>CM060941.1:414039771-414639771 GCA_030765085.1 Allium cepa
TTTGAAAATTAGTTCTCGATGCTATTTACATACTTCACCCAAATTTTTTTCAAAGCTAACACTAATTTTTGTGTGTTGTAAAAGCGACAAGTCATTCATTTTTTTTTCAAATATTAGCAAATGATCCCTAAGAGGTACCAAGCTATTATTTTAATATAGAACGTGCCGACTCAGCTCTGTTGGAAGTTTTATTCCCCAAATGTCCAACTTTATTAGTCCATTCATGTACAAATTGCTCCTTATAAGGAATCCAACGATCAACTATATACTTCGACACACTAGGATAGTTTACCCACATATTATTAAAAGTTTTCAAGCATTCTTCGCACTCCTATACAGATTTTGATCGAATAATAAGCATCCAGTCCGCTACAAATACTTCCGCAGTTTCAAAAAATTTCCTCGACTTTGTAAGAATATTATTCGACATGTGCCACCCGCAAGCCAAATATTTGCATTAGGAAAAATTGTATTCACTTCGTTAATCAATGCCCACACGCTACCCGTTACAACTACGTTAAGCAATTTGTCTGGAATATACAAATATTTTAAATTTATAAGAGCCCAATGATAATTATTTTCTCTATCATGTGATAAGAAATATTGTGCGATTGTAAATGCTTTATTTGTAGATGTGATGGAAATCATCTGCAATAACGACAAATCAACTTATTTGTCCTGTAAGTGCAATCGAGAATTAGGACTGAAGGAGAGCACTTGCACAAAACAGTAGATTTTGGATGAACCCACATAATGTCTTACACAGAATCGTCATCTTCGTTCTTTCTCATCCAATGTACATAACGAGACTCAACAACCAACTTGGGTAAGTGTTGCGTCGCAGATCTACCTTGCATCTCAACAACTCCTATCTTTTATTGAAAATTGTACACCGTTTGTATTATCGAATTATTCTTCAAAAAATTCTTCTTAACATTAATCAGTACATCTCTAGGTTTTACACCAGAGAGAGATAAATCAAACAATGTTTTTTCTCCACGGCACTAAATCTTCCACTAAATTGATGACCAACTAGAGATTTGGCAGCTCATGATTATGGATACCATTCGCTACTTAAATACCCCATAAGTCATTTCCTTTGTCTTTATCTCCTTTGTAATATACCTTTAAGTAAAAAAAAAAGACATTCACATTTTCTAGTTGATGCATGTTCATAGGTTTTACTATTTACTCTAATGCATTTTCCACTCTTTGTCTCCTGATATTTTCTTCCTCTCTCACAACCTAACTAAGCACGTGACTTTTTCCTCAATTGCTTATTGGATCAAGTAGTCACAATTATAGTTTTCAATTTCTTTCCATTTGACCGACACCAATGAATCATAGCTTCACGTGACGGGAAATCTACACACAAAGTGGCAATCCAATAATATTAACTTCTTTCCTATTTTTATTATTTCTATACAAATATTATACCTTTGGTAGTAAAATATTCGGTTAGGTCAACTTTTATTTCTTTCTCCTGATTTGGTTCCTTGTCGTTTCTATCTGGAAGATTAAAATCAATTCCTTCTATAAACGCATCTTCCATTTTAATATCCTAAAAAAGCCAGCACTCCATTCCGTTCATCATATTTTGTACTACCTGCATATAGCGAATGAAAAATAATATATAGATGCTACCATTTAATAAATGTTGCACAAAACATTTCAAGAACAATACAAATCAATCAATTGGACATTGAAGGGGGAAAAAAAAACTGTGTTGTTGTGAAAAAAGTACCGAACGAGTTTCAAAAATACACCGGTTTACGCAATATTCGGTTTTGAAAAACTGTCCAGAGTCAAATCTCACTTTTCAAATTCAAAAATTTAAATCACTTTATATTATTTTGTTTCAACGGGCATTAAATTTTTATCACCCACTATCTTCGAAAAATATTAAGTATATGAAAATCAACCTTTAATTTAATGAGATTAAAACAGCATATATATAGCTTGCTTATTTTGATTTCAAATAGAGAATATCATCAATCAAACAATGATTTATTCAAATGCAGTCAACAGAGACCTTACTTACATTATTGTTTTCCGACTGGTCTGTCATTAATCCTCAGAGGGTAGATTTAAAGTCAGGGTTTAGTTTTATATAAATGCTTTGGTCGTTTATGCTAACGTGGATTTTTGGAGCATCCGGTTTAAGTGGCGTTAGCCACATTGGCGTGAGGATAATAACATCCTAATTTAAAGCATAACAGGTCATTGTATGCTTGAGGGTAAAAGGACCCGCAACGCCATACTAACCATCAAAATACGTTGTGTTCCCGCCGCCAACACAATCAACCGATTTCCTAGTTAAGGCCCTAAAAACCCAAAATACATATCCACATCATTTTAGTTCTAGAGTTTTAGGGTTTCATATCATAATCAAGCCATGGATTTTGACGAGTACGCTTACTTAGAGAAAGCAGTTGATGAAGACGCAATGGATAGCAACAACATCAATAAAAACAAGGACGAAAAAGTTCGAGAAATCAGCAGATCTGATCGGAAATACGATCGAGATCGTAGCGGACGGGACCATGATCGCAATAGAGAAACTGAGAAAGATACGAATGTGAGAGATCGTGATCGTAGCAGACGAGGTCGCGGTCGCGGTCGCGATGGTGAAAAGGAGAGCAACGGTAGGGATCGAGATGGAGATAGAGAGAGAAGGAATGAGAGAGATAGAGCTCGGGAGAAGGAGAAAGACGGAGAAAGAGTGAGAGATAAGGACAGGGAGAAAGAAAGAGAAAAAGAGAGAGAAAGAGAGATGGAAAGAGAAAGGAGTAGAGAGAAGCCTTCGAGAGAGAAAGAATTGGAAAGAGGGATTCCAGCTAGAGAGAGGTGGTCAACTATTCTAACGTTTATTGATGGTTCAACTTATTGGATTCAATGTGAACTACAACATTATGTAAAGTTAATATGTTTTTATACGAGTTTAAGGCATGCTAAAAATGATAGTAATTGTTAGCTAAAAGGATAAGTTGCTATATTAACTATATTTCTGGCATGAATGAGCAATATATGTGCCAAATCAAGTGTCAATTTTGCCACGTGCAGTATAATCATCAACAATGGCTCGTTATATAATGTTAGCATGCATAATGGATGGATAATTAAGAACATGCAGTAAGAAAACATCAGTATATTGTTTTATATTGTATATGTTACATTTGAAGTCATAGGCTTTGCAACACGTCGCCTAGTCATATGCTCTTTGCATTTGTTTCTACGTTTACTTTTAGTGCATTAAGTAAGGTATTATCAGTTCTTAATCATTAGGGTATTTTGTCTTACCTATCTAGAGCCATAGTACTAATTGTCTTAGCTGTCTAGAGCCACAAATAGTTCTTTTTTTTTGTTGGATTCAAATACGTGCACCTTGTGTTGGTAGTGCCTGTTTTGATATCTGATTTAAAATACAATTTATATCTAGCAGGAGATTCAAAGACAAAAAGGAGCGTGAAGCTGAAGTTGATCCAGATAGAGATCAAAGGACCGTTTTTGCTTATCAGGTAGATCCAGTTTCGCTTAGATACTTCAGTTATAACTTCAAGTGATGCTTTATGTATCTGAACTAAATTTGCAATCATTTTCATGTAGATGCCTCTTAAAGCAACTGAAAGAGATGTATATGAGTTTTTCTCAAAAGCAGGAAAGGTAAGCAACTGCGTGTTTTTCTTTTCAATCTTTCTTCTTTGGTACTATACAGCTTTGTTTGCTTCTAATTTTTTAAGTGTAAATAGCTAGCAGATTCACAAATGTATGTGCTGAAATTTCAAATGTTCAACTACCGTTGACTATGTATACACCTTGCTTAGCACCTGTCGGTATCAAAATATAGTTTGTTACTTATGTTGAACTTTGACCTTTCTTTTAGCTGATATATATGAATAGTTCTAGCTAGCCTCTATATAGCTCATATTGTATTCTAGCTAGCCTTTACATAGCTCATACTGTGTAAATTGAGTTTGCTATTTATTGCAGTAATTACACGATTGCTAAATACCGAGGCTGACAACTGTCAAATTTTGTATCTCTAATTTTTTTTACCTGGGTAAGTTTATCGAATAAACAAATATGATGTTCGTATCCTTCATCTTCTGCAGTCATAAGTTTTTTTAATACCACATACGCTGTGCGCATTGAAGCATCTTTCAAGCTTGAGTTTTATTAACATTCTTTTGCTTCAAATATTATACTCTGAACAATTAATTTTGTGCTATCTAGGCTAGAGATGTACGCTTGATCACAGATCGAAATTCAAGAAGATCAAAAGGTGTTGGGTAAGTTTCTATTTCATTGAATAATTTATATACACAGATGAAAATATTATCTGTATATTTTATCCCTTCCATCGGATCAGGTTTGAACCACATATGTGTATGACAAAGGTAAACTGCTGCAATGGGAAGTTGATAAATTCAAACTCTTCCCCGATGACATTTGACTGGACAAAGTTGTAGATAACACTTGAACCGAAATATCATCAGTGTATCCTAATATTAAGCCAAAGTACCAAACCATCATCATTTTATTTGGGTTATGCAGGTACATTGAGTTCTATGATGCAATGTCTGTGCCCATGGCTATAGCTATGAGTGGTCAGTTACTTTTGGGTCAACCGGTGATGGTCAAACCTTCAGAAGCTGAAAAGAATCTTGTTCAATCGACTGCTACTGGTGGATCAAGCCTTGCAGCAGTTGAAGCCGCTAGAAAAATTTATATTGGAAATTTACATTTTAATATCACTGAAGATCAACTTCGGCAGGTAATTGCTATATTAGCAATAATACAATTTCAAACAAAACAAAAGGATTTACGATATTTAATCATGATATCATTAGGTTGGTAAACTAATTAGTTTAGCCAATGCTTCTCATACATTTCTTGAATCATAAATATTCTGCTCTGGCTCATGTATAATCATAGAAGTTAAATAATTTTTAAGGGAAGATATGATTATTTTCTGTTGCTGGGCAGGGAGTTCCTTTAGGTGCATTTCTGTGTTTTGCTGTTTTCAGCTTCAACATTCCATTATCACAAGACATGTGAGTTTAAAACTTTAAGTGCAATTTTGATGCCTGATCAACCGAGCAAACATGGTAGAAAGTTGATATGAGATCGGCAAGCAAGTTACACATATCTATTATTGCAGTAACTTGAATTTACTTTGAAATTTGTATTTGTGAATTTGATATCTACAGCGCAATGAAACGTTACCCATTACTGCAGCGTGGGAGTCAGTTTGAATCTGAATGTTCAATGTTCAATTTGTAATTTATTTAGTAAAGAAAATGCATTTACACAATGTAAAATTAATATGCCTACAATCGTAATAGTAAATATTGTAACTGATTTAGCACAAATGAAATTAACGTATAAAAACAACTAGTTGTGTACTTCCCTATGCATTCATCATTTGTCTGATCCATTTCTAGTATTTGTGGATTGAGCTACACAGCTTGGTTCCACATCTGTGTGTCCACTTTGAATCAATTCATACAACAATAATTTAAAATGTCATCAAAGCAGAGGTATTAACTAGAAAAGGAAGCACTTTTTTTCTTTTGATTGGCGTTTTAATCTTATTTTCATCCAATAATTCAATTTCAAGTGGAAACGGCATTTGACACAATAACCCAGCTTGGTTCCACATCTGTGTGTCCACTTTGAATCAATTCATACAACAATAATTTAAAATGTCATCAAAACAGAGGTATTAACTAGAAATAGAAGCACTTTTTTTCTTTTAATTGGCGTTTTAAACTTATTTTCATCCAATAATTCAATTTCAAGTGGAAACGGCATTTGACACAATAACCCAATTTAATCCACTAATTAATTTTCAAGTGTGATCTAAATAGAAAATTTCAAGTGTAGTCTAAACAGAAATGTGAAGTGGAAGCATCATTTCATCCAATAACTCAATTGTAATCCAGCTTTTATCCAATAACCAAATTTACATCCAATTTCGATCCAAAAACCCAATTTTTATCCATTTCAGTTAATTCCTCCAAGCAACTTCAATCAGTTTCAAGATATAATAAAACAATAACCCAAATTAAATTTGAATTTGCTGAAGTGACAGCATGTTCTGATGAGGCAACTAGTTAACAGATTACGAATCTTGCCAAGGACTAAATTTTTATGTACAAAACATAAAAAAAAAAAATTTGGCGTAGTATATTGACCATGCCATATTAAATGTCGCCCCGCCACTGTCCCTAAATATTATTCGTGAACTCGCACTTCAATTGGAGACGATATAAGGTGGCACTTCTATTTCAAAATACTGATGTATAATCTAACAAAACCAGATGCAAATCTTCCTTCACTATCTCTAGTGTAAATTAGTATTCTTACATTGTGATACATGCTTGAGTTATTTTCTGTAATCTATAATTTCACACTTCAGATGAATATTCAAACAGGTTTGTAACATTTATTTATTTATTCCTTTTTAACATCTGTAGGTATTCGAACCCTTTGGTCCAGTTGAACTTGTACAACTACCTCTAGATCTAGAAACTGGGCAATGCAAAGGCTATGGATTTGTTCAAGTAAGTTATATAACAGATCATTTGCCAATTTTTTAATACATACATATATAAATATGTGTGTGTGTCAATGATCGGCTACACCTCAAATTCCCCCCTGATTTCGACATGTTCCCATTTAAACAACTATAGTTTCTCTCTCTTGTCACTTCATTCTATTATTTAAATGGGAACATGTGGTTGAAATCGGGTGGGGGGGATTAGAGGTGTAGCTGATCCTTGCCCATGTGTGTGTGTATCTGTGCGCGCGGGCGTGTGTAGAATTCTAAGTTAGTTATTTTTTGCTCATTTGTTAGTTTGTCCAAATCGAACATGCAAAGGCAGCTCAGAGTTTAAATGGGAAGCTAGAGATAGCTGGCCGGGTTATCAAGGTTGCATATTTGAGGTTTAAACTAAATTCATTTTCTGCTATTATTATTTCATTAATGTTTCCTTTGGGCTTATTCTCAGGTATCACTAGTCACAGATCACATCACTATGCAAGAAACTGGAGCAAATACTGTAGATTTTGATGATGATGATGGTGGTGGTTTGGTAAGTTAGAGTTGCAGGATTTTCATCTTTCTCGCTATTTCATTTGTCAGTATGGCATTCTAGTACTCTAAAATAGTCGATACAGCTGTCCCATCCCCTCTATTATTTTCTCCATTTCATCATTTAAGATACAATTTAATAGAAATAATAAACAACCCAAGTCAGTTTTATTACTGCACTGCATTGTTTACCTTTAATGTCTACCATACTTGTTTTTCTCTACTTGAAATTAAAGAAATGGTTAGCAACCATGACATAGCGTATGGAGGTTTGCTTTTGGACCGACTTCAAAAAATTAAAACAGAAAATATTTATTTTTTTATATTTATGTCGCAGTCTTTAAATGCTCGATCAAGAGCCATGCTTATGCAGAAACTGGATCGCACTGGAACTGCCTCAAGGTTACTTTCACTATTATATGGTTTTTTTCTTATCAATTTTATGGTTGCATAGCATATATACTGCCTGCACAACTTATTAGTCATACGTGATCGAGGATACACAAAAGTAAAACAGAACAAAGTGCTTAAAGTTAATGTGCAGCCGGCCCTCATGTCATGCTGATTCTCTTTATTTGGACCATGTAGTATTGCTGGATCACTTGGAGTGCCCATGAGTAGTGGAGTTACACAACCGATTCAACATGCATTGCCTATACCCATGAGTGTGCAGGGTATGCTTCCTTTCACTCCACCTGCTTTGACTTCAGCTGTTCCTATTGGAGACCCTAGTGAATGCTTGATATTAACGAACATGTTTGACCCGAGTACTGAGGTTGGTTGATTTCCTGTATTCGAATGATCACAAATTATGTTTGGTGTATCACTCATTGTGATATATTTTGTAGATGGATCCTGAATTCGATATGGAAATCAGAGATGATGTGCAAGATGAATGTTCCAAGTTTGGCACCGTAAAGCACATATATGTGGACAAGTGAGCATTTTTACTGTTTTGCCTTTTATGTTTGTTATCCATCGCTTAATCCAGAAGGTTTTTTCCAGAGGGTTTTTAAACTAAAAGAAAAATAGTGAAATGAGCAAATAGAATGTATTGGTAAAAGAACATTAAAAAAGCACAAAATAGAACAAGTGTAGGGTCTTAAAGATTTTTTCTAACTCCGGAATGGTGGAGGAATTGACAATGAGACGTCTTGCACATAAACATTGGCAAATTTAAATGCAAAATCGGCGTTACTACACTAAATCTCTATACTTATGGAAATAAAATCAAAATCATTGCCGTCAGCAGTCACCTCAGTATAAAAGGAGGAAATATGCGTGCAAGTTGTTTGATAAAATTTTCAGTTCTTTTCGGTTATTTACATGTGATTTCTTCAGATTATCATGCCTTAATCTCACCCTGATGTAAGGAAACAAGGGTATATTTGTTGAAAAAGAAGTGTAGATTTGTTGATACGTTTTTGTATCAAAAAAAATCATTTTGATATGATATGAATTAAGTGAATATGACCCTATCCTTAGAGAGTATTTTTGTTTGCCAAATACCTTCTTAGAATTAGTATTATCGAAATCCTGGGATATTTCGAAGTTGTTGATTTTCTAAGTGAAATTGCGTTTAAATCCAGTAGCTGCTCCCAATATAATTTTGAACCACAATTTTAGAATCATTAGTAGGTAAACTCCAATTCTAACTAATCTTTATTGAATTAGGCAAAGCAACTAAAGAGTGTGAAGAACACCCAATTATTTCATCCACAATGCAAACTAAAATGTGTTTCTTTTTAAATATTTTTGGTTCATATATTCATGGTGCTACAGTATATTTCTACTTACGCAACTTATAGCTGATTGAGATAAACATGCTGCCCATCTGATTGAGATAGGGAATAATATATTTTTGCTACCCATCTGTATACACACTAAAGATATTTGGAAGAAACGATCAAAATAAAAGGAAAACTAATTAACTGTAACTGATGTTCAATGCACACTGAATTTGTTTCTAGAATGTTGTCTAGTTCAATTCATATCATGTTTATATGAAACATATGTAAGATGTTCCACCTCATAAGAGTTGTGGTTATCTTCATTCTACATGGAGTGTTGATTTTTTTTTTTTTTTTGGTATGGATGTATTGAGTAGGAATTTGAAATCTTAAGCCATGGCTATGGGCTGGGTTAAATAACATGTAAAATTGGGCGATAGAAATAAGGTTTCTTTCGTAAAGATTGTAGTACAATTATAAGCTTGATGGCATGGGTTGTTGTCTGCTAACAAGTAATGCATGATTGTAAATATAAAAGATTGCTTAAGGTTTTCTGAAAATTGCAACTTTAGAACCGAGTCATGAGACCATTCCCGATAGGTGGTTTGTTCACTTATCCTATTTCAAAAAAATCTAAACACAACCCCTAGACACCTAGCACAATAAAAGACCACTCTTGCTCTTTCCATTCTTCTTCCGCTGGCGCTAGTCCAGCCCGTGCCTAACGATTGCTATCTTTGTCTTTGTCTTTGTCTGGGCTTTGCCGGCTTCCTATGTCGAACGATCACATATGCGACTGAGCTGCTGAAATAGTTCCATTAGAAGTCTTAAATACTAATCAACCGGTGCAAGTTCAAACCATGACAAATCAAATAGTGCCTTCAGCTGCCCCAATAGTCGTTCAATCCGCCTCTTCAATCGTTTAAAAAAAAAGAGCCATGTTCTCGAACAAGTACGTTTACCAGCTACAATTCACGGCATTACTCGTAATTTACTTCCAGGAACTGTTGATTTCTAGGACTTCTAATTCGGGGAAAGCATTCAGGGAAAGCGAGAGCGATCGATCTTCTTAATAAAAGACCCTTTCTTTGCGTTTAGCGAGCTATATATATATATGTGCGTGTGTGTATTATGTATGTATAGAGCGCGCTAGGATCCGCAGCCCTCCTTATTTAGCACCATCATCTACCCTTGATTTCAATGACACGTTTATATTTAAATATTTAGCACATACGAGAAGAGGGAGAAAAACCAAATATTTAAATATAAAAGTGTGGCTGAAATTAGGGGACTGAGTGATGGTGCTAAACAAGGGGAGTTGCGGATTCTACACACACACTTGATGTATATTGTTTTTTTTTTTTTTGTGGTATGGATGTATTGAGTAGGAAATCGAAATCTTAAGCCATGGCTATGTGCTGGGTTAAATAACATGTAAAATTGGGCGATAGAAATAAGGTTTCCTTCGTAAAGATTGTAGTACCATTATAAGCTTGATGGCATGGGTTGTTGTCTGCTAACAAGTAATGCATGATTGTAAATATAAAAGATTGCTTAAGGTTTTCTGAAAATTGCAACTTTAGAACCGAGTCATGAGACCATTCCCGATAGGTGGTTTGTTCACTTATCCTATTTCAAAAAAATCCAAACACAACCACTAGACACCTAGCACAATAAAAGACCACTCTTGCTCTTTCCATTCTTCTTCCGCTGGCGCTAGTCCAGCCCGTGCCTAACGATTGCTATCTTTGTCTTTGTCTTTGTCTGGGCTTTGCCGGCTTCCTATGTCGAACGATCACATATGCGACTGAGCTGCTGAAATAGTTCCATTAGAAGTCTTAAATACTAATCAACCGGTGCAAGTTCAAACCATGACAAATCAAATAGTGCCTTCAGCTGCCCCAATAGTCGTTCAATCCGCCTCTTCAATCGTTTAAAAAAAAAGAGCCATGTTCTCGAACAAGTACGTTTACCAGCTACAATTCACGGCATTACTCGTAATTTACTTCTAGGAACTGTTGACTTCTAGGACTTCTAGTTCGGGGAAAGCATTCAGGGAAAGCGAGAGCGACCGATCTCCTTAATAAAGGACTCTTTCTTTGCGTTTAGCGAGCTATATATATATGTGTGTGTGTGTGTGTATTATGTATGTATGTATAGAGCGCGCTGGGATCCGCAACCCTCCTTATGTTAGCACCATCATCTACCCTTGATTTCAACCACACGTTTATATTTAAATATTTAGCACATATGAGAAGAGGGAAAAAACCAAATATTTAAATATAAAAGTGTGGCTGAAATCAGGGGACTGAGTGATGGTGCTAAACAAGGGGATTTGCGGATTCTACACACTTGAAGAATATTGTAATGGATATATTTTTCTGAACGTGGTTAACGTTGTGAGATTATGTAATGAATGTTGAAATGAGTTTGGAATGGAATGTGAAAGTTGTTTTGAAATTTTAAACTTTTTTTACATATCCATGTATTTTTGGTATATCAATTTATTTAACATTACCGCATTTGGTACCGAGGATTAATAACTATGGATGCCTGCAGCATCCGTAGCTGTTAGTTTTGGACCTCCAAGTGGGGATTATACACACACACACACATATAGAGAGAGAGGAAATCCTCGCCTACTACACCCAGAGCATAGCGGGGGCACACAATATATACTCACTTGGAGTTTACGAGCAAAGTTATATATAACTCCAAGTGAGTATATGTTGTGTGCCCCCGTTATGCCCTGGGTGTAGTTGACGAGGATATCATATATACATATGCACGTGTTCTCGTGCGTGCGCGTGAAAGTAGGTATTTGGATCCTCTTTCTTGTAAATCTCGCTCCAATCCACTTTCATCTTTTTTGTGCAAAAGAAAAGGAAATAATAATTTAGATCAAAATGAAAATTTGTGGAATCATCTATGCAAAATTTAAAATTATTTCAAAATTTTTAACTCCTTCAAAATTGCACGTCAATATGAATCATCGAAATGTTTATTTTAATCGTTGGTTTGGAACGTAATTCTGAAAGGAATAGAAGTTCCCAAACTGATCCCAAATTATGTCAAATCTTGCTAATGAATATAACATACGTAGAAAAAATTAACATCAATCTGGAATCTCTTTTCACAGAAAGTTTTGAAGAATTTTAAGAGACTAAAGAAATGGGTGCGTGTATCTCTCTATATGTGTGTATTATTTCTACATTCAGAATACTCTATACTTTTATAGATGTTTAGTTTACATGGAAATATCATCTCTACAAAAATGAGGTCGTTTTGAATTTGCTAGCCTCTTCGAAATAATGACTTAGTACTGCGTTTAAACGTTTAATTTATTGTTGATTTAAAATATTAAATTCATCATGTTAGACATATTCGTATGAGCTCAAAATTGTGGATAGTCTTAATTATGATGTAAACATATCCACACAATTTTATAGCATTTAGAATAATGTGCATCTTAATATGATAGAGTTGCTAAAAGAGTGCTCCGGTGTGTGTACATATTTATGAGTAAAAGTCAAGATCTCCATCACATGATTCTTCTGTTAATTTTCTTGATTTACATATTTTGAAGTTGGTTAATTTTATGTAGGTGGTGTTCTTATCATGTAGATCTTCACATTTTTTTGGGGTCATTTCCAGACTTCTAACCCTCTCAAGATCATAAGTTAACGTGAGTTGTTGAAAATATCCATTTCCACCATTAAATTTGTATATAGATTTGAGGGGGTTTGAAGTTTCAAAATGATGTGAAAATTTGTGAAGCTAGCCAAATCCAAAATATGCAGATCAAAAAATTTATGGGGAGAATTTCAGGGGAAGTAGGTGATGGGGGATATTTTGTAAAGATTGCAAGAAGGCCTATTAGGTAAAGTTTATAGTACATTACATGATGGATGGCCATGGGTTGTCTGCTAAAAGGCGATACCTGATAATTCCTTTTAGTTTTTTTTTTGTCCTTTTTTCCTTTTAACGATGAAAGTTGAGACTTTAGAAACTAGTCATAAGCGTGCACTGTTAGTTGGGAATAAATGCGTTTTTTATGTAGAAAAATTCATTGTCTACTTTTGCCAACTTGTTAGTATCATTCACAGGCGTAGTAGCGGGCATGTGTATCTTCAATTTGATACAGTTACAGCAGCATCAAGTTGTCAGCGTGCAATGCATATGAGGTGGTTTGCTGGAAGGGCAGTGTGCGCCACATTTCTGGTTTGTTTCTTTCTTGATTGTGTGCATGTATATTGACTTGTTAAAATTATAACTAATAACCTGCTGTGCACCATTTACACACATTATTTATTGTATGTCATTTAAATGAAATTCCCTTATAATAATAAAATAAATCGTGGTAAGTTGTTGAAGGGTTGGAATTTCCGAAATTGTTTGTAATTAGCATGGATAGAGTTGAAGAATCAATTAAAGATAGAATCGTTAATTTTGTTTCAAAGATGCTTGCTACATGTACATACTATAAACATTTGTCACTAACCCAACCCATTCTGTCTGATAATACATTGGCATTGCCTTGGTAAAATATTACTAGAAGGGTTTTTTTTGCTGTACATTCATGATTCCTTCTTGGCGTTGGTGCACACCAGATACATGAAAATACATGACATTTGCCGCCTTCTTTCTCTGTAGCCTGAGCATAATCCTTGTTTAAGTAATACCTTTTTGTATATTCCTGGTTTACAGTTTTAACTGCGTCATTATATGTCCACGTTCATTGCAGCTACCTCAGGATTATGATGCCAAATTCGCAATCAAAAGCTAACTCTGCTCTTCAGGCATGGAAAATACCGGTTTTTTGTTGAGATTTCTGATGTATCACTTGAAATGTATTGATATTTTCTTGTCTACCTACATATTTTTGTACTATTGTCTGTAATGGCACGAAAACATTTGTATTAATGTCAATTGCGTATGCATATCTTCAACACTCTTTTCTGATAGTGTTTTATATCCTCTCAGCATCTGTAAATTCTCTTTGAAGTCCAATGTTGTTTACTGATCCTATGTCTACAAGTTGATGTGTTGCATTTTTTCTTTGAGCAGCACGTCTGATCACATTTTCTGTAGATAAAGATGATGTTCTAGAATTTGGAAAACATGTAATTATTTTATGAGAAACATCTACAACGATGCGAAAATCTGGAAATGATGTATTTTTTCTGGTTTAATTTTTTTCGATTTTGAATAGTTAAAGGGGAAAAGATTAGAATAAGCGATCAGTAATGCGGCCTATGCACAGTTAAGAGAAACGGTAAATATTGGTTCAATGGTGAATTGAACTTTGTTGGGACATAACTTCACTAAAACCTCCTAATTCCGACAAGATATGCTTAAGAGCAAACATATATGCAGTGACGGGTTAATTCCTACACATAAATATACATGAGAGCATCTCCAACAGCAAATTAATCGTAAATTGTGATATGTTACTCAATCCAACAGCAAATTAATCATAACTTGTGATATGTTACCCAAACGACTTTGCAACAGGTGCAGAAAATGTAATCTGTTACATTTTCCTGTTCAACAAACGTTTTGTTTTCAAGCGCATGTTGAACATGCGCATGTTGCTTGAGCGCTGATTCAACATATGCTCAAATAACAACCATTTCAACGAATATCTCAATGGCTATCTCCCTCCTTCAACACCTTCAAATGACATTCATCTTCGTACTCTTCTCCTTTCACACCAACATTCTAATAAATCAAAATCATTTTGCTCACTTTTCTCTCCCTATAATGTATTCAGATTTCAACATCGATCCTCCAAAGTGCAGTTTTGAAGGATTCGATTTAGAAAACACTTAAGTTTTCGTTGGCGGAGTGTTCACTGTTGTCAGTTGGACTTCGGCAGAAGACTACGATTAATGTTACATTTGATATGCACTTTCAAGCGATCCGATCCAAGTTTCCGACCAAAATAATGATGCTTTTTAGGGACAGAATTATAAATTATTATAATCGGAAGAACATTGATCGCAAAGATCACTTTCTTCGATCAAAGGTCGTTATGGTAAAATTAATCGTCAAACACAAACATTTGATTCTCAAATGTTTAAGTTAAAGGAGACAAATTTTGACGGCTTTGGAAATGAAATGTGTTTGGTAATATTTTCTGATTTTCGTATGTCTATAATATTTTTTACCATTCTCTAAATATTTTATTCTTTTTTTAGAGGATATCAGTAAATAAATTGTTAAAACAAACAACAGACTTGAGAATAAACAAGCACCTCATTTTTATCAGTTTTTATATGTTTATGATCTGTTAGTTGAACATGTAAAATGAAAATCTTGTCTTCATAAAACTGTTCAAGAAGCCCAATCAAACAGTTCCTGAAGTAAAGCACCAAGAGTCGGAGAAAGCTCTAGCCCTAGAGATTTCCAAGGAAGTCATGGTATGGGGTCGGAAGAGCAGCTGACCTTTATGGAAGAATATTTTATTAGGCCTCAAGGAGCCAAAGCAACCAAAAAGAAGCAGACTGTTGGGGGCGGATCAAACGGAAATACAAAAAATGTTACTAGAATGTGAAGACAGATATAATTGTGCGATGGAGTTTTAGGCTGTTCAAAACCAAGAAAAATGTTTAATTGGGTCGACTTCTTGTTGGAAAGAAATAAAGAGAAGCAGATGCAATAATGATTATGGATACATCAAATATGTCTGTAGAGCAACACAAGTATACGAAATCTAAAAGGAGAGAATTTATAAGATGTAGGCATGAAAAGGGCTTTAGTTGTATTTGTATTTTTAGAATTATTGAATCTTTGAATATTTAGTTGATGTGATTTGAACTTAATCTAGTATGTTTGTATTTTTAGAAGTATTATAACCAATCAAGTTTGTTTCACTTTTCAACAATACTAAATGAAATTATGTTACATTACTTGATACGAAATTCAACTGAAATACATTATAATAACAACAATGGTAGCAACAACAATAAGCACAACAACAACAAACTTAGCATGAACAACAATAACTTTTACTGATTGCTATAAAAGGTCCAAATATGATTTACTACATCATTTTTTAGTCTTTGGTGGAGTTGAATACTACGAAATGACATTTGGCTAGAAACATTAAATTGAGTTCCATAGTGTTTCCAATCATATCTTTGCACCATAAATTCGGTATTGCTTCAGCTTCCTCATAGTCAAAATCATCTCACGTGTCTCTTTTGTCCTCAATAAGGATATTATATAAAATAACACAAGTGTATATTAATTTTGCCATTCTATGTAACGATCAAAGTCTACATGGATTGCTGATTATGGCAATCTTAATTGAAGAATATTAAATGCTCATCCAACGTCCTTTTCCTATCCTTCTTGGGTTACTGCAAACTTTGATTGTTTATTGTTTAATGGGTTAGAAATTGTCCTGATAATAGTTCTTCATTTAGGGTACATACCATCATCAAAATAATATCCATGATTTGCCATATGAAGGAACATGTACTTCGAAAAAAAATGTCAGATCCATAAGTTATATGAAGCTACCGCTTCAAGAATAACCGTCAACCTACGAGACTTACTCTGATACGCTAGCGTACGCCTTTGGACAGTTCTTCCACTTCCAATGCATACAATCTATACCACATCACATTCCTGATCACCCTTTACTGTCATGCATCTCCATTAATTTTGCTACGTCATCTTTGTTTGATTTTTTAAGTATTGATCGTCGTATATGTCGATCATAGCTTGACATAAATGATCCAACAATTCTAGTAATGTGCTTTCCCCCAGGCACAAATTCTCATCGAGAGCGTCTACTGGTCCTGCACATGCAATCACTCTCAATGCAACGGTTATTTTTTGGATACCAGTCAATGCCTGAGTACAAGATGCATTAGGTTTGGAGATAAAGCATTTATCATGGTATTTAACGAATTGTAGGATCCTAACAAACAAAGGTCGACTCTTCTTCTAAAATCACTATCGGTGTAAGTATAATTCGAAACAAAATAGTCCCATTAGTGTTTCATTATACCAGGAATGAATGCAGTTTTTGTAGCGATGATCGATAATTGTCCACCATGTTGCCCACTGGTTTGGCCAATTTGTAGCACAGACATTGCTATTATCTCTCTTTCATGATGGAAATTATCTTACATCATTTCATCAAAGCTATCGTCGAAAAATATAAGATCTTCAAGTGATATTATTTTTATAGTTTCCAATTTGTAGCGTGGATTTGAATGAGCATGAATGAACAAGATTATCGTGTGTATATATAATTGCTAAAATATTTGATTTGTTTAGAATAGGCAGAATAGCTCAGTGTCCTATTATATCAAATATTGTAGCTACATTGTCCATCTGTCCACACATACTAGCATGTTTAATGAAAAAATGGCTCAATGTCCCGTCATATCAAACTCTTTAGCCACATTGTCCATTTGTACGCACATGCCAGCATGTTTAATAAAAAAAGATTGGCTCAGTGTCACGTCATATGAAAATATTGTAGCCATGTTGTCCATTTGTCTACACATGACAACTTGTTTAATGAAAATAAAATGGGTTAGTGTATCGTCATATCAAACACTGTAGCCACGTTGTCCATCCATCCACACATGCCAATTTGTTTAATGAAAACAAAATGTCTTAGTGTCTCATTATATTAAACACTATAGCCACATTGTCCATCTGTCCACACATGCCAGCTTGTTTGTTCTATTACGCTATATATAATATATTGCTTGCCATACTGCTCTGCACTTATATCATCCCATTAGTATACAAAAATGGCGGATTACCACCATCCTTCCTTGCCTTATCATACTCATATAAAGGTCCTTTAAGTCACGATATCTCATCGAATATGTCATCCGGCAACCACCAACCGAGTGGAATGTTGAAATGGGAGAAAGACGCTATGAAGATGTAAGAGAGCATGAGAGAAACCTACAAGAGCATAGGCTTTTGAAGGATGGAAGAAGATAAAGAGAAGAACAGGAAAACTATAATGGGAGAAGGCAAAGAAGGCATGAACTTCGCCACCAACAGCCTCAAACAGAAAAGAGGTTGATTCTTAAGGAATATACTGTAACTGTGGAGTTTCTGTTTAGTTTTCCACCATAAGAAATGGAATTGACATTGGTTGATGCCACTATAGATGTCGTAATTTTTTAGATGGATATGAACTTTAACAATAGCTTGATGATCCTATACCTCATCGAGCAGTTGTGTATGTCACTGAAATTGAAGATGAAACTAAAACACTTCATAGGAGACTGAGTTCAATTCAATATGTAAGTGGTGGCAAACAGTTCTAATCAATTTGTATGTTTATACGGTCTTTGTTTTCATTTCTATATTAACGTTTGGTGTCTTATTTATACCGTTTTAATTAAGTCTTTATTGGTTTCTTATCTAGAGTTCTTACTTAATAAATAACTTAATTAACTTACATAACTTGAATTCGAAAATACATATAGCTTACTTTACTTAAATAACTTAACCAACATACATAACATGAATTCTAAAGTACATACAACTTACTTAGATTAGATAACTTACTTAACTTAAATAACTTACATCATTCAAATTGTCTAATATAGCTAACCCAAAGATCATATACAACATGTCCAACAAAGTTAGTAAGATACTCCCAAAAATATCATAAATCAAACGTAGATCGTGTTAACTGAAATAGGCCTTCTTCCTCCACTATATTTACAATGCTTTTATATCTTTGACAAGCTCTAGTAAAGGTGACATAAGTACTTCAAGTTTTTAGAATCCTTCGAATTAATCTACAACCAGGATGATTAGTAAAAGCTTCATTTAGAGTAACCAAAAATATTTATTCAACTCCTCTTCCATATATCTACAACTGGCTTCTTTGTACACTTTAATCAGTACCAAATAATCTTGTGAAGTCCAATTTTCATCTGCCATTGGAAATTTGCGAACTTTCAATGTAAAACTTTCACTTACTTAGAAAGTTCACAATCCACGTCCATGAATCACGTGTCATCTTAACGTCCATGTGGCAACCATCCACGAATTTATAAAGAAACAAACACAAATATGTTTGATTCTTCATAAGTGTTTTTGTTTATAAACTAAATAGCAGTACCATTTCTTTTATTTAAGCTATGAATATAGTACAATGAAAATGGAATATGAGCCATCATCATATGACCAATGAAAGATTACATACACAAGCATGCATAAATATAATCATCATCATATGGCCAATGAAAGATTACACACACGAGCATGCATAAATATAATCATCAACATCCTAAATACATTAGTCTAATATACAAGTATGAAACAGTAAAACATGTATGAAACATAAAAACAACATCAGCCTATGTGAGGTGACCCAGTATCACTGCCCTTGTCATCCTACCATCATCGTCATTGTCATTATTGACGTCGTCTTGCTAGTCATGTGGCTCTAGCAGCTAATGTTGCCGTTGAAGCTGCTGAATCTGAGCCTGATAATCATGTATCTAAGCCTCATACTGAGCCACCTGAATCTCATACTCAGTTTGATACTGAATATGTTGCTACTGTATAACAGACTGATAACCCTAATGCATAAGCAAGTATAATTAAGCATCATGCACTCAAATGCAATGATCGTCGGTCTGTCCTTATCAATATGATGAATATACAAAGATATAAAAAAATCATTACTATAAATGATAGCGAACTTTGAAAATTTAAAAGTTGTACGTACCTAATGCAGACGATATATACCAACAGAAGATACACCTTGAACGTCCTCGTTTTCAAGATACTGTAGTGGATACTCAAAAGTCCCACCCTACAATGTGTGTGCTCTAAATGCACGTTGAGGAGGATTGAACATATGAGGTTGTGTATACTAAGATGATGTGGACCAAAAGTAGCTGGTGTTAATGTCTATCGGAAGAGATACACGTGCCAATATGATTAGAGTTATAACCCCGTATATTATCAAGTAACAAGTAAGCATGTGGCATTACTCGAGTCCAATATTCATTGAAATCTCTAGGTACAGTAAAAGGCTTACCATCTACCCATCCCATGGCCCTTATACCAGCAATATAAATCGGGCCGGTCGGAATGGATCCGTACATATCAACCCATGGATGTAAATCAAAAGGAATGTAAAATGTACCATACAACAACAACCAATACCATTCCCTTAAATACCAAATCAAAGGACGTGTAGAAACCTGAAAGTAAATCATAAGTCTCGAAATAAAATACTGGAAAGTGATGGGTGCTCATCGCCGGGCCTCATAAAATGAATATACTCCTGCCATGGATGAAAAATAATGTTGTTGTGCTGCTCATATCCATTTACAATTTAGCCTCCATTAACTCATTATGTACCCTCTGTTGGAAGCGAGCTAGTCAGAAGCGGCTTATATGGGAGAATTTCAAAAAAATTCCTACTTGGATCATAGTGGGCCTATGAAGTCTAATGTCCAACACTAGATCTAATCTAGTTTTTTAATAAAATAAAATTTTATTTTAAATATACATTACCTTATTTAACTATTCTCATTAATCAAATGTATTTAACATGAATCAAATTCAATTAAATGAATGAGGGAGGTTTTATTTATTTAGAGAAAAAACCTTTCGTTTCTCTCTCTTAAAGCTCTCTCATTAACAGAAGGATGGATTTTAATTTATTTAAAGAGAGAATTTTCATTCCTATCTCTAAATTAAATTGATTTATTTACTTAAACGATAATTTTACCAATTTCATACTTAGTATATTTTGTGAGCACGTTTAAATATACTCAACTATATATAGTACAAGTGAAACTTAGCAAAAAGTGTATATTGTTAACGTATAGATATATTGATGTTGGATTTGCATCTACAACATATACATTATCAATTTATATAAGCAGTGATTGTTACATAGCATTTTAAACGTGAATATGAAAGTTTATATGTTAACCAAAAAAATAGATGAGCACCCAAAAATTGGACGAAAGCTCCAGTTCAGATCAATGTAAAATAAAATGTAGAAAATAGAAATGAACAAATATAAGTTTTTACAGCGCTTCGACGTAATCTCCAGCCTATGTCTACTTTAATCTTTTTATTATTGGTTGCTAGTTGTTATCTCTTTAGATTATGACAAGTTTTTCCCTAGCTCTAAGCTACAATGAATTTGAATAAATTTGGAAGAGATAAGAAGCGAAGAAGGTCTTGATGAAGCTCCAAGTCCAAAATTGTTAATAAAGATTCAACAGGGAGAAGATCATTTTCTAGTATTAGGCAGGTTGGTATTTATAGAGGAATCAGGTAGCAAGAGTCAAAGGCCCAATAGCAATAAAGTCCAGGAGATAGCACGAAGTCACACGAGAAGTCCCAAACTATCTCGAGTCAAATCCTTATTTCATTGCTGAATTAAGATCCTAAATTCAGGGCCCGAATTTAGGTGCTTTGCCCAAACATGATGAAATTTTCCAAAGTCCTTATTTTACCTTTTGTAAGTGCTCTTGCCAAATTTTAAGTCACTCCAATTCCATCTCCGTGTTCTCCTTAACTCGGGATGAATTAAGTTCCTTAATTAGAGGCTGAATCTGATTGATGGGGGTGAAACCACTCCAAATTTTTCTAAGTCCTTCCTTGTATTTTTTTAAAGTGCATATGTCAAGTTTCAAGTCGTTCGGACCTAAGACCTTAATTCAGGGTTGATCTAAGACCTTAATTCGGGAGTGAATCGATTTAGCCAATTTTTCAACCAAATTTTCCGAGCTCAATTCTCTAGTCCTTTTAAGCGTGCCTTTAAAATTTCAAGTTGTTTTGTTCTTGCTTGAATCCTCTAGTCCTATTGAAATACGCTTTGCTAAAAAAGTGGGTAAACACTTGCCCCCCAAGGTACGCTTTTCAAGCGTAAGGTGTTTTTTGCTCAAGAATAAGCTCCTATCATCAATCTTTGATAGTTGGGCTTTCCAGCTGCTTCCAGCTTAGTGAAATGTCTAGTTCCTTCAGATTCTCTTATAAATCCAAGGTCGTTCCAAACTTATTACAGCCCCGGACTCTAGACTTTGACCAAATGCAATCTATACATCACAATCATTTCGATTTCATTAAAAGTTATTGCACATCTCTTATTACATCGCATATCTGATTTAATCCTGTGTTAGTCCAAGATTTATTAGTTTTATTCTGATTACAAGGTGTTTAAATCCTTCTATTAAGTTCTTTCCGTTATAGGCTTTGATCTCTCTGGATCATCGTCCATTTAATTTAACGTGCTATCTCTCTGGATCGTTTAAGTTAAGAGAATGATATCTCTGGATCGTTTAGTGTTTAATTCAAGGAGGTTGATCTCTTTAGATCATTTATAGTTCCAATCTAGGGTTTCAATCTCTTCTCTGCGTTAAATCCGTTCGCTCTTCGATAAAGGGACCAATGACTAAGCAAACCTATTTGCTCACTCTCCGATGAAGGGACTTACTTCTTGCACTTCGGCCCGCCTCTCCGGGCGATAGCTCTATAGCGACCAAAGAAGCCCATCCTTTTCACTGTCTGGAGACATGGCTCACTCCTTGCACTCCGGCCTCATCTCATCGAATGGTTGCTCTAAGATGATCCAAATTCATGCAAACCCATTCGCTTGCTCTTTAGCAATGGGATTTGCACCTTACACTTCGGCCCCGTCTCTCCAGGCAGAAGCTCTAAAGTGATTCAAATCCATACAAGCCCATCCACTTGCTCTCTGGCAAGGGGACATGTACCTTGCACTATGATCTCGTCTCTTCGGACGAGACATAAAGCGATAAATATAAGTCATCATGTTCCCGTGGATTTTTCAAAATTCAAATTCAAAATAAAACAAATAAGAAGAAATCATCAATAGCCATCGTCTGACTCAAAGTATGCTTAGGTTCTAATTCATCCATACACATGTAGGCGCTCCGAGGTTACCGTAATCCAAAGTAGTAATCCTAGATATCCGAATTAGAGCATGACTAAGGACCAATCTAGGTTCTGTGCATGTTTAAATGGTCAGGGGTTATTATTGTCCTAAATAGTCATCTCGGGCATCCGACTTCGAGCGTTCCCAGGAACCATTTAGGATCTCGTACACGTATAAGTGGCCTGAGGTTATATTGCATCATTTATCTAAAGTCAGGGTAAAGGAATCGAACCTGACCTCAATCCATCCTGGGATTGTCATCCAATGGATGTCTCTGATTCGTAACTTCATTCAACCCCCTGTTCCAACATGGACTTCTGATTCCAGCCCTTCCATCATGTATTCTTATTCCGATTTGCCACTCTGGCTCCAACATTGCTTATTCTAGGCACTAAAGCCCATTCTAGATCCAAATCAATCTTGCCCCCAAGTCTTGGGATTATTATTTCAGTTTGCTCTATGTAACATCACTAATTTTTGTTCAACATTATTCAATTTTTTATTGGATTGATTAAACAGAATAATGTAAATACGTTAGGAGAATGAGATTTGACAATGTAATAATGTCGGATTATATCTAACTAACCAAATGGTTACTAAGATTGTTATAAAGCTCAAGAGAAAAGGTATAATAGGAAGATCCACCCATTTTAGCTCATAAACCCCTCCTTCTCTAATATCATTCTCATTTTCCACAAACTAAAACAATCAAAGTGGAACCTAAAGCGAAGGCCACCCATAACTCAAGCATAAGGAAGTCAAAATCTAGGGACTCATGGAAGAACAAGATTAGGAAATCAAAGCAACATCAAATCTTAACTCCTATATCTAAAAATCTAAGGTGAATAATATGTTTCCATCTCTATAGTTCATCTCGAACTCGGTCATGGGTAGTACTTGAGTTAATTTTGATAAGTTATGACTTGATTGGTTAAGTTAATATTGTTTGGATAGAACAAATATTATTAGAATTTTATAATAATTGTTTAATCAAGTTTAGGGTTAAATTCGATGTTTTCATCCTCTAAACGACTTAAATTTTTAATATATGACATGAAACAATATTTTAGAGATGAATTTTAAATTTTATATTATTTTGAATTTATTTGAGTATTTGTGAATTTACCTAGTGAGAAAATGGGCTAAATTTGAATTTTAAATATTTAAAATAATTAAACATAGCTTTTGACCCTAAAATTTTTATATGTTAAAGAGAAGAATGTTCTCCATTTTGAGTGAATTTTTGGGATTTTTATGAAATAATTTCGATTTGTTATGAATTTGTTATGCTAGATAAGAATATAAAAGGTTTAATTAATTAGTGTATTAATTAATTATATTAAATATGTTCTGGGAACTTTAATCCGAAAAGAATGACTTAAAAGTTGTTTAATCCAATGAGAATTGGACATGAAATTGAATTAGGTAAAAAGTAATTACTTAACTAGTAAGAAATCAGTTTTAAGATAAATTACAGCGATGCCATCCCGCCTTTTATCTCTCGACACCTATAGAACCATCGGGCCTAAGCACCATCTTACCAGTGTCGACGTCGATGAGGTTGTAAGCATAGGATTGCCATTTACATAGTTATGTAATGCTTTCGACTTAGTCGAAGCAGACCATGGCTACAACCCAGAATTGGTGGTATCATATCTACGTAATTCAACAAGGTCGAAGAAGTCTCTTCATCGATATTTTAAAAATGATGCCGCATGTTATAAACTTTAATGTCTTTGAAGTTCATTGTTATGACTATGACACTATAAATAGATGTGTTTGTCGGCATAATAGCTGAAGTGAAATTTCTCAAATATTTAAATAGGCGAAGAGGCCATTGTCGTCGCTATTCCACACGATCAATGACCTTATATTATTCATTGAGGATATTGCCATTTTCCTTTAGCATTGAAGAGACCTGCTTCAATGCAAATCAAAACTATTTTAAAGAGGGCGAAGAAACCTATATTTAAGAGGGTCGAAGACCCTATGTTTTGGTCCAAGACCTTATATTATTACTTTTGAAGTGATTTTTACTTAAAGGAAATCTACATTGTATCTTTGGACTTTGGTAGAAGTTGACGTCGTGTAAACCTATATGTCTAGTTTTATTAAAAGCGGAGAGCCTTATGTTGTCTATTGCGATAATGTCATTGGGGATACCAATGCCATTTTAAATTGTAAATTTTGACACTATCATTAGGGACACTAATGTGGATGAACTTTGACATTGATCTAAACTTAATTTGTTAAAGGGAGGCGAGCCTAGAGGTGGAGTCCTGACGCAATGATAAGGTCACTCGCATGGTGATCTGGACGCTTAGATTCGAGTTCGGAAATATCCACTTCGCAATGCGAAGGAAAGGCTGCATACATGATCGACTTTCCCAGGATCTGCTATTGTGCAAGAGCCTCGTGCACTGGGTTCCACCCAAAGGGAGGTGAATCTATTGTTTTCTAACTTCGACTTTAAACCTTGGGGGATACCATTGTTTAATTTTAATAAGTTTGATATGAATCATTTAGGGATACTAATGTGTGTCACGTTGGGGATGTTATAACTAAAAGGGAGACAACCAAATTTGGGACACCAATAGATACATGTTAAGCATGTGGGTAATATGGATTAAAGAGAAACATGTAGGTGACATGGACTAAAGAGAAACATGTGGGTAACATGGATAAAAGAGAAACATAGGGGAACATGAGTTAAATAGATGCATGTGGGTAACCTGAATTAAAAGGTCAAGTGAAAGGTTCATAGTCATCCTAGGAAAACTATGGGATGTGAGATGGATAGTTTACATCATGCTTGAGATGAATAATCTCTATGAGAATGATGAAGGATTCATAGTCATCCTAGGAAAATTACGGGATCTATGATGGATAGTCCATATCATATTAAGTCAAATGGAATAGGTGTGACGGATAGTCCGCAAAATTTTAAATGATTAAACCATACATAATGGATAGTCAATATGGTAGGGGATGAGAAATCCAATTAATAAATACATGCGAGATGGATAGTCCCCATAATTTTGAATATGTTTAAATGTGAGATGGATAATCCATATAGTTATAAGATTGTAGTCAGATTAAAATTAGATGGATAGTTAGTTTAAATTATGGTGGGTCGTTGATTGAAGTTGGATAATCTAATGAATTGGTATGGGTAATGACGCAGCGGATTAACGGGTGACAACGAAACGAAGATTCCGTGTCAAACTAGTCGATGAAACGATTAGATGAAACTAGATAAATCGATGGATTAAAGATATCCAAATGCCCTAATCCGTTGATCTCATGAGATACCGGATTTTAGCTATCTCCAACACGTTGATCGCGCACGATACCGTGTTAAAAGATCTACAATTCTTCGATGTTGATCTCGCGCACGAGATTTCGGGAATCGGCTTTAAGTTCGTTGATTCGAGCGCGCTCGAATAACCGAGATGGAGAAAGGAGCTCACACTCAACTTCCAATTTTAAAAGAGGCACAAAACACTCAAAATTTTATTCAAAATCAACCAACCTGTACAATGACACAACCCATCTATTTATAGGCTTTACAACACAACACACACTCAACATAACACGATTCATGACTTACATGTTCGGCTTAACAACAAAAATTACAACATACAACAAACGACTTAACATACACCACATTATGCGACTTAACAGATTACCCAGCACGTACGACCTACGACTTATCAATAAACATTGCAAAACACAACACAGGTCTCTCGCGACCTATCCTATAAGCGACCTACGACTTACACCATACAACATGAAGTTTGAACGATCTAAGGAAATCAGGCGACTTAAAGACTTGGAGCGACTTAAGATTTCGTGACCTAAAGGAAGTTTGTTTGCGACTTAGGCGGAGCTCGCGGCATAGTCTTGTTTGCGATTTAGGTTGGAGCTTGTGGCATAATTCCTTCGCTCGATTTAAGGAGGAGGACGCACGAAGGTCGTTCGCCACCTAGGATGGAGGAGCGATCTAGGCTGGAGGAGCGACCTAGGGAAGGTCGTTCGCGACCTAGGCTGGAGGAGTGACCTAGGGAAGGTCGTTCGCGACCTATTCTGGTATGCGCTGTATCATCCTCCCCTGGATGAAAAGAATTCGACCCCGAATTCTCATTTTCCTCTTCTTCGACAAGCTTATCCCCATGATACAGAATGAAATGTTTAACGTTGAAAACGTCGGCAGTATGGACATGATCTGGCAACTTTAATCGATAAGCATTATCATCGATCCTTTTCAAGATTTCTACTGGACCAATCTTTCGAGCTTTCAATTTGTTGTAAGTTCCAATTGAAAAACGATCTTTCGTCAATACTGCGTAAACAAAATCACCCTCTTTGAAGTCCACACTCCTTCGCTTCTTATCTGCCAGTTGCTTATACTTCTCATTTGACTTAAGCAATCATTCATGAACAATCCTGTGACACTCCTGCAACTCATTCACGAAATCACAAGCTCGTTTAGCAACCCCTTTCTGAAGTGGCACTGTCGACAAATCCAAGGGTCCCTTCGGAATAGCTGAATATACCACTTGAAATGGACTGAATCTAGTACTCCGATTAACGGCATGATTATGTGCGAATTCTGCCTGACATAGTTTCACATCCCAGCTCTTCAAATTATCCTTCACAAGACATCTCAACAAGTTTCCCAAAGATCTGTTCACCACTTCCGTTTGCCCTTCCGTTTGGGGATGATAGGCGCTACTAAAATTCAGCTTAGTCCCAACCATTTTCCACAGACTCAACCAAAAATGACTTAGAAATCGAGTATCCCAGTCAGAAACAACGGTCTCAGGTAGCCCGTGTAGTCGATAAACTTCTTTAAAGAATAATTGAGCAACACGGACTGCATCAGCGGTATTTTTACAAGCTATGAAATGCGCCATTTTCGAAAATCTATCCACCACAACATATATAGAATCATTCCCTCATTGAGTTCTTGGCAAACCCAAAACAAAATCCATGCTAACATCGACCCATGGTCTAGTAGGCACGGGAATGGCATATACAATCATGCATTCGTAGTTGTCCCTTTGGAAACTTGACATATGTAACATCTCTCCACAAATGTTTCAACTTCTTTCCTCATGGAAGCCCAAAAATATGATTGAGAAATCAACTGCAAGGTACGATCTCTTCCCACATGGCCTTCTTCATGCAATTCCTTCACAATCTTCATTCGCAAACTGCACTCTGGTATACATAATCGATTTCCTTTGAAGAGAAAACCATTTACCAACACATACTCATCCGTCTTCCCTTTCTTGACTTCATCTACAATCTTAGCAAAGTAAGGATCCTCAACAAACAATTCCGGAAATACATCAAACCCTGTTACTTCAACTTTCATCGTAGTCAACAAATGATTTCTACTACTCAATGCGTCTGCCACACGATTTGTAGCTCCCGACTTATGCTTTACCACAAATGTAAACTGTTGCAAGTATGCGATTCATGAAGCATGCCTGGCTGCAAGCTTATCCTGTCCCTGCAAATGTTTCAACGCTTCATGATCAGTATACAACACAAACTCTTTATGAAACAAATAGTGTCTCCAATGTTTTATGGCTTGGACGATAGCATAGAATTCCACGTCATAAGTATTATATCTCATCTTTGCTTCCAAAAGCTTCTCACTGAAATAAGCAATTGGACGGCCCCTCTGACTTAATACCCCTCCAATTCCTACTTTTGATGCATCAGTATGTAATTCAAATAGCAAGTGAGAATTCGGAAAAACTAGAATTGGTGTTGTCGTCAAAAGTTCCTTGATTCGCTCAAAAGCAAATCCTGCTTCCTTCGACCATGAAAACTGCTTGCCCTTCATACAATCAGTAACAGGTGCCATCACTCTACTGAAATGTGGAATAAACCTTCTGTAGAATGATGCTAAACCATGAAAATTTCTAACTTCTGTTATCGTCCTAGGTTGTGGCCATTCCTTGATTGCTTCAACTTTATTCTGATCCACCTGTATTCCTCCTTCAGATACAACATATCCCAGAAATAAAACACTTTGAGTCATGAACACGCACCTCTTTGTTGCCGCGTAAAATTGCTCCTGACGAAGTATCATCAACACTTCCCGCCAGTGTTGTAGGTGTTCTTCTGTTCTTCCACTGTATATCAATATATCATCAAAATATACCACTACGAACTTTCCAATAAATGGTCGAAAGATCTGATTCATCACTCGCGTAAAAGTACTTGGTGCATTCGAAAGACCAAATGGCATGACCAGCCATTCATACAACCCTTCCCGCGTCTTGAATGCTGCCTTCCATTCATCCCCTGGTCGACTTCGAATCTGATGATACCCACTTTTCAGATCACTCTTTGAAAAAATAACAGCTCCATTCAACTGGTCTAACAAGTCATCTAATCTTGGCATCGGAAATCTGTACCTCACTGTAATCTTGTTTAGTGCTTGACTATCCGTACATATTCTCCAAGTTCCATCCTTCTTTGGCACTGATAAAGCTGGTACTGCATAAAGACTTAAACTTTCTTGTACGCGCCCTTGTTCAAGTAACTCCTCCACCTGCCTTCTCAACTCTTCGTGTTCCTTTGGACTCATTCTATAATGTGGTCTATGTGGTAACACAGCTTCCGGAACAAGATCAATTTGGTGTTGTATGTCTCTCAACGGTGGTAACTCTTTCGGTAATTCATCAGGAAATACATCTTCAAATTCCTTCAACACTGGCTTAACTTCCTAAGGAATTTCAACCGTTTCACTGCTTTCACGTCCAATTAACAGAAATACTTCAGGCTCTTCCTCTACTTATTTGACAAACTCCTTCAAAGATAATAGTCTTTAGTTCTTCGATTTCCTCCAACTTGCTTTCACTCTGTTGTCGCTTTATAGGAACCAAAGTGATTTTAGTGCCCTCGAACATGAAACTATAGCAGTTAGTTCTACCATCGTGTTGTACGGCTCTATCGTATTGCCATGGTCTCCCCAACAACAAATGACATACATCCATATCTACCACATCACACCAAATCTCATCCTTATACTTCGTTCCGATGGAAAAAGTTACACAAGCTCTTCGACCAACCTTCACTTCCCCACCTTTCCTCAACCAAGCTAATTTGTACGGTTTGGGATGCTTCTCTGTCTTTAACGCCAACTTCTTTACAGCTTCTGTAGAGATGATGTTATCACAACTTCCTGCATCGATGACGAACTTACAAACCTTTCCCAAAATAGTGCACGTTGACTGAAAAATATTACTCCTTAGCCAACTTGAATCATCCTCTTGCTTTGGTGTCAAACACGACCTCCTCGTTATCAAATTACAACCCTCATCTCCTGACAATAATTCTTCTTCCTCCTCAACTTGTGGTGAATTGGAACATTCTAATTCTGCATCTTCATCCTCATCCTCAGCAACCATCGTTCGCTTCTAAGGCTTCGGACATTCATTGCTCTTATGACCAAACTCCTGACAGTTATAACACTTGAAATTGTTGTTGACCTTGGTCTTAGCAACTTCATTGACAACCGGTTTTCCAACAGCCTTGGAAACATTCGTATTGCTACTAGCCCCTTTCACTTGATTGTTGGAATTTGTAAACATACCACCTCCTCTTATACCTTGCCTCTCCCAAGCTAGAGCCTTTTGGTGTGCTTCAGCAACGGATCTTGGATCAAACATATTCACCATATCCTGAATTTGCATTCTCAATCCTCCAACAAATCTAGCTGTCAACTGTTCCTCCGTCTCCATGGTATCATTTCTAGCAATCAGTTGATAAAACTCATCTGCATAATCATTTACCGACTTTGTCCCTTGTCTCAAATTCTATAAGCGTTGATACATAAGAGACTGATAATTATAAGGCAAGAAAGTAGCCTTCATCAACTTCTTCATCTTCTCCCATGAAACTATCTTCGACTTTTCCATTCTTTCTCGTGTAAGTTTAGTTTGTTGCCACCATGCCATAGCTCTTTCCCTCAATCGAGTAGCAACCAACTTAACTCTACGATGCTCAGGTACTTCTTTGAAGTCAAAAATTTCTTCAACATTCGATAGCCAATCTAGAAACTCTTCCGCTATCATTCCTCCTTTGAATTCTGGAATCTCTGTTTTCATCCCCGACTCCCATCGACGATCATCTTCTACATCCCGATATTGATTTTGCACTTGGTCTCGATCTCGATAATGAACACTACCTCTATCACCGTCTTCATCATAATCCAAGGTACTTCGATATCGATCTCGACCATCAACATCTCTATGATCATGCATATCTCTTCTGCTATGCCTTTCAGTATCACGATATAGCTCATCTCCAAACTCTCGTGGAGTTCTTCTCACTTCATTTCTGTACTCATAGTGTTCTCGCCTCAGTGAAACTGATGATTCTCTTCTATCTCGATAAGATTGTGGTGACACCCTCCTTGCTTCCGTAACCGATGGCGAAACTCTGTTTCCTTCATGGTTCGAGATTGGTGACCTTCTCCTTTGACTTTGATTCATATAGATAATCAATTTCTCCAACTTTCCAATACCTTCATCAAACTTTTCATTAATACGTTGTTCCATTTGCTCAGCTTCTTTTCTTCTATACACATCTTCAATATTTTGAAATCGATTAGCACTTCTCGGAGGCATATTTGTCAAACAACAACTGATCTAACTCTCGGCTTTAACTCTGGAATGACGTACTTTGATACAAAGTAATGCATGGCTCCTTCACTGAACCTGCTCTCGGCTCTGAATCAAACTTTAACTCTCGGCCTTGATCAAACTAGCTCAGATCCCAAACTCCAACACTTCAACTCGGCTCCCAATAGGCTCGGCTTAGCTATGATTGGCTAAGTATAGCTCTGACACCAAACTGACGCAGCGGATTAACGGGTGACAACGAAATGAAGATTCCGTGTCAAACTAGTCGATGAAACGATTAGATGAAACAAGATAAATCGATGGATTAAAGATACCCAAATGCCCTAATCCGTTGATCTCGCGAGATACTGGATTTTAGCTATCTCCAACACGTTGATCGCACACGATACCATGTTAAAAGATCTACGATTCTTCGACGTTGATCTCGCGCACGAGATTCCGTGAATCGGCTTCAAGTTCGTTGATTCGAGCGCGCTCGAATAACCGAAGATGGAGAAAGGAGCTCACACTCAACTTCTAATTTTAAAAGAGGCACAAAGCACTCAAAATTTTATTCAAAATCAACCAACCTGTACAATGACACAACCCGCCTATTTATAGGCTTTACAACACAACACACACTCAACATAACACGATTCACGACTTACATGTTCGGCTTAACAACAGAAATTACAACATACAACAAACGACTTAACATACACCACATTACGCGACTTAACAGATTACCCAGCACGTACGACCTACGGCTTATCAACAAACATTGCACAACACAACACAGGTCTCTCGCGACCTATCCTATAAGCGACCTACGACTTACACCATACAACATGAAGTTTGAACGATCTAAGGAAATTAGGCGACTTAAAGACTTGGAGCGACTTAAGATTTCACGACCTAAAGGAAGTCCGTTCACGACTTAGGCAGAGCTCGCGGCATAGTCTTGTTCGCGATCTAGGCTGGAGCTTGTGGCATAATTCCATTCGCTCAATTTAAGGAGGAGGAGGCACGAAGGTTGTTCGCGACCTAGGGATTGTTCGCGGCTTAGGCTGGAGGAGCGATCTAGGCTGGAGGAGCGACCTAGGGAAGGTCGTTCGCGACCTAGGCTGGAGGAGCGACTTAGGGAAGGTCGTTCGTGACCTATTCTAGTATACGCTGCATCAGGTAATCTAATATGTATTGCATGATTATAAATGCTCTTTTCTATGTTCTAACGATTGTGATTACAAGAGTACAGTATATGATAGTTATGTTTTGATAAGATACCGATGATGGGAAACCCATTCCGCTCAATAGCATGGTTTCACAAGATATCTATTTGGTTCGAGATGGTGGGTTATTATTCACACAGACTATTGTCTGACTCAAAGTTTTTATTTTCCCCTTAAAATCTCGGGTACTCATTTAAGTAGGTCAAGAGCAAGGGCTTTCAGGTTCCAGTTAGGTGAATAAGCTCCAAAGATGTGCTAGAGGCAATTTAGCTAATATGAGCTTTATCTATTTCGCCGTGTAGTTTGGTTTTGTCTATTTGGATGTAATGACAAAGTTGTATAATTGCCAAGTATTTGACTTTGATAAACTAAGATGGCATCTTCATATGTTGCTCTTGAAGTATTTTGTAATAATTATATTTTCTCTGAATATGGGATTACAAATGGGATTGTGCAATAAATATGAAATATCAGTAGTGAAAGGAGATATAAAAATTTGCTATTAAACAGTGTTTGAAATTTTTTCATATTCATGTGCTTCTGATTATTGATGATCAACAAAACCGTATTTTATCACCGAGAATTAATAATTATGGATGATAGCAGCATCCGTAGCAATTAGTTTTAGGCCTCAAAATGGTGGATGTTACAAGTTGGATCATAGCGTGAGTTTATGGTTAAAAAAATTCAAACCTAAAAAGTTTTTTGAAAATATAATCCAAATGAATTAGAGAATAAGGATGGGGTATAAGATAATGCTATAATAACGTACTTATATTTTCTATATATATATGTGTGTGTGTGTATTCTATCTCTATTCTCCCCTCTCTCTTAGACCGTTGCTCTATATCTTGCTAAGGCTCGTATGCAGATTAACGGGAAAGAAAGATACGGATGCATGAATGGAAGAGTGAATCTAGGTAGAGGATGCACCACAATCAATGAAAATGCTTGGTCCAAAACCAAGAGAAACCAAGGTCGACAAGAAAATGCTAATCAAAATGCAAATGCCAATGTAGGTGCCAGAACTCCACTAATAGATATAGGGATATGTATCCATTCTTCGTGAATCTAATGCAAGTTTAAGCAGCTGGAGGAGTAGCTGGAGGAAATGTTGCTAATCCAGGAGTAGTTAATCTCGTAGCGATAGTTGGTAATAACTATGCTAAGCTAAGTTGAGATTACACTAGTTTGGGTGGAAAGCCTTTTTTAGGAACTAAAGATGCAATAGAAGTGGAAAATTGGCTGTTGCATTGTGAGAGAATTTTTGCTGATTCGGGGTTGAATGATAAGTAGAAACAGAGATTAGCTTCTATACAATTGCAAGGAACTACTTTGTTCTGGTGGAACGAGATGACCATAGGGGACCAGAAGAGCAATTGACTTAGGCAGATTTTCAAAGGGGATTCAAGGAAAGGTATTTTTTGAAGTAACCAAGTCAGCCATGCTTAGGAAGTTTATGGAGTTGGAGCAAGGGAAAATGTCAGTATTGGAATATTCTGCTAAGATTGATCAGCTATCTAAATATGGATACACTACTATTGACACCGTGATCAAGGGGAACAAGAAGTTTATCTAGGGCTTGAGGTTGGAGATTGCTAGGGCAACTATGCCATAATTTAGAGGTCCATCAAATGTAGTGGTAGAGATGGATGGTAAGAATGAAGAATGATTTCAAATTTCAAGAAAGAGAAGTCAGTGGAGACTTAGAGTTCCCGAAATAAGAAAAGAAAATTCTTAAAGAAGAAAGGTGCTCAAAAAATTGGAGCTGCTAAGAAGGGAAGGGCATATATTGTATGTTATAAATGTGACAAGAAAGGACACTATGCTAATGAGTGGTGATTTAGTGATGGAAAGTTGATTGTGGGGAAGCAGAACATGAAGTGCTTTAACTGTGACTGGGTAGGGCATTATAAAAACAAATGTCCAAAAGCGGCCGGATATGAAAAAGGAAGGTTTTTGCTTTGGAGCCATCATCTAAGCCAATAGCGGAGGGAAGGAGAAGCTATGATGGAAGGTATGCTTTTGATCCATAGCATACCAGTTAAAGTATTGTTTGATACTGGTGCATCACATTCTTTTATCTCTCAGTGTTTGGTAGATAAATTAGATTTAAGACCATCATCCTTGTTACTTCCTGAAGGGTAGCTAATCCGATAGGAGGGCATGCAACTCTGGGGATGAGATATGACCATCTAGATTTTGAGTTGCTAGGTTATACTTTTGCATGCAATTTATATGTGTTTGATTTTGCAAGGGTCGGGATAATCTTGGGTATGGATTGGTTAGATAGCTATGATGCTAGGATATTTTGCCAAGATATGAAGATATCATTTAGACACCCTGATAGTAGCGACTAAATAGTATACTCAGTCAAGGATTCGAGTCCAAGATTTTGTGATTTGTTGGGTGCTATGAAAGTTGAAGACGAATCGAATAGGGTTTTAGCAATAAGAAAATTTACAAATGTCTTTGAGCCGGTCATAGGACTACCACCGAAATGAGTTATTGAGTTTCAAATAGATCTTGTGCCAGAATCTGAACCCGTAAGTAGGCCACCTAGCAGGATGACACCTATCAAGATGAATAAGTTATAGGTGCAGCTAGTGGACTTAGAAGGAAAGCGTTTTATTATATCAAGCAGCTCGCCTTAGGGTGCGGCCGTGGTGTTTGTAAAGAAACCGAACGGATCGTTAATATTATGCATCAATTATTGTAAGTTGAATGAAAAGACAATAAAGCACTAATGTCATTTGCCGAGAATTGATGATTTATTTGGCCAGTTGAAAGTATTTTCTAGTTGGATTTGGTGATAGAGTTCCATCAATTGAGAGTGGCGCAGAACAGTATTCCGTTGATGTCGTTTCGAATGAGGTATGGTTCGTATGAGTGGTTAGTAATTGCCATTTGGACTGACTATTGCACCTTCTTTCTTTATGGACTTGATGAACTAGATATTATGAGAGCACTTGGATAGGTTCATGTTAGTGTTCACGGATGACATTTTGATATATTATAAGGATGAAAGAGCTCGTGAGATTCATCTTAAAATAGTACTTTAGACGTTGAGGCAACATCAACTGAAAGCGATGTTTCCAAAGTGTCATTTCTGGAAGAAAGAAGTGAAGTTTCTTGGTTATATAATTTCAAAGAAAGTGTTGTCAGTCGATCCAACTAAGATCGAAGTTGTTTATAGTTGAAAAAGACCCGAGATGATGATTAAATAAGAAGTTTTTTGGATTAGATGGCTATTACCGAAGATTTATCAAGGATTTCTAATGGACAGCGGCGCCTTTGACTAAGCTAACTAGAAAAGACGTGAAGTTTATTTGATCTGATAAACATGAGGAAGCATTCCTTGAGTTGAAGCATTTGTTGACCAACACGCCCATGTTAATAGTTCCAAATGGAAATAAGGATTTAGTGGTGTATGAAGATGTGTGTGGAACTAGATTAATAGCTGTGTTGATGCAAAGGGGTAAAGAATTGCCCGTGCTTCCCGATAGCTCAGACTGTATGAAATTAGATATTCGACTCATGATTTAGAGTTGGCAGCGATGAACTTTGCATTAAAAGTGTGGAGACATTTGGGTTATATATAGATCTTAAGTTATTAAAGTATTTATTCTCTCAAAAAGGGTTGAATATAAGACAGCAGAGGCGACTGGAGTTTTTAGCAGCTTATGATTTCGGTATAGAGTATACAATAGGGAAAGGTAATAAAATGGCAGATGCACTTAGCATAAAATATAAGAATGTGGTGTTAGGTTTGTTGATGGAGTGGAAGGATCTAGAGGCATTGACTAGTGTAGTCTACGGTTGAGATCGACTGCTAGTTCTAGTCAAAGTACTTCCATGCTATCGGTTGAGATCCATTGTTAGTCGAGAAAATTAAAAGGCTTGAAAGTGGAATGAAGATTGAAGATCTAAAAGATTTTAGTCCTGACCAAAGGGTATGGTTGAGAAAAAAGAGACGGTTGTGTGTTCCGAATGTTGAAGACCTAAGGAGAGAAGTTCTTAATGAATGTCATCGATTAAAGTTTACAATTCATCCCGAGGAACCAAGATATATCAAGATATAAAGAGAAGTTTTTTCTAGGAAGGTATGAAGAAGGATGTGGGCTTATGGATAAACCAATATGCGAATTTCAAACAAGTGAAAGCCAAACATCAGAAGCCAAGTGGATTGCTTCAGCCGTTAGATATACGAGTTTGGAAATGAGATTTGATATCCATGGATTTCATTGACGGGTTGCCAAGGTCAAATAAGGGAAATGAAAGTATATAGGTTGTGGTAGATAGATTGACCAGGAGTGCCTATCTCATTCTTGTTAACCCCACCAGGACGACACTTAAATTGGCTAAATTGTTTATGAAGAATATAGTTAGACTGCATGGAATTCCTAGTAGTATAGTGAGTGACAAAGATGCATTGTTCACTAGTGAATTCTAGAATAGTCCACTGGAAGTACTAGGTACCAAGTTTAAGATGAGTGCCACTTATCACCCTCAAACAGATGGATAGACAGAAAGAGTCAATAAGGTACTTAAGGATTTGTTGAGAGCTTGTGTACTAGAATTTGGTGGTCATCGGAAGACCATTTACACTTGGTTAAGTTTTCCTATAACAATAACTGTCAGACTAGTACAAGAGTGATGCCTTTCGAAGCTTTGTATGGAAGGCCGTGCAAATCACTAACATGTTGGTTGGAGATCGGAGATAGATTGGTCCTTGTTTCAAAGATGATGAGAGAAACCACAGAGAAGATTGAGTTAATCAGAGGTAGGATGAGATAAACTCAGTCTAGGTAGAAAAGTTACGCAGATAAGAGGCATAAAAATTTAGAGTTCTCAGTTGGAGATCGTGTTTTTGGTAAGGTATCACCGATGAAGGGTGAGATACGATTTGAGAAGTCAGATAAACTGGCACCGAGATATGTTGGACCATTCCCAGTTATAGAGAGTATCGAAAAGATCGTGTATCAAGTAGAATTACCGAGAAGTTTGGCAGGTATCCATAATGTATTTCATGTTTCTCATCTTTGGAAGTATGTACATGATCTAGAAACTAATATCGCTCCGATTGCATTGGAAAATTTAGTAGTAGAACCAAATCTGACTTTTGTAAGACAACCAGTTCGGGTTGTAGCAAGAGATGAGATGAAGTTAAGGAACAAGACGGTCAAGTTGGTGAAAGTTCAGTGGAGCAATGACGAGAAAGACTGTACTTGGAAGATAGAGATAGAATTAGGGATACTAATCCCGAGCTGTTATAAGGGTACATCCTATATTTGCTGTATATAGACTTTATAGCCGGTAGAATATAATAACATTGTTTGCATTTTTGACATGCTTATTATGCAGTCCTTACTGAATTTCAAGAATGTAATTATTTAAGGGGGGAGCCTGTAGCACCCCTAATTTTTGTTCAACATTATCCACGACATTTAATTGGATAGATTAAATAGAATAATGTAAATGAGTTAGGAGAATGAGATTTGACAATATAATAAGATCGGCCATAACCAACTAACTAAATGGATACTAAATTTATTTTAAAAACATAAGAGAATACATGAGAAGGGTAGAATAGGAAGATCCATCCATTTTAGCTCATAAACCCACTTCCTCTCTCATATCATTCTCATTTTCCCAAACTAAAATAATCAAAAGATAAATCTAAAGGGAAGGCTGGCTATAACCCAAGCATAAGGAAGTCGAAATCCAGGGATTCAAGGGAGAACAAGCATAGGAAATCAAAGCAACACCAAATCTCAACTCCTACATCTAAAAGTATAAGGTGAATAATATGTTTCCATCTCTATAGTTAAACTCAATCTTGGTTATGGGTAATACCTGAGTCAATTTTGATGAGTTATGACTTGATTGGTTGAGTTAACATTGTTTGGATAGAACGATATATTACTGGAATTTTATAATAATTGCTTAATCGATTTTTAGTGTTAAATCAAAAGTTTTCATCCTCTAAATGACTTGAATTTTTGATATATAGCGTGATACAATATTTTGGAGATGATTTTTAAATTTTATAATTTTCTGAATTTATTTGAATATTTTATGAATTTATCTAGTGAGGAAATGGGCTAAATTTGAAGTTTAAATATTTGAAATAATCAAATATAGATTTTGTCCTTAAAATTTTTATATGTTAAAAAGAAGGATATTCTCTAGTTTTTTTGAATTTCATGAACTTTCCCAAACGATTTTGATTTATTATGAATTTGTTATGCTAGATAAGCATATAAAAGGATCAATTAATTAGTGTAGTAATTAAATATGTTTCGAGAACCTGAAAATCTTATGCGGTAGTTTTTCTTAAAAGAACAAGTTAAAAGTATTTTTATCCAAGAGAATTGGATATGAAATTGGCTTAGGCAAAAAGTAATTACTTTAACGGGTAAGAAATCAGTTTTTAAATAAATTACAGTGATGCCATCCGGCCTTTGATCTCTCCGCATCTATAGCACCACCGCGCCTAAGCACCGTCTTCGTAAATGTCGATGTCGATGAGATTGTAAGTATTGGATAACTACTTACATAGTTGTGTAATATTTTCGACTTCGTCGAAGCGAACCATAACGGCAACTTAGAATTGGTGGTATCGTACTTATGTAATTCAACAAGGTCGAAAATGTCTCTTTGTCCATGTTTGGAAAATGAGGCCACATGCTATAAATTTTAATGTCTTCGAAGTTCATCGTTATGACTTCGACCCTATACATAGATGTGTTTTTCGGCATATTAGCCGAATTGAATTCCTAATATATTTAATGAGGCGAAGAGGCCATTGTCGTCACTATTCAACAAGATCAATGACCTCATATAATTCGGTAAGGATATTGCCATTTTTCTTTAGCGTCGAAGAGATCCACTTCAATGCAAATTCAAACTATTTTAAAAAGGGCGAAGAAACCTATATTTAAATGGGTTGAAGACCCCATGTTTTGGTGGAGAGCCATTTGTTTTTATGAGAATTAATGTTATTATTTTTGAAGTGATTTTAATTTAAAGGAAATTTAAGTTATGTCTACGACCTTGGGTAGAGTCGATGTTGTTAAACTCGTGTGTATAGTTTTATTAAAGGTGAAGAACCTTATGTTGTCTATTGCAACAATGTTATTGGGGACACCGATGCCATTTTAAATTGTAAATTTTGACACTGTCATCAGGGACACCAACGTGGATGGATTGTGACATTGATCTAAATTTAACTTGTTAAAGGGAGGCATGCCTATTGTTTTCTGACTTCGACATTAAACCTTGGGAATACCATTGTTTAATTTTAATAAGTTCGACATGAATCATTTGGAGATGCTAATGTATGTCACTTTGGAGATGGAAAATCTAAAGGGAGACAACCTAGTTGGGGAGACCAATAGATATAGGTTAAGCATGTGTGTAACATGGATTAAAGAGAAACATGTGGGTAGCATGAATTAAAAGGTCAAGTGAATGGTTCATAGTCATCCTAGGAAAACTATGGTATGTGAGATGGATAGTCTACATCATGCTGGAGATGGATAGTCTTTATGAGAATAATGAAGGGTTCATAGTCATCCTAGAAAAACTATGGGAATGTGATGGATAGTCTAAATTATTTTAAGTCAAATGGAATATATGTGATGGATAGCCCACATAATTTTAAATGATTAAACCATATTTGATAGGTAGTCAATATGGTTGATGATGGGTAATCCAAGTAATAAATACATATGAGATGGATAGAATACAAAATTTTGAATATGTTTAAATGTGAGATGGAAAGTCTACATAAGTGTAAGATGGGTAGTGAGATTAAAATACGACGGATAGTCAGTTCAAATCATTATGGGTAGTCAATTGAAATTAAGATGGATAATCTAACGAATTGGAAGTCCTATTATAAAATTGTAACTAAAACTATATATATATATATATATATATATATATATATATAAACATAATAATAAAACAATATTAGAAGTCAAAATGAGACACTCATTCAATGCTTACAATGTCATATCTTTGTAATTTAAAATCAATAGCATGAAAAATAGTTTTGACTCAGAAAGGATTTAATTTTAAAATTATGATTTTACACTAATTTTTTTTTGAATTTTGAATTTAAACAATGTAATTTACAACCAAGAATAATCGATAATCGCAATACCTAGATTATATGTGAAACTTTCATACTATTTCATGAAGTAGTTTCAAGTGTGGTTAAGATCTAAACAATACATTTAATTTAAATATATGCGCACAACAATTATTTTCAAACAAAAAATTCATTTTTTTCTCATACTTAAATTTTTAAACAGTAGTAGTTAATAAATTAAATGACATATGCACATATAAATTCATTGTATAAGAAATAAAATCTAAACTATACTGATAAGATATAACATATCATCATGATAAGAGGTATACACTAGAGATTTGAATTATTTTAGTAAGATATAACAAATATAAAAAGGAGATTAGAAGGTTACCTTAAGATGTAGTCAAAAAGATCGCACATTGAATGAAGATATCTCCTTAGATCTTTAGGATCCACATCCAATCCTTGCAATATATAGATGGACCAATTATGTTCCAATATTTTTCATGTTTAAATTTTATTTGGAGTTTATAAGACTTTAGAAACTTTTATTTTGTTTTCAGCCATGGAAAGTTAGGAGCGGAGAAGAGAAAAGTGAATGAATGAAAGAATGAATTGTATATAAGAAATGATTTAGTGGATTGTTTTAATTGAAAGAATGAAACCTTTTACATTCTTTAATTAAAACATCCCTAATTAATACGCTTGATTATATCTCTCTCCACTCCTCCCTCTTCACATGGTATGGCTGAAATTACATGCTATGAAACAAAATTTTCATAAATCACTTCATACAATTATCTTTTATTTAAACCCATTTAAAATTACTTCGATATAGTATATGAATACGCATAAATATCTTTTATAAGTGCATTCAAATAATTACAAACAACTTCCAAACATCAACTAAGTTAAATAACAATTAATACTTCTTAAACATTGATTAAATTAATTACATCATTTTATAAATTGATTAATTCATGTGGTTTTTGGATAATTCATCATTACGGTTATATGACTCAAAAGTGTAAATTCAATCAGCAATTAACATCGGCCAATTCGAATATTAACTTTCACACATCTCCTTAACTAGTGGTGCGACATTTAGGATGAATTTATCACTTATATATCTTTTGATAAAATCCAATTTTACTTATTATAATAAGCGGTACCTAGAGTAACGATTATTTACACCAATACTCTTCGTCAAAACTATATCACATTAGGACTTATGCAATTTGGTTTTAGTCAAAACTCCAACATTGTCCACATTCAACTTTGTAATTCAAAATACAAAATCCATGGTTCGATAATAAAAATTATTATTAATTGTATTGATCTTGCCAGAGACTTTAAAGTTGAGTTCACTATAGTTGACCGTGAAACTAATCCATATAACCGAGAAGACGAATTCTCTTTTGAATAGTGTTTCACTTCCAATGCTTTAACTTAGGTCCAACTATAATCGTTCAATGGACTTCAGGCCATGATTTAACTAGAATCAAAGTGGAGTGTCCACATTGAAGTTCGATAGTATTCTCGAGTTGAGGGAACTGTATAGCAACATCACTTCTAACTATCTGTACGTAACCCCTTGGTGCCTCCAACATCCTTGAGAAAATACTATTAAATATTTGGCGAACGTTACATACTCTATTCTCAATGAATGAGTCGATATCCTTTCTCGAAACATCTTGACTAGGAATATTTAAACCAACTATTTTCATTATGATAAAATTACCATGATCATAACACTTTGTAATTACTATCACATAACATATCATTTTTGAATTCTTCATCTATATACTTTCACTTAATTGCTTAATTATTTACATCACAATGTAACAAGTGTATAATAGAAAGAACAACATTTTTATTTAGAACAAGATTGGTCACGGAGTTGAAAATATGAAACAAATTACATTTTGTCCCTAGGGCATACCCCTAACTTTATCAATCTCCTACTTGCATTTAGGATAAATTTTGGAATCATATTACAACTACATCGATCAAGCTTTCTTAGAAACTAATCGGTTCAGTCCCTTGGTGAACGAGTATGTTATTTTGTTTTAATTATCTACCTTGTTAGTCAACTCTCTCCGATGTTGATAAACCATAATTATCATGTGGAACTATTTGAAGTGTGTCTCTTGACTTCTAATAAACTCTAGGTTCCTTTATGAACTATATCACGATATTATCATCATATAACAATCATGGATTCTCAACATTTGGAATCATCCTTGGTTCATTCATAAATTCATGCATTTACCTATGTTTCTTACATTACAGTAGCCTTTGATTGAATCGGCCACTACTTATTATTTAAACGATTCCAAGTTAAAGTTGTTAACTTAAGTTTGAACATGAATTTAGGATTGACATATTATACCCGATATCAATAATCAAATTCGAGTCTTTGCACTCATTTATAAAGGTGGAAATTAGCCACAAGGGCCTCTTCAGCAAGTGCAATTAGCTTATAGGACACGCAACTGAAATAATTACTTTAAGGACATAATGCAAAATAATTAGTTTCTAAGGCCTAAAAACCTATGAAATTATGTCCTTGAAAGTAATTGGACTGCTGAATTTGTCCTTAAAAGTAATTATTCTGCTGACTTTGACATTGAAATTAATTTTGTGGATGTGTGTCCTAGAAACTAACTAGACTGCGAAGTTTGTCCTTCTAGTGAAATGCCCCTTTATAAAGAGTTTATTGTCTCTATAAACAATTCTTTTGTATTTTATAAATACTTGAGAACACTCTAAACTATCATTAATTGATCTTACTTCAGATTTCTTACTTGCTTTACGTATCGAATAAACGAGCAAAGTGTGATATTGTAGATAATATGACATGTACGAAAATTCCAATTGCCAATGCATATGAAATCCATCTTACATTCTTGATATTAAACAATTTAATATAGTGCCTGTGTATATTGTTTTGAGAAATTCCCAATATCCTTTTATACTGATTGTAAAAGATGCCATTTTCAAATCCAATGCTAGTATTAAATAACCAAAAATAAAATGATTTTTATACTAATATATCGTTAATTACCACAAGTTTGTTGTTTACATATAGTTTTAAAAATATATTTCAATACCTATTAATATTCTTCCTTGTATACACACACTTCTTGTATTTTTTTTACTAAAATTGAAATTATTTGATTTCGCTGTCAAAATACTTAACTCTGATGCTTATCGAATAACACTTTCATATCATTTCTTAGATCTTAATCAACACTTGTAAACGCGGTTATTGCTCCCACTGACTTCAAGACCTTTTGGCTATTATGTGTAACTGTCTATTCTGAATCCTAATTTAGATTTTTTTCGTTTCAACACATATATACTAAAACTCAAAGTTGTACCCAGCGATAATTTTTTGAGTAAAATTCAAATAACTATAACACATTGAATGATTAATCTGTTACATTAGTTTCAACAATTAAAATTTATGATGTTATTCTTATCTACGTGGCTTATATTCCAATTGCTTGATCTTCTTCTTGAATACACATTTGTAGCTGATGTATCATATCCTTTTGGGTACCAATAACAAAATCATATTTTGATAATGTACTTAAAATCCAATCCAAATTTGCACATCATGACACATGGTAGAGCCAATACTCTTAATGGCCCACTTAGGAGCGAGGAAGTTATTTTCTCATGGTTAATAAAATCAATATTTTCTTTTTGAAGCGCGAGATTTACCATTAGACATTCTAATGTGTTGTGTTTATTTAGTTTGGTTAATTTTATTCCATCATTCTTTATCAGTTTTATCTTCGGATTGTATTCAAATCTATTTCACTACTGATAATTTCCCGAAGAAATTCCTTCGCTATGAAGTTGGTATTTCTTGAAGCAACGATCGCTTCTCAGTTTAATCAAATAAGTAAACTGACTTGGATTTAGTTTATAATAATTACGTTTAAAACATAAATTGGTCATCCAATGACGATCATTCCTAAAGTCTTTTGGAGCGATTCATACAAGAACCCTCACACATAAATATTACGTGTATTCTTTTTACTCACACAGCCTATTAGCTTCTTAGCCTAGGATATGTTGGAGTGTCACATAAACTTTTTCCTGTATGATTTTGTAAACAATTTTTTAGATGAAATTAATTTTAACCTTGTGCCTTACTCTTAAGTACACAACCTTATAGAAAGGAGTTAGTTCTGCTTCAATCATCATTAATCGTACTTTGTCCAACAAAGTTTGATTATTCCTTATCGAAGTATCGTTATGTACCATGGGGAGGAATGACTTTTGAGAGCGAATCTTTATTCAATTTTTAGGTACGTTCGGAACTATTTTCAATATAATCACTTATTCGATCAAATCAAATCATTTCTACTTCATGCAATTTTATTTACTTACGTTTTATATCACATGAACTTATCATAGACATAATACATGTGTTTCATAACATTTGTTTATGTTTGTGATAACTCATTAGTGAATACAATGAAGTACATGGAATCGTTTTGGTATTAATAGGCTTTCAATTACATACATCTATGTGTACCAACCTGAAGATTTATTAACTCTTATGATGCTCTAATTGAGTGGGTGCTTTGCCCTTAATTATATGAGATATAATTCATGGTACCATACGATTTGTAGTCATATAATTAAAGAATTATTTCTCAATACTACGGCCTAGTGTATAATTCCAATATAATTGCAATTAATTTGAGATACCTACGTATTTTTCAATGCATCACTTTTGTTATGAAAATAAATACCACTGTTATAGTTTTATTTTATAACGAATGTTTATAATATTAATATTGAAATAAAACTACGTCTATTTTTCAATCAAGAATGAAAAATAGTTATTTCTTCATAAATAATGTTCGGTACAAATTACGTAACAATTTTCGTAATTTAATGCAACCAATAAGTACTATGTAGCATTCTACCACCATTTCTTCCATTACTATAATAGCATATAAAACACGAAGATCCATTCAACCACTTAATGTAGACTACTTATTCCATCTATTATAACCATTTTACAGTCAAGAATTTTCAGATCAAATATCTTGAGCTTAAAAGAATAAATATCAAAGAAAAAAAATTTCGATAAAAAAAATACATTTTAGAATAGAAATCATATATCCTCATTCCAATGTTAAGTATCAATAATTATTTTTCTATTCTCATTTTCGATGTTTTCTTATGAAGCAGAAGTGACCATTCACTCTCTTCATCCTAAAAAAATACCTTTAGTTACATGTACCTTTGTACATTCGCCTTTCTTTCCAAAATGGTCAAACCATTCAAAGGAAATCCTTACTATAACCAATCATATTGAATACACAGTCATGCACTATGATTTATTTGCTTATTCCGAAAGAACCAATTTCATCGAAGTTTTTGTACCTTACAAATGACGACTTTGCACCATACAACCTTTATATGTGATTGAATATGGATCAAATATTCACTTTCTTATATTGCTACGAGTTCAAAACTCAAAAGACAATGCATAGTCTCAGGCAAATAAACATGTAAATGACCAATTACAAATGTATTTAGTAGTTATAAAATTAGACACTTGCATGGGTATTGAAACAATAACATTCAAAAAATAATTATTAGTAAGCATATTTTATATTTCTTTTGCCAATCTTAGATTCAGTTCATCTGCGTATCTTAATTAATAAACATTTTACCAATTATATTTGTTGTACAAATTTATCAATGTAGATTATTATAAATTTATATAGCAGACATTCTTATAATATTAGAAAGGTTGAATGTCACTATTTAATTTTTATAATAAAGTTCCTACCAGTCTTTTATATTTCTCCAAACCCTAACATGAAATTTGAAAGTCTTTCGACTTCACTAATAAGTGTTAGGACTCGTCTGTCAGCTTGGTATTCGGACCTTGAGTTTGTTCAACAAGCCATTGCCCCACAGATGATGAATAACTCCTTATCTACTGTATCATATACAACTCCCAAGTCGTGGTTCCTTGCCTTAATCTCATTTCGACCTTAAGTTTTCTCAACAATTAGAAGAAGATTATTCATTCATACCTACCTTTTCATGACAGCCTAAGTTTGCTTGACAAATACATATAGCTATCTTACCTCATCTATTTTATATATTAATAATACTACATATAATATCCCCATCTTGAGTTTTCTCAACAACCGGATAGTATGCACATAATTTATCAACATATAAATGTAGAAGACAACATATATGTTACCACTATAATTGTTGTCGAAGGAGTTTAAAGTGCAACTTGACCATGGCAATAAGCAGTGCCATAAACAATAGTGATGATGTCAATAAAAGTGCTATCTCCATCATTATCATCGAAGATATATGATTAGCATCGAAGAAGAAGGGTGTCGCACTTCGCCAATAGAAGGACATAGACTAGTCGCAAGTAGTTAGGAAAAATGATGCCAAACCTAGTCGGTATCGTAAGTGATCAACATTATAAGCCATCAATGAGTGTCGATACAACCCACGTCAAATCTCATCGACGCAGTACTCTGGTGACGTCACTGTTTATCTATTGTAATCAAAATAAGCTCGTTATTGGCCACAACAAAAGATGATAGCATTATATTAAAGCAGCACTACACTTCATAACACTTTGAGGATATTTTCCTATAATGATACCAAGAATCATCAACATTGAGGGGATATTTGGTGACGTCGTGCTTCACTACTTCCTACTAATTTCATCAATGATCAATTAAGAGGGCTTAAATGCTAGAGGTTAGCAACACCAACGATGCTGACCATCATCATCATTGACATCGCATATCATCAACAAGTCCAAGAACCCAAGATAACATCAATATCGACAGTTTCCATATGACATTTGGAGGACGCCACATGCATATGCCAAGCGATGTTGATGGTGAACGCATCAGTATGCATAAGCCATTAATATCACCTTATGATTGTCATTGCCTCATATCTGCGTTGACTCAAGCTAGTACAATTGCCCACTTATGAAGGACGTCGATTATCATGATAAAAGTAGCCAATACCATGGTTCATTATTGCCGTGTACTTTTATTAACGGAATAAAGGCGAAGCCCAGCAACTTTCAACATTGATGATTACCGAAGTCAAGCATGTAAACACCAAGATCGCTGAAGACAACTACTAGGCCACATTTCTTCCTCTATAAATAAGGACTTAGGGGTGCCATTTTTGGGATATGAATTTCATTCTCTTCCCACTTCTTACATTTTCAACTTTGTAAACTATAAATTGAGTTGGAGATTTTGCTGATTGTAATACTTGAACCTTGAACACGTGAGGAATCGAATATCAAACAATTGCATCGCCTATTGACATGATTTGAACATGAGACCCTCATATTTGATTGACTTTGAATTATGACTTGAACATTGCCTTGCATATTGCATATTGCATATTGATTCGAATTACTCATGATATTGGAAGTGACAATGTTAACAATACAAAGAATTATTACGGACTTAGAATCATGCATGCTTCGACTTGTGACTTCGACAATATTCAATACTTCATTCTAGTGACTTCAAAGAGCCTCTATAAGGCCTCTCATTGGTTAAATCTATTTCCTAATCACTTTTGGGGTTAGCGAATTTATTCATTAACAACTTATATTATAGATTCACAACTTTTAATATATTTAATTAAGTTATATCTACTTATGGAATAATGTATTTCTTATCAAATACCCTTGTGATTCAAGTGTTAGACACAATTGAAATCATAATATACATGTTATACGTATGTATTTATTCCTTAAGTCTATTTTGGGCTTTTTACCGTTCTACTTTTGTTTTATACATTCATATTATGTGAGTTTAATTATTATATAACTTTTATAAATTAATTAACTTATATAATAACCTCATGTACACTACATTTATTAAATCTTATTTAATTAATTTTATGTCATTTAATTAAATATTTAATTGGGTATGTATACCATAACATTTATAGTTATACACATATACCTATATGTATATGCATTTTGTTATTTGCTAATTAACTTTTTTAATTACACAATTTAGTCAAATATTAATTTTGAAACTTTCTTACATATATACATATATAATTATATCATCTTAAATAATTTAAGATAACGTAACATATATGTATACATATTGTACATGTATATACTTAATTAATTAACAATTTGATTAATTTATTAATCTTATTAATAAATATTAAAATTTCAGAATATGTTCGTTATATTTTCTAGCCTAGGGACCGTACTAAATTGGTAAGCTTAGCTGGTTAGCTCTAACATGATTAATTTAAACCGCATAGACTATTTAGCTATGATACCATTGTTGATCTGGCCCAAACTCCTTTGGGGTGACATAACTAGGTAGCTCGCGAGTGAGTTTTACATGCAGCCTTTCAAGTCGAACAACCACCACAAGACATGTAGGGGTAAGAGGCAATGCTTCATTGCATACCACAATGTGAGAAGCCCCTACCATGCTAGTTGTAGGGATCGAACCTGAGACATCTTACGTACCAGGTGAATGTCTCATCCATCCTTGCTCTGATGCCATTGATGAACCCAGGCTAGTCGAAAGCGGATTATATGGGTAAATTTTGAAAATTTTCCCTATTTGGATCACTGTGGGCCTATGAAGTCTAATGTCTAACAATATATCAAATCTAGCTGTTTGAAGAAAATCAAAATTTATTTTGAATATACATTGCCTTATTTAGTAATTCTTATTAATCAAATGCGTTTAATCTGGATCAAATTCAATTAAATGAACGAGTGAGGTTTTACTTAAAGAAACCTTTCATTTCTCTCTCTTAAAGCTCTCTCATTAATAGAAGGTAGGTTTTATTTTACTTAAAGAGAGAAAATTTTCATTCCTTTCTCTTAATTAAATTGATAAATTGATCTAAATGATAATTTTACCAAATTTGTATTTGGTCTATTTTGTGAGCATATCTAAATATACACAAGTGCATATAGTCCAAGTGCAACCTAACATAAGGTGTATATTGTTAATAGGTACATATATTGATGCTGGAATTTGCGTCTACAACATATACGCTGTCGATTTGTATGAGAAATGGTTGTCACCTAGCATTTTAAATCTAAATATGAAAGTTTTTTTTTTATATATATATATATATTTGTGTGTATGTGTGTGTATGTCAAATTTTACTTATACATTAAATTGAATAAAGAACATAAATAAATATATTTGACTAAAAGGAATCAAATTACTAACGGGGTAATGGTACATTTAAGTGACATTAAAAGAATGAGTAAATTCATTTATGAGACCATTAATGAGAGGTAAAGAAGGAAATGGTTTGGCATTCTTTTAATTTCTCTTCAGCTTGAAAATGTTTTAAACTTATGTGGAAATATATGTATGTATGGTTTACTTTATATTATATATAAAAGAACAATTGAATTCACACATACACACGCATTGTTTTTAAATTACTTACATGTTTTGAAATTTAATGCTAACAATTTGAAATCAAACTCTAACTTGAAAAAGGGTTCACATTTGTTTTGTGACTTTACATTAAAGTCCTATTATAAAATTTGAACTAAAACTCTCTCTCTCTATATATATATATATATAAACATAATAAAAGACAAAATTAGAATCTAAAATAACTTACACATGTAAACTTACAATTTCGTATATTTTCAATTTAAAATCAATAATATGAAAACTAATTTTGACTTAGAAAGGATTCAACTTTCTAAATTTTTGATTTTACACTAAAGTTCCCTTTTAATTTGGATTGAAACAATGTAAATTACAACCAAGAATAACTGGTAATCAAAATAACTAGATTATACGTGAAACTTCATACTATTTCATGAAGTAATTTCAAGTATGATTAAGATCTAAACAATACATTTAATTTAAATATATATACAAAAATTAGTTTCAAATCAATTTTTTTTCTTCCTCTTTTCATACTTCAATTTCTAAAAAATAGCAGTTAATAGACTAAACGACATATGCATATATTAATTCATTGGATAAGAAATAAAGTCTAATATATGTTGATAAGGTATAACATATTATCATGATAAGATGTATATATAAGTGATCTAAATCATTCCTATAAGATGTAACAAATACAAGAAGGAGATTGGATGGTTACCTTAAGATGTAGCGAAAAAGATCATACCTTGAATGAAGATATTTTCTCAAATCTTCAAAATCCACACCAAATCCTTGCAATAGTTGGATGAAACACTTACATTCCATTAGTTTTTGATGTTTGAATTTAATTTGGAATTGATAAAACTTTAGGAATCTTTAAATTGCTTTTAGCCGTGGAAGGTTAGGAGGAAAGAAAAGAAAAGTGAATGAATGAAAGAATGATTTGTAGGAAATAAATTAGTGAATTGTTTTAATTGAAAGAGTGAAATCTCCACTTTTTTTAATTAAAACTTTCCTAATTTATTACCTTGATTATCTTTCTCCATTCCTCTCACTTCACATGGTACCGCTGCAATTACATATCATCAAATGACATAAAATTTTCATAAATCACTTCATGCAATTATCTTTTATATAAACCCGTTTAAAATTACATCAATGTCATATATCGATGCACGTAAATATAACTTTTATAACGCATTCAAATAATTACGAACAACTTCCAAAAATCATCTAAATTAAAAAAACAAAATATTTCTTAAATATTAGTTAATTCAATTAATTTACAATATTTTATAAACTAATTAAATCATGTGATTTTTTGGAGAATTCATCATTATGGTTATGCGACTTAAAAGGTGTAATTTCAGTCAGCGGTTAATATCGAACAATTCAAATATTAACTTTCACACGTCACCTTAGCTAATGGTGTGACATTTTGCTTGAACTTATCATTCATGCATCTTTCGATAAAATCCAATTTTACTTATTATAAGCGGTACCAGATAGTAATGATTATTTATACTAATTCTTTTCATCAAAACTATGTCACCTTATGTCAAAACCCGATTCTTCGACTCCCGAATATCGACATCAATACGTCCACTCTATCGAATGCCAATAGTCGGATGCCGAAAAACCGAACCATGAGGGTTTAAGAAAGAAGAAGATAGAAGAAGAGATAAGAAGATAGAAAATAGAACAGAAAGAAATAACAGAACAATATCAGAATCTCACAATTCGCAGCGGAACAACATATAATAGATAAATGAATTCATAAACAAAGAACTATATCAGTTGTTACATTACATTACATTACATCAGAGTGTACAACAACAAATAACAACAAACAGCGGAAAAAGAAAATACTATATACTAGTGATACGCCAATGCCATCCATCTTGCCTCCAGCAACTCCTGAATTCCAGAATATCCTGATAAACCTAACTCTTGACTGCCCGTGTGGAAATTGGTGGGCACCCAGAGTTTAGGAAGGAAAACAATAAGCTCCGAGTCAGTCATGAGACTGGTGTGAGAACTCAAAACAGTTTATTTTTCTTTAAAATAAAGTGCAGGATAATTTTTTTAAAAAAAAATAGATTCGCAATGCTTTTGAAAATGTAACTACCATAAGACCTCCCACCACACACACAATGCAAACGCAGACTTGGAGGAGATTTCTTCTTATGTTAATCAAAGATGCTTACTACATAAAAAATCAAATCAATTTTGATATTATTATTAGTGCGTAGTGTAGAACAAATCATTTCGAAAGTAGAATATAAATCTTAGCCAGCATAGGTACCATTATATTATGCCTACTATAGCTACCATACTAGATGGCAGGTTCTACAACTAAAACCGTACAAGGCTCGTGTTGTTTCTTTGGATTTCCAACAAATAGTCAGGCCAAGGAACTTCCCATTGCCACATGAGAACGCCTCTGGAAGGACGTCCTCGAGAACCAAACCGGATCTCTGCCAACACAAGGCCGGGTTACCCTTAACTGGGTAACTACTGACACGAGTATGCCATCCCCCGGTCCTTTGGGACCTTTAACCGAGCGCTCGTAATCAACATCACACCATAATAATAAAGTGTTTCAACATGAGTAAGTATCTGGGCTCCATACCATGATACCACCCTTTTCCAGAAGGAAATGCACATACCCTAAAGGGAGCTACCCCTCATAACCTTGCTGCATCTTTCCTGTTTTGACTATTTCGGGGTGTGAGGCTCGACGAAGTCTCGTCCACAAAGCCACGCTTTATACAAAAGTTGTGCTTTGGGTCAACAAATGATCATAGAAATGATCACAAAGATAAACGATCAAACAAATGATCATATCACAAATGATCAAACAATGATCATTTCACAGCAACACTCAGCATGTCACATTACCAAATTGGGAATATATCGCTAATAATCTTCAACTACATAACCTCTGAGCTCGTACGTCTCAGAGAAGGGTGTTAAGCTAAGTGAATAAATTCTCCGCCACTAACAGAAATATATTTGAAAGAAATCAGCTTTATATCTCAATTTGTAATGTCAGACATACTATCCATACAAGTCTGTTCCGGGATCGAACAGAACCGAAGGCACTTACAAAGAAGTCCTTGCAATCTGGATAATCTCTAATCACGTCTCGATTTCCCATCACATATGGAGATCTCTATACCGGGGATCAGCCAGTGCAGAGACAATCGACAAGAAACCCTTTCGTTTTCGAAAATATCCAGTCTTCAACACCGGTCTTCAAATGCAATTCATAACGAAGTATCACATATTCGGAATGGGTTATACGACCCCAAGGTCCTTTCCCGGTTAACCCGAATAGTGAGCGCTTATTTTAAAAAAATAAGTGTGGCATTCAATTTCAAGCAAATCACAACAAATACCTATTTAAAGGTAAATATTGGTAGTCGGTTATTGAACTATCAATGGATATGCACAACATCACCAGATTCCAAATAATTTTACAAATTATTTATTTTCCAAAAATATCTTTACAAGATATATATTTTCAATACTTCAAAATAAATCAATATTTATTTTTAAACAATTTCCCCCTTTCATTTATAAATTCCATAGTGAATTTACATTCCAAAATATTTATAAATATACGATTTCCATTCGATTTCTGATATTCATTTTCAATTTATCTTCAAAAAGATAAATTCAAAATATTCACTTAATATTGGAAAAACATTTCCATACTTATTTATTTATAAGTAATTCACAAGTCTTTTTATTTTCTACACTTGGAAAATATTCAATATACTCTAATCGAAATTAAGTATATATTTCATTCTTTAAGGAAATCATTCTCTTAAACATATTTATTTGGGCCAAAACGAATGTTGCGTAAAACATCGTTACGACAACCCAAAATCACTAGTATATGGATTCGAAATTAAAATAGATATATAAATCCCAATACTATACAAAACATTTCCTTTCGGAAATCATTTACTATAACAACAGTGTTATAGTCCACCATTTCCTTTTATTTCTCGAAAACGTCTATTTCAACAATGAATGTTGAAATCTATGGTTTCGATAGTTGATACATTTTAAAACATCTTTAGATCATTTTAATTCTATTTAAAACATCACATCCAAAACATTTTCTTTAATATATTATTCACTATTCAAAAACGTGAATATACTTGTTAACCAATTTCATCATTTCTATTCATTTTATTTTAAAGGATTATTCACTGTCTAAAACGTGAATATAACTCCATTAACAAGTTACAACAATTTACTTATCAAAATAAGTCATTTGCGGATTTATAAAACAATGTTTATAAATTCCATTTCTATTTATTTTATAACTATTTCCTTTTATAAATTTCCTTTATTAACCTATTCGACTTATAACTCAATTATATACCGAAAGTCCATATTATAAGTTAAATACTTATAATTTATTTGTTTGCAAAAACGTTCTTTTAAACTTCCCAAATTTATAAATCTTATAACTTATAAGATTCATTTATTTATCCAAAATCAATTCCTTTAATAACTTTACAAATTTTATAAATCTACTGCTTATAAAATTCCATTTATAACTTTACCGTTTATAATTCTATAAATTTCATTCATTTATGAAATTCATTCACAATTCATTCTAACACTTATAAAAGCTCGTTTTACAATTCCAATATTTTTAATTTATAAATATCAATTTATAAATCTTTTATATGGATCAATTTATATTATTCTTTTAAAAACGTCTTTAAACTCCTTTATAATTTCATCATTTTGATTTATAAAATAATCAAATTTCATAAATCCTATTTTTAAACTTTTTATAATAAATTCAGAAATCCCAATTTAAATTATTTTATAAAATCATTAATCCCCTATTTTCAAAAATCAACTTTTAACTATATTTCTCAAAAATCATAATTTTATAACATTAAAATTTATATCGTTTATCTATTTAAGATGAATCAATTCCAAAAATATTTTATAAACATATACTTTCAAAAATCACTTTAGAAATCCCTTAAAAATCAAAATCGTTATTTTTAAACTTCAAAATTGGATCCGATGATGCAACACATCAAATAGTCAATCACGACTTTCAAATATCATATATCGATATGATAAACAATCAAATATCACAATATCTGAATCAAATAAATATTCGTGAGGAATCCAGTTGGATCCCTCCAACCTGTTTCCCTGCATCCATAGACATTAGCACAATACCAATTCCGCTTCAAGATGGAATATCGCGGTATATGGGATTTATAAAATATTATCCGCTTAATAGGCGGCGCAATAGAGTCTCATCCGCTATACAATGCGGGAAATCAATCAACTGCAATATATACATATGCCAATATATATATATATATATTGCTATATACTAATATAATACCAATTCCACTTCAAGGTGGAATATCGCGGTATATGGGTTTAATAAATAACCTCCGCTTACTAACGGCGTATAGGGTCTATTCACATCCAATATATATGTATATATATAACAATCATCATTCAAGCATTCAATCAACACAACTAAACAATTTTAAATTTAACTATTTAAAATTTAAATAAACCCTTTTTGAGTGAGAAGTTCTCACCTTTGATTTCATTTTGCAATCCATTTCCATTCTTGACTCGATTTCCTTGATTTATACCTTGTATAAATATTTACACAATTTATTAATATTCGAACAGATCGAATAATAAATTTTCATTTGATTTAACTAGTTTATAATTTAATTTGGGCTTAATCACTCATTCCAAACAAATTCCCTTTTAATTTTTAAACAGATTACTCTTAACAAATTTATCTAATAAAATTTAAATTTCAACTAAATTTACTTAAATAAATTTATTTAACTAAACCTTTTAATTTCAAACTAACTTCCCTTTTACTTTAAACCAAAATCTTGTTTTCATAAATATTTCAAACAATTTGGTTATATAAATTTCTTCAATATTTTAAAATTCCTTTGTTTAATAATTATTTTAACTAAAAATTTAAATTTGAAACAAAATTTACTTTAGGAAATTATTTTCAAAATAAACGAATAAATTTATAATGTATTCATTCATTTATTTTTTTATTTATTTTTACTAATTATCTTTTTTTATATTAATATCTTTAAATCAATTTCTTTTAGTAAATCATTTTACCTAACAAATTTTCCTTTTAAAATTAATTTAAATTAACCAAGGGTTTCATTTTTTTTGAACAAATAATTTGAATTGTAAACAAATTTTCTTTTATTGTATAAATTTTTCTATACATCTATACTCACATAATCTTATAAATTAAAATTAATAAAAATAATACCTTCACTGTGAAATCACCAGCTCGAACTCGAGCCTACGTCCATTGCGACACAGGCCCGCCCCCAACTGGCGCCACCATCGTGATCACCAACGCGTCGCCCCGCTGCCGCCATTCTCTGCCGCGAACCACCCCAAAGCCCTAGCCACCTCTATCATCTCGCGTGCGCGCCCTGCCTTGACAACCTACGAACGAACACGCGCCCCGCCCTCTCCAGCGAGCGACGTTGCCTCGCGATTTCAATACGAAATCGAGTTCGATTTCGTTTCCCCTAACTCTTTTCTCGCGCGATCGATTTCAATTTGTTTTTTTTTCTTCGGCCTTTGCTTGATTCGAACGAGATGGGGAGGAAATGAAAGCTCTTTGATTTTCGAACGATAGTATTTCCTTTTGAATGAAAAAGGGGCTGCCATTATCAAGAAGCATCCGCCGCCATTTTTAATTTATTTTCTTTCGTTTGGATTGAACTGATGAAGGAAGGTGGTTATTTTAAGACGTGAAGGAGGCATGGTTTTTGCACGACCTTCTTTGTGATTCTCGGCATGATTTTAGGCGTGATAAATGGTAGAACGTGCTGACGTTGACCAATTTTTAAATTTAAATTTAAATTGAATTCGTTGAAAATTTTCAACGCGTTTACTTACCGTGTGCTCACATGGCAACTCCGAAAAATACGAAATTTGAAATCCGGTAACAATTCAATATTACGGACCCAATGGAACTGGTTTCGTCGAATTCCGAGACTGTGCCTCGGACGGCTATTTTTAAATATCGATTCAAACGATATAATTTCAAAACTGAACAATTCACTTTCAAATTCAATTCTGAAGCTTCTATTATCTTCAGTATTATCAATATGAATTTTACAAGCCTTTGAAATATTTTTAAATCAGCTTAAAATTAAAGATTCAAATTTTTATTCAACTCTCAATAGATTAAACTCTATAATTTAATCGCCAAATTCATTCTGATAATTTGAAATTCAAGTCAAACCATCATTCAAACATTTAAATTTAATTAAATATTTTCAAATTAAATTGTTCAAAATTCTGGGTCGTTACAATCTTCCCCCCCTTAAAAGAATTTCGTCCCGAAATTTCAAGTTAAGAAGAATGCCCTTATCACGTCTATCATTTTTTTCACAATCCAAATAGTTTTATCAACTTTCTAAAACAAATATTTTTTTTATTAAAGATCCATTATCATTCCAACTAAATTTCCAACTTCACTTATAAGTTTTCAAAAGAACATTGTCTACTTCAAAACTCAAATTTAAATTTAAATTCAAATATCAACTTTCAAATTTTCTCAAATTTTTTCTAACACTCTAAATTTTCGAAAAATTTCGCCAGCGTCTCCTTTGCGCGGCTAGCTTGGTACGACTACAAAATGGCACCACGGCCCCTCAGAATCAAAAAGAAAAGAGAAAGCCAAGTGGCTGGAGAAGAAAATCACCAAATTTCATACTGAAATTGAAATACGTACCTTTTTGTCGAGCAATTCAATTTTATCTTTGAAATCAAAATCTCAATTCCATTTCTTTTAATACACCTGTATATCCTGCTAGCCATAGTATCCAATTCCAACATTCAAACCATTTTGCCAATTTCATTACAAAATTTTCAACATATGCTTCTTATACGTTTTTATTCCACTATTGAAGTTACATATCCATTTTCATTCAATTTTGCATTTCAATTTCATTTGGATTCAATTCACTATATCAATTCAATTTGAATTCAATTCACAATTTAAATTTCATTCGAATTCAATTCCCAATTCTAAATATTGAATTTTATCGGTTAACTTTCATTTACTAATTCATATTACTACTTTAAATTAGTTTCATTCACTAATTCATTTTAATTTTCAATTTCCATATTCAATTCATCTCGAATTTACTTAATTACTAACAAAGGGAATTTCAATTTATTTCTTTTACTTACTGGAATTTATATACAAATTCAAATTTATCTTCAAATTTAGCTCACGACTAAACTTTAATTTAACTAATTCAAATTCCAATTCATTAGTCCATGAATTAATAATTTATCAAGTTAGTTTTACTTGAATTCAATCCATTTTATTTTATTTTCTTCAAGTTTTGATTTTTATTCAATTTGATCAAAACAAATCTCATTTCATCATTCAATTCCAATTCATTTATTTACAATTTATTTTACAAATCCCAATTGTATATGAATTCATTTCCTTATATATTTTTTTCATATTTATAAATTTCATTTGTCAATTGAATTTATCTCCAATCTTTGGTTATACATTTTATTTCTTACTTAATTCCATATAATAATGATAATAATTTAATATTATTACTTTCTAACAACCATGCAACCATATACTATAATAATTCATAGAAAATCATTTCTTTTCTATACAAAAATAGTTTTGGGCAAAATTATCTTATTTACCCAATTCAAAAACAATTTTATATTCACTAACAAATACGCGCTCATATTTATTATTACACTCAAACTCATTCTAGAGTACTGCTGACTCTATCTTTAATGAGTAACACCCAACAGAGCCATGGTTGTCGCTTAACCATATGCTCTGATACCAAATGTCAAAACCCGATTCTTCGACTCTCGAATATCGACATCAATACGTCCACTGTATCGAATGCTAATAGTCGGATGCCGGAAAACCGAACCACGAGGGTTTAAGAAAGAAGAAGATAGAAGAAGAGATAAGAAGATAGAAAATAGAATAGAAAGAAATAACAGAACAATATCAGAATCTCACAATTCGCAGCGGAACAACATATAATAGATAAATGAATATTCATAAACAAAGAACTATATCAGTTGTTACATTACATTACATTACATCAGAGTGTACAACAACAAATAACAACAAACAGCGGAAAAAGAAAATACTATATACTAGTGATACGCCAATGTCATCCATCTTGCCTCCAGCAACTCCTGAATTCCAGAATATCATGATAAACCTAACTCTTGACTGCCTGTGTGGAAATTGGTGGGCACCCAGAGTTTAGGAAGGAAAACAATAAACTCCGAGTCAGTCATGAGACTGGTGTGAGAACTCAAAACAGTTTATTTTTCTTTAAAATAAAGTGCAGGATAATTTTTTTTTAAATAGATTCGCAATGCTTTTGAAAATGTAACTACCATAAGACCTCCCACCACACACAATGCAAACGCAGACTTGGAGGAGATTTCTTCTTATGTTAGTCAAAGATGCTTACTACGCAAAAATCAAATCAATTTTGATATTATTATTAGTGCATAGTGTAGAACAAATCATTTCGAAAGTAGAATATAAATCTTAGCCAGCATATGTACCATTATATTATGCCTACTATAGCTACCATATTAGACGGCAGGTTCTACAACTAAAACCGTACAAGGCTCGTATTGTTTCTTTGGATTTCCAACAAATAGTCAGGCCAAGGAACTTCCCATTGCCACATGAGAACGCCTCTGGAAGGACGTCCCCGAGAACCAAACCGAATCTCTGCGAACACAAGGCCGGGTTACCCCTAACTGGGTAACTACTGACACGAGTATGCCATCCCCCGGTCCTTTGGGACCTTTGACCGAGCGTTCGTAATCAACATCACACCATAATAATAAAGTGTTTCAACATGAGTAAGTATCTAGGCTCCATACCATGATACCACCCTTTTCCAGAAGGAAATGCACATACCCTAAAGGGAGCTACCCCTCATAACCTTGCTGCATCTTTCCTGTTTTGACCATTTCGGGGTGTGAGGCTCGACGAAGTCTCGTCCACAAAGCCACGCTTTATACAAAACCTGTGCTTTGGGTCAACAAATGATCATAGAAATGATCACAAAGATAAACGATCAAACAAATGATCATATCACAAATGATCAAACAATGATCATTTCACAGCAACACTCAGCATGTCACATTACCAAATTGGGAATATATCGCTAATAATCTTCAACTACATAACCTCTGAGCTCGTACGTCTCAGAGAAGGGTGTTAAGCTAAGAGAATAAATTCTCCGCCACCAACAAAAATATATTTGAAAGAAATCGGCTTTATATCTCAATTTGTAATGTCAGACATACTATCCATACAAGTCTGTTCCGGGATCGAACAGAACCGAAGGCACTTACAAAGAAGTCCTTGCAATCCGGATAATCTCTAATCACGTCCGGATTTCCCATCACATATGGAGATCTCTATATCGGGGTTCAGCCAGTGCAGAGACAATCGACAAGAAACCCTTTCGTTTTCGAAAATATCCGGTCTTCAACACCGGTCTTCAAATGCAATTCATAACGACGTATCACATATTCGGAATGGGTTATACGACCCCAAGGTCATTTCCCGGTTAACTCGAATAGTGAGCGCTTATTTTAAAAAAATAAGTGTGGCATTCAATTTCAAGCAAATCACAACAAATACCTTTTTAAAGGTAAATATTGATAGTCAGTTATTGAACTATCAATGGATATGCACAACATCACCAGCTTCCAAATAATTTTTCAAATTATTTATTTTTCAAAAATATCTTTACAAGATATATATTTTCAATACTTCAAAAATAAATCAATATTTATTTTTAAACAATTTCCCCATTTCATTTATAAATTCCATAGTGAATTTACATTCCAAAATATTTATGAATATACGATTTCCATTCGATTTCTGATATTCATTTTCAATTTATCTTCAAAACGATAAATTCAAAATATTCACTTAATATTGGAAAAACATTTCCATACTTATTTATTTATAAGTAATTCACAAGTCTTTTTATTTTCTACACTTGGAAAATATTCAATATACTCTAATCGAAATTAAGTATATATTTCATTCTTTAAGGAAATCATTCTCTTAAACACATTTATTTGGGCCAAAACGAATGTTGCGTAAAACATCGTTACGACAACCCAATATCGGTTCAAACGATATAATTTCAAAGCTGAACAATTCACTTTCAAATTCAATTCTGAAGCTTCTATTATCTTCAGTATTATCAATATGAATTTTACAAGCCTTTGAAATATTTTTAAATCAGCTTAAAATTAAAGATTCAAATTTTTATTCAACTCTCAATAGATTAAACTCTATAATTTAATCGCCAAATTCATTCTGATAATTTGAAATTCAAGTCAAACCATCATTCAAACATTTAAATTTAATTAAATATTTTCAAATTAAATTGTTCAAAATTCTGGGTCGTTACACGTTAGGACTTATTGAATTTGGTTTTCATCCAAATGTAACATTGTCACGTTAACCTTGTAATTCCAAACACAAATCCTTGGTTCAATGATAACAATTATTATTAACCATACCGCTCTGACCAGTGACTTTGATTTTGAATTGACTATAGTTGACTGTGATACTAACCCCATATAACCGAAGAGACGAATTTTTTAATGAATAGTGTTTTACTTCCAATACTTCAACTCAGACTCAACTGTAACGTTCGATAGACACCATGCCATGATTTAATAATAATCAAAGCGGCCCCATAATGAAGTTCCATAGTATTCTTAAGTCGAGGAAATTGTGTAATATCGTCACTTCAAGATTATCTGTTTGATCTTAGTTATATTTGAAGGAATCAGAAGCGGAATAATAAAGTAAATTTCAATTAAATTTCCTAATGGATCTTTGTTGGGACAATGTAGCCTAAATTCATTTAGAAATTTTTTAAATTTTCCTTCTAAAAATTTCTCCATTTTATTATAATTATTTAAAAATTATTTAATTTAATTTCGATAATTATATATTATGATGAGTACATTAAATGCACCCATGTGTATAGTGTAAGTGTAACATACGAAAAGTATACATAGTTAATGTGAATGTTGTTTAGGTGTTAAGATTTACACTACAACAGACATATTTTCCTTCAATATATGCCTTTGTCATCTAACATATGTAAGGTTTGTTTTAAGTAATATATAGGTGCGTGTGTTTATACATATACATATATATGTATATGTATATATATATAACATAGACAATAAATATATTGCATAGAGTTTAAACTGAAATAAACTATATATATTAAATGTAATAAATCAATAAACAATGTCTAAGTAATGTTGTTTAAAAGTTTACTATTATACCTTGCACAAAACCCCCTTTTGAAACTTTAAGATAAATGCAAATACACACATACAGAAGGTACATGTACTTTGTGAAATAGAATGTTTCCTTTAAACAAGAATTTAACACTAGATTAGCCACAATTGTAAAACAATGTATAAATCATTAATTAAATGATTCCTTTTTTGTTTTAATTAATAAAATTTGTTTCAGAATGATTTAAAACATAAGACAATTAAGTCATTATATTATGTTGTCAATAAAATTTGAAATGGTACTTTGATACAACATGTCATCGGGACAACATAACACAAATCACATGTCAATATATGTTCGAATCACGCTACGCAAAATTTCAAACTTGTGACCTCGCGTAAGTTAACGTAATTCTTTTAATGTTTTGTTCACATAGCAATTTATATGCAATAATTTAAAACTAAATCTTCTAATATGAATGCTGACTTATTAACAAGGCTATTCCAAAATTTAATTTTGTTTTTTATATAACATTAATAGTATTAGATGACATAAGCATATACAGATTCGTGACAGGAAGGTCTAGATCTACGTTTAAAAAACAAGATAAATAAACATACAAAAATGATATAAATGAAACTATTTTGTTCATAACAAAATAGCAGCGAACATAGCAAGCCTTTTTCCAACATGATAAGAACATGCAGTTGTTTCAAAAAGGAGGTTACTCAAAGCAAAATCCAAATTCACACATAAGAATACAGGGGGGAGAGAGAGAATTAAGGGGATGTAAAAAAATTAAAAGATAGGTAAATATATAGAATTAAGTTAGGGTGAATCCTGAAGAAATACCTTAAATGATAGAATAATTTCTAGATATGATAGATTACTCTCTAGATCTGCAGTAATCAAGAGACAACCACTTCTTTTACATTTTATTTTGCTTGATTAAATTTTGAAACTTTTCCACCATGAAAAATTCGGCCTAGATGTTTCTATAGAGAGAAAAGTAAAAATGGTAGAGAGAAATCTAATTAAGGAAGGAAATGTGTAATGAAGATATGATCTTTCTCTCTCATTTAATTAAGAATTCCCATTCACTTCAATGCCAAAAACCCCTCCCCTGCTTTGCATCACAGCCGGCCATCATATTGGGCCATGTGCCCAAAATATTTCCAAAATCCAACTAGTATAATCTCCATTTAAATCTATTTAAATTTCCTATCGACATCGTATACAGATCTGCACGTTTGTAACCTTTTATATACACACATTATCAAATACCAATGAAAATCAATCAAATAAGAAATATTTTTTAAAATTAATGTTTTACTAATTTTAATTAGTTTAACTTATTTAAATCCCATTTCAGTATTTATTTTGTTTAAATGGAATTTAAAACATTCTACCGATATTGTATATCGATACGCATGTTTATAACTTTTATATATACATTTTACTAAATGCTAGTGGAATCAATATGTTAATTGAAAATTAATAATTCTTAAATATTAATTAATTAATTTTTGATAATTTAAAATTAATTAAATCTTGTGGTTGATTTGGAATATTCATCACTTCGATTGTATGATTCAAAGGTGTAAATTCAGTTAGCGATTAATATTGAATAATTCAAATATTAACGTTCACATGTCACTTTTGGCATTGGTGTGATATTTTGGCTTAATTTATCGCTTACACATCCTTTGAGAAAATTCAATTTTACTTATTATAAGTGTTATCCAATTATTTACACCAATTCTCTTAGTCAAAACTATATCATTTTGAACTTATGGAATTTGGTAATAATCAAAATCCAATATCATCCATATTCAACTTTATAATCCAAACCCAAAGTCCTTGGTTCGGTAATAATAATTATTGTCAACCAACTACTCTGGCTAGAGATTTTGGCTTTGAGTTGACTTTAGTTGACTGCAATACTAACCCCACATAACTAAGGAGACAAATCCTCCTTTGAACAGTGTTTCACTTCCAATACTTCCACTCGATCCAGCATATTCTTTCAATGGAATTTGTGCCATGATTTGACTACAATCAAAGTGAAGCTTTCATATAGAAGATCGATGGTATCTTCAAGTCAAGAGAACCATGTAAGTTAGTCACATTGATATTCTCTGTTTGACCCTTGTTATATTAACCAACAAAAAACTATCGAGTGAGTCATTCCATTATTATCCAATACCTATCTATATGTTACCCCCAAGTACCTACAGTAGTCATGAGTAATACATTATCCAATATTTGGAGAGCATTAGGTACTCTAGTCTCAAGGGATGCATCAATATCCAATCTTGGTGTATCATGACTAGGAATATTTAAAATGATGTGTTCATAATATTGTGATACGATATTCAGGATTACAACTATTTGTAATTACTATCACAAATGCACCATTTATGGATTTTATGTTAAATATATTTTAATCATATATTTATAAAAAAAATATAACAGAAAGAAAACACCTTTATTACGAAGGAGGATTGATTACAAAGTTAATAATTCACAATAAATTACAGAATTGACCATAGGGCATGCTCCTAACTCTATCAATCTTCCACTTGCACTTATGGCCAATTATGAAATCTCAATCTCTTCCCTTCGATCAGCCTCTCGAGAACCGGCCGAGCTAGGCCCTAAGTGAATAGATCTGCTATGTTGTTTTTGGTATCTATCCTTTGTATCATGACTACCTTTTTTCCAATGAATTCTCTAATAAGATGGAACTTTCGAAGAATATGTCGTGACTTCTTGTGTATTCTGGGCTCCTTTGCAATCTATATCACCGTATGGTTATCACTAAACAATGCCATTGGATTCTCGATATCCGAAATCACTCCGAGCTCCCTTAAAAACTTACACATCCGTACTGCCTGTTTAGCTGCTTCATTGAGGGCGATGTATTCAACCTCCATCATTTGAATCGGCTGTTGTTTCTTGTTTGGAACCATTTCAACTGACAGCTCATCTTTTGAGCATAAAGACATCCAGACACTGATTTACTATCATCAATGTCACTCTAAAAGCTCGAATCCATACGCCCCTTCATAAGGAGGTCCTCATTTCCGTATATAAGGAAAAAGTCTTGAGTATTTATCGAATACTTCAGTATACATTTTACGACCATCCATTGCTTTTCTCCAGAATTAGATGGTATTGGCTTACACATCCTAATGCGTATGCCACATCCGGCCTAGTACATAGTATAATGTACATTATGGATCCTATGGCTGAAGCATAGTGGATCCTCATCGTATTCTCTTTCTCCTCATCACTACAAGGAACATCCTTCTTATAAAGGACGATTTTAGAGTGAGTTGAATGTTTCCAAGCTTGGAATTTTTTATATTGAACCTGTTCAACATGTTATCTACATATAGGGATTAGGATAATCCTAAAAACCCCTTAGATTACCTCTATAGATCTTTGTACCTAGTATATAAGGCGCTTCTCCTAGATCCTTCATGGAAAAGTTTTGGAAAGCTAAGCTTTCATTGATTACAACAACAGAATGTCATTGCTAATCAATAAAAGTTCATCGTCATATAATACTAAGAATACGATAGCATTACCTTGTTCCTTTCTATATATACATGCTTCCTCTTTGTTCTGATAGAAACCAAACCATTTAATTAAATTATCAAAACACTTATTCCAACTTCTTGAAGCTAGTTTATGTTCGTAAATGGACGTTAACAATCTGCAAGCTTTGCCTTCACTCCCAACGACAACAAAACCTTTGGGCCATGACATAGACGGTTTCTTCTAAATCACCATTTAGATAAGCCATCTTTACACTCATTTTCTATATTTCATAGTCATAGAATGTATTGATGGCCAACATAATCTGAGTGGGCTTAAGCACGGCTACGAGTGAAAAGGTCTCGTCAAAATCAGCACCTTGAATTTGACGAATTCCATCAACAACTTGAAGCCTCGTTTCTCTCTTCGCTATATGATATTTGCTCTTATGTCCATGTAACGAATCGCAGGTATGAGTTCCATATCCAGTATGCGAAATCCTAGACAATTTATTGGTTCCAAAACAATTTTGAATCATAAATGTACCTGATGGAGCAGCATAAATTTTCTTTTTTTCTTTTTAACAATCTTTAAGTACTTCGAACAATTCCATTTCTAATGACTTTATGAGATATTGATGATATTTACCCTTGTCTGCAATAGTAGATTTCCTAATTTTCTTGTTAACTCTTTTCTGCTTCTTCGAACATTTTGAAGATGATGCGTTCCCTTTGATAGCAAGTACGACTCCTTTATCCTTGGACGAAGACTCGACTGACATCGACATCTTGAGAAGCTCTACAAGGCATACGTTCAACTAGTACATATTATAGTTTAATATAAACAACTCATATTGGGGAGTAAGAGATCCAAGGATCAAGTCTACTTGCATTTTGGTGCTTATCTCTACGTATAATTGTGCAAGTCTATCAATATAGCCTTTCATCAATAGAACATAATCATCCACTTTTCGTCCCTCGGTCATTTTGGTATTGAATAATTCTTCGAAAGTTCGTACCTTGTGGAACATGACTGTTACCAAATAGAGCTTTGAGACTGTCAATAATCTCATGGACATACATGTTTTCATGCTGCCTCTGTAACAACTTGTCTAATGTAGATGCCATGAGAACTTGGACAATCTTTAGGTCTAAAACTCACTTTTCATAAGCAAGTCTTAGTTTGGGGTCCACATCATCTACATGTTGTTCTTTAGATTGGCATATAATAGCCGACCATAGACGCTCGTATGTATGGGTTGCAGAATAAAGGATCTTAAGGCTATTTAACACTAGAGGAAGGAGGTGAATAGGTTTTTCTAACTTATGTAAATCTTTTTAAAATTATTTCAAAATTAACTTCAAATCATATATTAACAACACATATTTATACTAATATCATTCACAGATGTAATTACAGATAAATATAAAAGCAATAAAGTAAAGTAAAAGAGAAGGCACTTGGAATTTTATACTGGTTTAGATTAACCAATCCTACTTCCAATCTCATACAATTGCTTGTACAGATTTCTTTCAATCGTCAACTTTAAACTAATTAGATGGAAAACTAGAATGCAATCTCGATAAGGCTACGAGATATGCCCTCGTGTATCATGAATATAGGGAAAATTGTCTTGATTTGACCAGGCAACAAGATTACGCACTAGATTTATCGGGCTACTAAGCACACCCACTTGATTTGAACGGGCTACAAGCACACCCATACAAACAAGAGTAGAGTCGATGATTTTTCAGAAACAAATAGTTGTACTTCAGATACAATGGATTCTATAGCAACTTCGATAGCACTTCGATCTTTGAAATGAGAGAGATACTTCCAAAATAGTAAGAAAGTAGTAGTGAATCAATGCAATGGAGAATGAATTGATTCTATATGATATTGAAGAGTGTGGAGTGTATTTTTCCAAAGAATTTTCAAGAGATGAGGAGTGAAAAGAAAGTAAGTAATTAGTTAATTAAAAATTAATTTACACTTCACTTTATATATTGAATTAACAAATGTATCCATTCATGAAGGGTTCTATCCAAAGGGCACCTCTAATCAAATTTTAAAAAACAAAATAACGGTCTATATGTCGATATATGAAAATACGTATGTCGATATATGTTAGTAAAATTTGAAAATGTATTTCTTTTAAATTGTTTTGAAAATCCTTTACTTTGTAAAAATAATTTGAACATAGTTTTTAAATATTTTTGAAATCTCAAAAATCTTTTATTAAATATTCAAAAATATATTTTGAATTTAAAATAATTTATTTTCGTTTAAATTGTCAAAGATCATAAATTGGAGATAAAGGTCATAAAATTGCTATTAAGGACTTTAACAGCATATTCTAATGAATCTAAACACTAAATTATAATCTTGAGCTCTTCATATCTTTGTCTTTGAACTAACGAGTCTTCAAATCTTTATCTCGAGTTTTTATACAATACAGGCTTCGATTTAGCATATGTGTAATATTCTGCATTATATACTGTATAATTTGGCAAAACATTAGTATCTATATTTATGTGGTTGTTTTCATCAAAATAAATAATTGAGGTATTAACATTCTCTTCCTTTTTGACGGTGACAACCATTAAATATTCTTGTATATAAAATATGATATAACTTCCTCTAAGTTATAAAACTCCCCTTAAATACATGCATGCGTATATTTTATATATCTATCCATCTTTGTCATCAACAAAAATGGGTGAAAAAAGTAAAACAACCCCTAAATGATATATTAATAAACTATGGAGTCAAAATCAACATTTAAGAATTAAGTGATATGCTAATCAATACGGGTTTAACTATATAATTATGATTGGACTAAAATAACTAAAGCATAAAATAAGGACATTAAATGTGACATATTAAGATGCAATATGTGAGACATAACTGAAGAAAATACTAGACATTTAATATGATATAATCATGGCATATTTTTGGGTATACAATGATCGATCTTTAAGTTATATACTAAATATTAAGGACAATAAATAAATAGGACAATGAAAATTTTATTTGTTTATTTATTTATTTATTTTATATAATACACATTATACTACAATCAAAATCAAATCACAACCTAATTCAATACCTAATTAATCCAAATCTAATTATTATACCATCCATACTATTATATAATCACACCAAATCAAACCTATGGTAACCAATCAAAAAGAAAGAGTATTAATATTTACATACTGATCAAATTGAAATAAATATTTTTTCAATATACACACTTACGAATTAACTAGATATTCCTAGGGACTTTAACCCAAACTTTTGATCCAAAAATTGGATTTGCTTTGGTGACATCCCAATCTTTATTGTCCTTGGTGCCTGAGCAGTCTAGATTGTTGGTTTGAACATCTTTGATAAGGAGGAAACTAACCAGCAAAGAACATCAAAATGTTTCTCTTGCTCTAGTCATTTGCATTTGGCTTAGTTCCAAATGCCTTTGATTTCTTAGTATGAAGAAGAGAACATCTTTGAATGATTGAAGTGTCTCTTCAAGGTTTTTACATAGTTTTTAGTCTGGAGAATCATTTTTATTGAGGAAAATATTAAGAATGGAAGGAGACGGAAAGATGAATTGATGAGTGAATTTTTTTGGAAGAAATAGGGTTAAATATGAGTGAAAAGACGTTTGAAATAACTAAATTATAAGTAGTTACAATGATTAAAAAGATTAAAAATTTGGCAAACGGCTCTAGTATGCAACATATATAAACATGTATGCCGACGTATGTGTTTGAATTTGCATTTTATTTTTTGGATATAATGTTTGTTTCTACTTAAAACCTTTATATTTCAATAATTTCCAGACAGCAAGAACTAATTTTCATTGATTAAAACAAGATGATACATAGAAAAAAAGATAATTTATATAAGAAGATAACATGAAATAAACTAAGCAAATGTAAGAAAGTAAAAGCTAAAAAAATATAAAATGAATAACTAGATAGAATTAAAAAAAAAACTAAGAAGATGGGCTCCTATCAAGTTTCTCATAATCTTTCCAAAATACTTATTCATTTTGTTTGAAAGATTAGTAAATTTCCTACTTAGCTTCTTCTAATTTTTGATGATTTTCTCTTGATTTTTGAGGATTCCTTTGTTTGAGCTTTGAGATAGTCTCTCAAAACTTTCAAAAGAAGTCTCTACTTCCTCCTCCTCTTCTTGACATTCTCCTTGAATTCCATGACATTTCTTCTTCTTCTTCTTCTTCAATTTCTTGTTGTTTTTCCCTCGCTAGTCTTTCTTCTTTTTAGGGAAGAGTCTCATAAGGTTCAAAGTAAGGAGGAAAATGCATAAGAGAAACATTATATTTGTTGAAAACTTTTCATAGCAAAGTGGGTTCTCTCATTAGATCAACATCAAAGAATTCAAAAACTCTAGTAAGATACACACCATGGTAAAGTGTATTCTCATGTCTAGAAATATTCTTTTGAGCAAAATCATCTAAGATGACTTGTGTCCAATTGATGTTGTAATTTCCATAAATGGCAAAAGGAGCCTTAAAACCTTTTGAATGGGTTATTTTAGCTTCCTATCATCGCAATGATGCTTTGTTGTAAAACGAGACCCATAATTCTTGATTCAGGTCTAAGATATTTATGTTTGAATTCAAATTCTTCGTCGCTTTCAAAAACTTTATGAAAAACTTCTTGCTTTTGTTCATTAATTTCAAAGTGGAGAGGCCAATTCCACTATATACGCCATCAAGTATTTAACCCAAAATTTCACAATCTAAAAAATTGTAGTGTCTGTCTCACCACTTCAAACTTGTCCCTTTTCTCCTTTCAAAATTTTTCCATTTAAATTCGCATAAAACATTTTTGCTAAATCCAGATGATAAACAAAATCATTTTGAGAAGAGTCGACTAAACGAAAAATATTATTTTGAAAATAAAGTTCTTAAAGACTATAAGAAGAAAAATCACACTATAAGAAACCCTAGTTTTAGTAGCACCTATTAACAGTGTTTATGAACCAAGTTTAGCCACAATGTTTTGGAATTTTTTCTCTCTGCAGCGAAACGCTGGCGTTAAATTTTGTTTAGCCCGCCTAAACATTCCATGAAAAAATGAAAAGTACCTCATCTCTCATTTTCACATCCCTCTTATTTCCACTTCACGGCGTATCATCCAAAAACCCCAAATCTCCATCTTCTTACTCAACCTTCAAACAATAACGCAAAAACCACATCGTCAATCTACCTCACCGTCAAACTCGTTATTCAGAAGCACCTACATGACCATTGATCTAATGATGCATGGAAACCCTAAATCGATTTTTGTTGATTTACTTGGCTACGATCGATCAGTTACTGAATACTAGAAAATGAGGTACGGTTCCATGCCTTCCTTTTCCTTGATGCAGATTTTATCTCCAATATTTAAATTGTTTTCATTTAGGAATTTAACCTAACATTGCCCTCATCAACATTTACAATCTTTGCACATCTTCGTGATGAAAATTTTATATTTGAAATTAGCGTGTGACAAAGAATCTTAATATCGAACATGTTTGTTTGAATCCAGTTCATTTTGATGTTTATGAATTGAAATTTGATCCATTTCTCCTTCTCCCAAACGTGTTACTCAACTGCTACTACTTTGATAAACGATAATGATGTATCATTTTTTTCACTTCCTTATTTCCATAATTATCACTGTTATGCATTGTTTGATTTTCTAAATCATTAGATCCTATTTTTGTTCCTTAGTTTGGTGTTAAATCTATCCAAATGCACACCCATTCACAACAAAGTCATTGGTGTTTTGTTATACGACTCGATTAAAACATCAATTTCATGTTACTTATGGAATCCCTATGAATAATTATCATCTGTTGTTAAGTAAGCTAATTCTTTTGTTTTTGCATTTATTCTAAACTGAGTAAACAAGAAAAGGATGTAAGTTTTTGTTCTTAATTCTTGTGCAAAGTTATACCTTTCTTGCAGAAATCAAGAAGCTTAACTAAGATACAACTACTATCAATATCATTGCACCAATATAATCACCAGAATACTAAAAATTAGGCAACGAAGCTCACAAATCAGATGCCCTAAGCAAATTTTCCATAATCCCACTTGTACTTCTCATATTTTATGAAGTATCGGATGGGCCATTTGGCGTATAAGATATCATTCATGCAGCAGGTCAATTCTTTACAATTGTAGGTTTCATCATTTTTCCATTTTTATAGTGCATACCAGAAGCTCTCATCACTGCAGAACAAGCCACAATGTTTCTAGAAGATTCCGGATATGTTGTTTGGGTATCTTCTACCTTAGGCCCTTATTATGGTTTCCTTCAAGGATGGACAAAATGACTTAGCAGAGTCATAGACAATGCTTTGTACCCAGTTCTTTTTGTCGACTACCTTAAGTTAAAAATTCCTATTTTTAGTCATGGACCTATCCTAGCCTTGACTTTGTCAACGTTGACCTTTTCTTTAATGTATATGAACTATAGAGGCTTCACTGTAGTTAGTCGTGTGGCAATTTGTTTTGAAGTCTTTTCCTTGCTTCCATTTGTTGTTTTGGGATTTATCTCCATTCCAAGGCTTAACCTTTTTAAGTGGTTCAAGGTTATGGATTTAATACTATTAATTGGAGTTTGTACTTTAACACTCTTTTCTAGAACTACAACAATTTTGACTTGATGAGAACTTTAGCCGGAGAGGTAGATGACCCTAGAAAAGCGTTGCTTTATGCATTAGTATTAGTAAGTACTGGATGTTTATGTCCTTTGATCATAGGGAAAGGAGCTCTTCTGATGGTTAGAGAAAAATGGACAGAAGGATATTACTTTGAAATAGGAAAAATTATAGGCGATGTTTGGTTATTTTGGTGGATTCAAGGTGCTTTAGCTTTGTTGAACATGGGTACGCTTGTTATTGTAATAAGTACCGATTTGTATCAACTTTAAAGAATGGCTAAGAGAGGAATGCTACCTGAATTTTTCGCTAAGCGGTTGGTTTGTGGAACCCCACTTATAGGAATAATGTTCAATTATTTAGGTGCGATATTACTATCTTGGATGAGTTTTCAAGAAATATAGGCAATTGATAACTTTTCATATTGCCCTATAATGCTTTAGGAGTTTCTGATGTTTGTAAGGTTGCGAGTTAAGTACCCGAATTTGTCCAGACCTTGTAAATTCTGTTGAATATGCGATTACATGATTTTTGTTTGATGATAATAAACACACACACACACACATATATATTCATTTAAATGTATTTATTAATGTACTATTTTATTTTTATAGATTAAATAAATATTTACTGAATAAAAATAAATAACATAGAATTTGAATTCAAACAGAAATTTTATTTAAATAAATATTTATCACAATCTTTGAATAGTACAAATTTCAAGCTCTCACTATATATATATATATATATATATATATATATATATATATATATATACACAAAATTTCAATTGCAGTACAATTTTGATTACATCACGATTCACATTTACATTTGACCTCACTACATATCACTCATTCACTCAACTCATATTTTATCTTCAACTTCACTCCAAATTGAATACAACATTTGAGCAATCTGCAAAAATAAATATTGATGTAGTAAAATTGTAAAGGAAATATTTTTGTAGTATAAAATAAAATGTGGATGTTGAAAATAATATTTGCCTCAGTTATTTAGGTTGTTCGTCATCATTTAATTTTAAATTCATCATACACGAACATCTTGTGACATACACAGTGTATCACTTTATATGCCACAAGGCCGTGCACACCGATATATACACTTGATAGAATTACAGGGACAGGAGAGCATAGGTCAAACCCAAAACGCCTGGTTCAACTCAAGTGCAATAAAAATAATGTCACAATTTTCAGCACAAGGTCAAATCCGAGCTACAAGCTGGATTCAACTCAGGTGTAATTCGAAAAACAAATCCAAATGCAATCAAGTGGTCAAGACAGCTACATACAGTCTCAAGTGAAAGGTTAGATAGTCTATTCAGACCATCAAGAAAATGCATATCAGACGATGTCACGAGACTCAGCATGTACATGAAGGCGGCAAAAACTCAAACCAGCAAAAATAGATGCAACATAATGCTACAGATCTGAAACACCAAGACAGCTTGTCAACTACAAATGCACAACATGCATATGAACCAAGTACCATATATACAACAAGCACATATCAGCCTATATGTTAACAGTCAATAGTGAAAACGAAGACCACAAGTGGCGCAAACATCAAATACAAATACAACATTTCAACAAGACATATGTATGTATCAATGTATCAGTGCAGAAGCAAATGCTACCATGACTCGAGTGCATGCTACAGGTACAAGACCGAACCAAACATCAACAACATTGAAATGACAATATCAAGTCAATGCAGCAACCAAAACTAACAACATGAAGCAACCAAAACTAACAACATGAAGCAACCAGACCTCGAGTCGAGCAGTGGCAATATACATGAAACCCAAAGCTAACGCATACATATATATATACATATATATACATATATATATATGATGCAATGCACAACAACTAGTAGAGCAGGCTCGAATGAGCAAGTGCACTAAGGCAGTACACGTTGAAACATGACTATAAGCTATGCAACATGAACAAATGATCATGTGGACAGTGCAACTTGAACTCAACAATCATGCAACATATATGATCAGAGGAAAGCCAGAGTCAATGTTAAGCTGTGGTTGTCAAAGAATTTGAACAAACAAAAAATAATGGTCATAGAGAAATAATTCAAAGCAAAAGCCGAAGTCCGAGAGGCAAAAATCAAAACCATGGCAAGTTTGAGCTAATAAAAGTCAAGGCGATGTTAACAATGCACCAGATGATATGCAATTAAAGTTTGCAGTTGAAAATGCACAAAAATGAAACAGAGGTTGCTACAGCAATGAACTCAATCAGCGACGAAGTCAAGTAAGTGACAAAATTCAAGTTAAAGCCGATACTGAACAATTCAGTGCCAAAATCGTCACAGCGTAGTCAGAGCCGTGGAAACCAAGAAATCGAACCAAGTCAAAAATCAAAGCCGTGATTATCAAGTATCAAATTATAAGAAATTGATAAAGTCAGAGAAATCATCAACACCAAACATAATCGAATAGCCGAAGCACAGTATTGACAAAATCAAACAACCATCAGACGAACAAAAAATAAGGAGATCGAATCTATATAAAACCCATAATCATCATCAGCTGAAAAATCAATCGAGTTCGAGGATATAAACAAGAATAAATAAAAAGGAAATTACATACCATATCATTCAGCCGAACTCGTCAATTTGACGTAGCTGTCGGCAATTCAAAGTAACACCTGATCGAAAAAGCAAGCAACGATTAAATCATCTGTTTAGATCGAACAACCTAAAGCGGCGCTTCAATTTCATCAATAACCCTAATTTTAATCAAAAAGGAAACAAACGAGAACGAGCAGCCATTTTCAAAGAGGAGTCGGCAAAGAAATAAAAGAAAGGGGATTGAGCCGGCCTTGCTTAATAGTTAAAAATAGGGTTTTTATTTTTAATTATGTTTTTAAATTGTTTTAAATTTGTATTTCTCTTTTATAAGTTATAATTACTGGTCGTGTGACCAGGGGACAAACTACGTGACGCAGTTTGAGAATTCGCAACTTAGTGGCTGAGTTGTGGCAGGGTTTTGAGCGTAGTGTTAGGTTAGCTAGTAGGGGTGTCGCGAGTTTACGTGTGTAAGCGTGTGACTGCTTAATTTCTAGTAGAAACCTTAAGGGCAGCACGTAGGCGGGGTTTCGCCGAAGCTGGGTAAATTCTGTGTCGTTCTATTTCTGCATTTTTTATTCTGCTATTTTTGTGCCGCTATAATTTCAATATATCCGTGTTGAAATAATTTTATAAGCTTCTGCAATTAATTTTTATAATTAACAGTATCACCCTATTCACCCCATCTCTAGGGTGAAATCGATCCTACAAGTGGTATCATAGCTAGGAATAGAAGTCAACTTTTGTTTTAAAAATTCGTTTTTCAAAAATCAGTTTTTGTTTTAAAAATTTGAATTTTTAAAATGGCTTCTTTTAATAATGCTTTTGCTGAGGGTCGGTCCATAGTTAGACCACCAATTTTCAATGGTGAATACGCCTACTGGAAAAATAGAATGAAAATTTTTCTGAAAACCATTGATGCTTGGTGTAACAACCTGATTTTTAGGGATACTAAATTGGGAATCAACTTAATAAATTGATAATTAATTAGTTAATAATAATAAACAATTAAATATTTATGGAGAAAATAAAATAATAGATAAATGAAAAAAAAATTAAAATTTAATATTAATATGGTTGAGAGCAAAATAAATTGTAACGAACTCATTTTCCTTTATTTGGCGTTATAAATTATACCTTTTATTAGTGGTAATGTAATTTATAAATGAACCATTTTATTAAACCAAATTATTTGAAAAGTTAAAAAAATATAGAAAAGTTGTTGTTACTTAAAAAGTTTTTTTTATTTCCCATGTTTTGCATTAAAGAGAAAAAAGGAGAGAAAATGGAATTTTATACTAATTTACAAATTATACATAAATAATAATAATAATATCATTTTCATGATGCCATGTAGGAAAGTTCTAGAATTGAATAAAATAATGTTGAGGAAAAGAAAAATCTAGAACAAAAACAAAATAAAATGGTTACACTTTATTAGAAAAAAAAGAAATAATAAATTAAGGGTGTTATTGAGAGAATATTCTAGAAGAGGGGTTTTATAATAAAAATACAATTTCCTCTTCTCTTTCTGTTTACAGTACGTACACCAATTCCAGAAACAGAAAGAAGAAGAAAAAAGAAACCTAAAACCTAATTTCTAACCCTCTGATCCAAATCCAAAAATAAAGAGCTGCAATCAAATCTAAGATTCCCAATCTAAAAGTAAGTATCTCTAAATCAATCCTTTTCTATTTCATTCTTTTTGTTTTATGAGTAGCTATTTAGGGTTTTCCTCTTTTGTTTGCAATTGAAAGGATAAGCTTCAGCAATCAAAGGCTAGCTGATTTAGGGCTTGAAGATTGCTAATTGGTGTTTAGGTGAGTGAAGTTATAATTAAATTTTATTTTCATGTGTGCATGCAAATATGATGGAAATTTTTGGATAAAAAGAGTTGTTTGCTTATTCCCTGTAGCATGTTTGTTGATTGAATCATTGGATTGGAAAGAAATGAGAATCAATGCATACAATTGCAATGCATGCATGGTGTTTGCATATATAATTGTCACAATAAGTTTCAGGCTTCTTCATTTTGAAAAGGAAGATAAAAAAAAGATGAAAAAAAGAATGTTTTCGGAACTGCACTGTGCAGTCCAGACGGGGCTGCAGGTGCAGCCCAGGCGGAGCTGCCCTATGCAGCCTAAACCTGCTGCACAAAAGCAGCCCAGGTTGGATTGCACAGGTGCAGCCGGACGGGCTGCATATATGCAGCCGAACGTGCTGCACTTGCAGCCCAGGCGGGCTGCACTGGTGCAGCCAGGCTTGGGCTGCAGATGCAGCCCAGGCAGGCTGCACAATTACAGCCCAAGTCGGGGCTGCGCCAAAGGAATATTTTTTTATTAATTAAAAATTAAAAAATTAAAATTAATTTAAAAGGTTAAATTAAATTTATTTTGGTTAAGGAAGAAAAATATTATATTATCGATCAATACGTGTTTGGAAAAATAATAATAATATGTAAATAGAACATTTTATTTAGAATTTTGATTACGTTTTTGAATACTAAAGCTTGCCCTTTTAATTAAATTAATTGTTATCAATTTTTTTAACTTAACGAATTTTTAATAATTTTAATCCAATAAATTAGGTTTCTGTGTTTCGCCTTGATACATAAGTATTATGGGGTACATATGTGTTAATGCGAAATGGAGATGTAATTATTTTCTTTTATACACATAATTATTTTGCTAAATTTTATTTGCTTTTTTGAATATTATACTTGGTTTATCAAAGGTTTTATTGGAAGATGTTGTCGTCATTGACTTTTTTTTGGAAGTGTTTTGAAATTACAAACGCTTTTGATTTTTTTTGGGTCAAGATAGATTTGACTCTGTTGTACCAATGGGCTAAAACTCCATCTTGGCCGACCTGATTCAGGATCGCTACCTGAATCGGTGGTATATCACATGCCCTTTTACCACCAAAGGTCAACGGTCTGCTACATAGGGCTAATCTTATTTTTGATCGGGATCTCCGATCGGCGGGTCACGGACTATGATGGATGGAGGCGTGGGGGTCCCACGTGTATATCCGTGAACGGGTAGCATACGGTCTTTGCCTTAGATCGTCTTGGTTATCCTGGGTTGATCGACAGGTGGATTATGGCGTTATGAGTAGGTTACGGTGCAGATGTCTCCGCGCGCGCTCGAGCTCTACCACTGTGATTTTACAATATTAGCGTCTGTTTATTTGGTATATTTTATGAGTCGTGTTACATTTATCCCATAATTCCCATTTTGCAAATTTCTTTATCTTATGATTTTTATTGAAATATTAAAGTTGATTTGGAGAACCCAGTACCTTTGAAGAATATGTGTATAAACTCATTTATTATAATATTGCTTTGTATATGATAATTAGGTTGGTATCGTATTGGATTACATACGATATTTTTGGTCTAAACCCATTATTTGAGAAAATAAATTGTTTATGAAACTAAATTTACATGCTGGTTCACGAACACATACATGCCTCATGTTGGTTTATACATGCGGCACTTTCTTTCCACTTTATTGATCGAGATAATTATTGTCTATAGATCTTACTTCACTCACACTTGAAATAGTCTGACCCGTGTGATTTGTTTTATAATCCTCGGGTCAGTCTGAGGATTTTGGTTGCAGGTTAGGTTGCGTGGACTGTAACAGCATTCTTATCATTTTCCACGTTTTGGGGTTTTGGACTTTTCAGCTTGGACTTAGGAGTAGTTAATATATATAATGTGGTATGTATGTTATTATGTATTTTGGAAGTGATATGTACTATGGACTATGTATCGTGGACATTACTATTATGATATGTATTATGCATTATGTTGTTTTTGTGCTGAACTGCACATTCTATTATATTCTGTACTATGTAAGCTGGAAAATTTTTATCTTGTACCATTGCTTTGAACCAACACTGGACACGAATGGTAAGTAAAAAAAAGTCATAAAATTTCTCGTGCCAGTGTTAATTCAAGGGAATGAGTACAACATTTAGCCCTATCGAGTCCCATTCTTCGTGCTTTCTGACAGTAATACTTAGTATTGCTCTTGGTTGGCATGGGTATAGGGGCTGGACGTTACACTTGGAATATGTTAAGACAGGTTATAGAACACCAATTATAACCGTAGATAATCAGGAAATAGAGAAACCAAAGGATCAATGGACAAAACTAGAAAATAAATTACGAAATGCTAATGCTAAAGCTATGAATTCTATTATCTGTTCATTGGATCAATTTGAATTTAATCGTGTCTCACATTGTCTAACTGCGCAGGAAATATGGCACACACTAGAAGTGACCCACGAAGGAACATCTCAAGTCAAAGAATCTCGCCTTACCATGATAAGCAGCGAATATGAAAACTTCACAATGGCGAAAGAAGAAAATGTCAAAGAAATGTATGGACGACTTTCCAATATCATATGCAAATCAAAAGCTCTCGGAAAATCATACACAGAGTTGGAGATAGTCCGAAAAATCCTCAGAGTCCTTTCGCGAAGTTTTGAAGCAAAAGTGACCGCCATTCAAGAATCGAAAGATTTAAAACAAATGAAAGTTGATGAACTCATCGGAAATCTCACCATTTATGAGCTAGAAATGAAATTCAAGAAAGTGCGTGAAGGAGGAGATACTCGAAAGAAATCAATAACTCTCAAAGGAACAACCGAAAGTGATGATGATAAGATGATGATGATGAAGCAGCAGAATTGGAGCTGATAATAAAGAAATTCAAAAGGTGGAATTACAAATACGGAAATCCAGCTCGAAATCAAAAATTGAAAAGCAGAATAGCCAAAATACTAGACTATTCGGAAGAACAGAAGATCATCTGTCATTAATGCAACCAACCTGGATACATCAAGCCCAATGTCCTTAAAATCGACGCGACTTTAAAAAGAAATCAAAAAGGATAAGTTTTGCAGCCATGTGGAATACAAGTGATGAAGATAATCAAAGTACTAGCAGTGAGAGTGAGAAAGCAGATATGTGCCTTCAAGGAAGTATAACTGATAGCGACGATAACAAGCCAAGCGAGGTATCAAAACTCACTCACTCAGAATTACTTATATATTTCCACGAAGTAAATGGCTGTTTTGAATGACTTAGGGAGAAGTATGCCAAGCTTGAATCACAAAAAGATACTTTGATAGAATTAAATGAACAACTTGACCAATTAGTTAAAAACTATCAAAGTAGGATCCCTAAGTGTGATAAGTGTCCAACATTCGAAGAAGAAATTAAAAAATTAGAAATTAATATAAAATCACTTGAAAATGAAATTCTGATTTTGAAAGAGAGTGAAAATACTAGGAGAGAGCATTCTATTAAAATGTGCACACAATTGTTAAACGAAAATGAATCTCTTAAAACACAAGTCCAACAATTGTCAACGACTTTAGATAAATTTTCAAAAAGTGAAAAATCGTTGAATATGCTATTAGGGAAGCAAACTGTTAGTACAGTTAGATAAGAACTTAGATATAATCAATCTGAAAATGTTGAAAGCAATATTAATCAAGTCAATTCTATGTGCACAATTTGTAGAAAATATGGACACAATCACAATAATTGTTGGTATAGACCCAAACATGAGAAAACTATATCAATTTGGGTTCCAAAAGGCACAAATATAAAATATCTCAAAGTTAAACAAATTTGGGTGCCGAAGGGAACATATATAAATAGTTTTGGGTCTCCACAAAATTATTTTTCTAAATATTCTGCCACTAACAACCATGGAACTATAAAAACAAATAAGTCACAAAAATATTTTCCCGTGTAAGTGTGATGGCAGGCTAAGGAACAACAACAGTGTTATGTGGATTCTAGTTGTTCCAGAAACACAACGGACGACAAAGCAAAGTTCCTTAGCCTAGTACAAAGGTGACAGAATCACAATGGTCAACAACGAAAAATATCGTAAAGGTAAAACAGGTAATGGTATATTTATTTGAACGATATATTAAATATGATAATCTGCACCATAATTTGAGTTAAATCAGCCAATAATGTGATAATGAAATAATGATGATTTTGATTCTGACTTATTCAAAATTGTTGGCCAACTATATTCTTATGCCAAGAACACTACAAAAATCTCTAGAGTCTTTGAATTACCTGATATATATTAGTTTGGATTAGTAATAGTGTTTTACTGGATGATAATACATTTGGTTATTTTACGGCTAACTCTATGCTCATGATTTTTTGATTATTTACATGGCTTCAATTCAAATTCAAGAGAATGTCATTTAAAAAGCTGTTAAAATTGATTTTGAGATACTTTGTTCATGGTCTGGTCTATCAAATTCAATTAATGATAATTTTGAGTGAAAGAGAAATTCAGATGCAGATTACACTAGTAATCTAGTTGATAAAAAATATTAAAAATTACAAGTTGAACGTGATTTTTTATTAGACATTTAGTAACTGCAGCGTTTTTCAAAGAATATATCTGCATATTTTTCAGTTCAAATAATTTTCAAATAGCAGAAATTTTTCTCGTATAACCCCTTTTAGAAAATCATTTTTGATCATGTATTCAGATCTGTCATTTTGAAAAATTGATTTTATAATTATTTTTGAATTTGATTTTAAATGACTATTTTGACTAATTTGACTCCCTAATAATTACCGAAAAGATAAATAGTGATTAAAAAAGTGATGAGTGTTGATATTTATCATATATTACGACTCGAGACGGTATAATTAGTAAATTTCTTTAGAAATTTAAACAAGAGTCATAAAACTTTTTGTTCGTAAAAATTCCATGACCATCTCTATTTCTATCATATTTCTAACAAACATCACTCATCAAAATTCAATATTGTTTGTCAATGTGGTACTTTAAACAGGAATCATTCGTTTTTCATTTTACATTTTTTTAAAATAAAAAATATATTAATAATAATAATAAAATAAATCAAAATAAAATCCAAAGTATTCACTCTCATTTAAAAGTCCTCACGGTTATGCATGAGTGAATTACTTGGAATTTGTTATGTGCTTCCATGCTCATTTAAAAGTCCTCACGGTTATGCATGTATGGAACACATATCAAAATTGATTTTTAAAATAAACAAGTTGATTGTAATCCCGTTTAAAAGTCCTCACGATTATGCGTGGTTAGAAGATACTTGAATTCATTTTTTTAAAATAAAATTGGAACACTAATAATCTCATTTAAAAGTCTTGACGGCTATACATGGTTGGTAGATATTCAAATTCCTGATATAAATATACCAAAAATAGACACAACTGTATGATTTTATATGATGACATCATTCCCATCATTCTAAAAATGGAATATGCGCTAAACAAAGTATTTATGATTTTTGTTTGATTTTTTATTGAAATTTAATATTTATATTCGATTGAGCTTTAATGTTGGATTAATATCGATCACTTTATCTCTACTTTCTCTAACACAATTACTCTTTTGCTGATAACAAAAGGGGGAGAGAAAAGTTAAGATTTTGTCAAATAAAATCAAGCAAAGGTCAAATATTTTCTATTTGCATCTAGGCTTATTTGCATATTTTAATTGTATGCATATATGAAGGGGGAGCTTTGTGTAGAGAGGAAGCATTTAAATAGGGGGAGAAATTAGAGCATACCAATGATCAAATACATTTAACATATTCAAAATCTTAAATATATGTTTGTTATAATCAAAAGGGGGAGATTGTTGAATATGCGATTACATGATTTTTTTTTCATGATAATAAACACACACACACACATATATATTCATTCAAATGTATTTGTTAATGTACTATTTTATTTTTCATAGATTAAATAAATATTTGCTGAATAAAAATAAATAACACAGAATTTGAATTCAAACAGAAATTTTATTCAAACAAATATTTATTACAATCTTTGAATAGTACAAATTTCAAGCTCTTACTATATATGTATATACACACACAATGTCAATTACAGTACAATTTTGATTACATCACGATTCACATTTACATTTGACCTCACTACATATCACTCATTCACTCAACTCGTATTTTATCTTCAACTTCATTCCAAATTGAATCCAGCATCTGAGCAATCTGCAAAAATAATTATTGACGCAGTAAAATTGAAAAGGAAATATTTTTGCAGTATAAAATAAAACGTGGATGTTGAAAATAATATTTGCCTCAGTTATTTGGGTTGTTCGTCATCATTTAATTTTGAATTCATCATACGCGAACAACTTGTGACATACACAGTGTATCACTGTATATGCCACAAGGCCGTGCACACCGATATATACACTTGATAGAATTACATGGACAGGTGAGCACAGGTCAAACCCAAAACGTCGGGTTCAACTCAAGTGCAATAAAAATAATGTCACAATTTTCAGCACTAGGTCAAATCCGAGCTACAAGCTGGATTCAACTCAGGTGTAATTCGAAAAACGAATCCAAATGCAATCAAGTGGTCAAGACAGCTACATACAGTCTCAAGTGAAAGGTTAGACAGTCCATTCAGACCATCAAGCAAATGCATATTAGACGATGTCACGAGACTCAGCATGTACATGAAGGCAGTAAAAACTCAAACTAGCAAAAATAGATGCAACATAATGCTACAGATCTGAAACACCAAGAAAGCTAGTCAACTGCAAATGCACAACATACATATGAACCAAGCACCATATATACAACAGACACATATCAGCCCATATGTCAACAGTCAATAGTGAAAACGAAGACCACAAGTGGTGCACACATCAAATACAAATACAACATTTCAACAAGACATATGTATGTATCAATGTATCAGTGCAGAAGCAAATGCTACCATGAATCGAGTGCATGCTACAGGTACAAGACCGAACCAAACATCAACAACATTGAAATGACAATATCAAGTCAATGCAGCAACCAAAACTAACAACATGAAGCAACCAGACCTCGAGTCGAGCAGTGACAATATACATGAAACCCAAAGCTAACGCATACCTATATATATGATGTAATGCACAACAACTAGTAGAGAAGACTCGAATGAGCAAGTGCACTAAGGCAGTACACATTGAAACATGACTATAAGCTATGCAACATGAGCAAATGATTATGTGGACAGTGCAACTTGAACTCAACAATCATGCAACATATATGATCAGAGGAAAGCCAGAGTCAATGTTAAGCCGTGGTTGTCAAAGAATTTGAACAAACAAAAAATAATGGTCATAGAGAAATAATTCAAAGCAAAAGCCGAAGTCCCAGAGGCAAAAATCAAAACCATGCCAAGTTTGAACTAATAAAAGTTTAAGGCGATGTTAACAATGCACCAGATGATATGCAATTAAAGTTTGTAGTTGAAAATGCACAAAAATGAAACAACGGTTGCTACATCGATGAACTCAATCAATGGCAAAGTCAAGTAAGTGACAAAATTCAAGTTAAAACCGATACTGAACAAGTCAGTGCCAAAATCGTCACAACATAGTCAGAGCCGTGGAAACCAAGATATCGAACCAAGTCAAAAATCAAAACCGTGAGTATCACGTATCAAATTATACGAAGTTGATAAAGTCAGAGAAATCGTCAACATCCAAAAATAATCGAATGGCCGAAGCACAGTATTGACAAAATCAAACAACCATCAGACGAACAAAAAATAAGAAGATCGAATCTATATAACACCCATAATCATCATCGGCTGAAAAATCAATCGAGTTCGAGGATATAAACAAGAATAAATAAATAGGAAATCACATACCATATGATGCAGCCGAACTCATCATTTTGAAGTAGCTGTCTGCAATTTAAAGTAACACCTGATCGAAAAAGCAAGCAACGATTAAATCATCTGTTTCGATCGAACAATCCGTAGCGGCACTTCAATTTCATCGCTAACCCTAATTTTAATCAAAAAGGAAACGAAGGAGAATGAGCAGCCATTTTCAAAGAGGAGTCGGCAAAGAAATAAAAGAAAGGGGATTGGGCCTGCCTTGTATACATTATAAGGCTTAATAGTTAAAAATAGGGTTTTATTTTTAATTGTGTTTTTAAATTATTTTAAATTTGCATTTCTCTTTTATAAGTTGTAATTACTAGTCGTATGACTAGGGACCAAATACGTGGCGTAGTATGAGAATTCGCAACTCAGTGGCTAAGTTGTGGCAGAGTTTTGAGCATAGAGTTAGGTTAGTTAGTAGTGGGTATCGTGAGTTTACGTGTGTAAGCGTGTGACTACTTAATTCCTAGTAGAAACCTTGGGGGCAGCACGTAGACAGAGTTTTGCCGAAGCTGGATAAATTCTGTGTCGTTCTATTTCTACATTTTTTATTCTGTTATTGTTTGTGCTGCTATAATTTCGATATATCTTTTTTGGAATAATTTTATAAGCTTCCGCAATTAATTTTTATAATTAACAGCATTACCCTATTCACCCCTCTCTAGGGTGAAATCGATCCTACAAATTCCAATGGGGACGAAATGTGGAATTTTGATGCTTGTACCTCCAATTACGTTGATAATGATGCTTATTCTCCTACTTCTTTTAAGGTTATGGTTTTGAGTTTAGGAGCTTTGTTTGTTGGATGTGTTTTGCAACTGAATTTGAAATTTGAAGAGAAGAAAGGATGGATGAAGTTCTCAATCAGTTCTGAGTTACTGGACTTTAGATATAAAAGGGTGCTTATGATGGTGAAGATTTGATAGATTAAAAGTTCATGCGGAGATGTAAGAAGTAGATTATGTATAGTTTGTTATGCACCTGTAGGATATTTTTTTATAGAAATATAATCACTTAATCTTGCAATTCAGGAGATTCGTGTCCGACAAATTCAGTTCTTAGTTCGGATTCCATTTGCTCCTGAATTTGCACAATTGAATTTGAACTCTATAAAATGCAAATTCTTAAGAGCCATGCTTTTTACATCGATATGCAACCATATAGTTGTACTCTACAAGTTCATCATGTACCTTTTTACTGTTTTTTGGGTATAGAATATCTTCAAGTGAACCATTCACAAGTTGCTCACATATGTTATAATGAAAACCCTTGCTCATAATAGCCACCTAAACTTCACTTGCCCTTCGAGGATACTCTGGTGTCTCAAAGACCATCAAGTCAGTAGTTTGATAACTAGTTAAGTGACCCTAACCAACTGTCACTATGGTGTTTCTCTAACCAGTTACCAAGATACTCAAAATCCAACTCCACTTTACCCTCAACTTTATATTTCTTTAATTTTTAGATAGGATTAACTGTAATTATAATTAGCAATATTTGGTAATGAAAGGCAGCTTGTTTGATGAGCTGTATACTTGATGGTTTCAAAATTGTTGAAAACCGTGCAAAGCTGGACCAGTCGGTACTTTACATGTGTGCATGTAAAGCTTAATGTACATGTTTTATGTGTGTATAATAAAGGCAACCCACTCTTTAGGACCTACTATTATATACGTACATACATACATAGACATACATACATATACATACACACATTCGTACGTACGTATATGTCTTTGTGTATGTATACACATACATGTATATATGTATGTGTGTGTATATATACACACACGTAAGTGAAAATATATAGTTATTGGTTTTAGCTTTTAAATATGTGTGTGTATACGTATGTATGTATCTGCATATATATGCACATAAGTATATGTATTGACGCAGCGTGGAAGCGAATTCGACGATGTAAATCGAATCCGTCCAGGATCTCACACGATTAGCGGAAATAATCGGTGAATCGATGATAAATCGATGGATTTAAGAATACCGAAAGACCCAAATCCGTTGATCACGAAGATACCGGATTTTAGCAATCTTCGACACGTTGATCGCGTACGATACCGTGAAGAAAGATCTACAATTCTTTGAGCGTTGATCAAGCGCACTTGATACCGCGAATTGGCTTCAACAATCGTTGATTCGTGCGCACTCGAATACTGAAAGTGGAGATAGGAGATAACACTCAACTACCGATTTTAATGGAGGCATAAAGCACAAACCAAATTTTATTCAAAATTCAACAACCTTTTACAAATGACACGACTCGCCTATTTATAGGCTTACAACATGAATTACAACACAATATGTACACGACATAAAGCTACACAATACAACACAACAGCCTCGTTTGTGACCTACAAGACAGGATGCGACTTAAACCTGTCACGCGACCTAACTCAAAAAACGACCTAGGGAAATTCTCACGCGACTTAAGTAATTTTATACAAAAGTGTTTTCACGCGACTTAACAAACTTCACACGAGCTAAAATGAAGTACGGAGAAGAAACCTTCGCGACTTAAAAAATGGAGCACGACACAGAAACGCGACCTAAAGGAGCAACAAGATGGAAGAGCGAAGAGGAAGGTCGCTCGCGACTTACTGTTGTTCGCGACTTACTGGAATTGGAATAGGTCGTTCGCGACCTAACTTTGAGTCGCGACGTACGATTTTGCGACCTAAGGAGGCGGGAAACTTGCGACCTAGGTTTTGTTTGTGGTGAAGTTTAGGTCGCGTAGGAGGGTTAGGTCGCGGCATATGGTGATGTGGTAGGTCGCAGCATATAAGGATGAAGTAGGTCGCGACAAACGGGGATGAGTTTAGGTCGCGACTATGGCGATCGAGGTTGGTGGTGGTGCGAAGCGAGGTAATTGCTTCCCCTGCATCATCCTCCCTGGGTACGAAAGTATTCGTCATCGAATTCGCATTTTCTTGATCATCAGCATAATACAGAATCAAGTGTTTCACATTAAACATATTAGAAGTATGAACCTCTTTCGGCAACCTTAACCGATACGCATTATCATTGACCTTCCTCAAAATTTCTACTGGACCAATCTTTCGTGCTTTTAACTTGTTGTAAGTTCCAACCGAAAAACGATCTTTGGTCAATATTGCATATGCAAAATCTCCTTCTTTGAAGGCAACACTTCTTCGTTTCTTATCCGCCACTTGTTTATACTTCTCATTCGTCTTCTCCAACCGTTCCTGAATAATTCTATGGCATTCTGTAAACCCATCAACAAAATCAGCAGCCCACTTAACTGTCCCCTTTGGTTGTGGTACTATCGTTAAGTCTAACGGCCCCTTTGGTAAGTTTGAATATACAATCTGATGGACTGAAACCTGTACTCCGGTTAACAGCATGATTATGTGCGAATTCCGCTTGACACAACTTCATATCGCAGCTCTTTAAGTTATCTTTCACAAGACATCGTAACAAATTTTCCAACGATCTATTCACCACCTCTGTTTGCCCATCTGTTTGCGGATGATAAGCGCTACTAAAATTCAGCTTCGTTCCAACCATCTTCCACAGACTCAACCAAAAATGGCTTAAAAATCTAGTATCTCGATCAGAAACAATAGATTCTGGTAAACCATACAATCGATACACCTCTTTAAAGAATAATTGAGCCACTCGAACTGCATCCGCTGTCTTCTTACGGGCTATAAAATGTGCCATCTTCGAAAACCTGTCCACCACAACAAATATAGAATCATTCCCCTTTTGAGTTCTAGGCAAGCCTAAAACGAAATCCATGCTGATATCAACCCATGGTCTGGTAGGCACAGGTAACGGCATATACAATCCTGCATTCGTAGCTGTTCCCTTCGAAACCTGACAGATATGACATCTCTCCAAAAATCTCTCTACCTCTTTTCTCATTGACGGCCAAAAATATGATTGAGAAATCAACTGCAATGTACGATCTCTGCCTACATGGCCTTCGTCATGTGACTCTTTGATAATCTTCATTCTCAAGCTGCAGTCTGGTATGCATAATCGATTCCCCTTAAACTAGAATCCATCAACCAATACAAATTCATCAGTACTCCCATCCTTAACTTTCTCAACAAACTTTGCAAAGTAAGGATCCTCCTCAAACAACTCTGGCAATAACTCGAATCCTGTCACTTCAACCTTCAACGTTGTCAATAAGTGATTCCTCCTGCTCAAAGCATCCGCTACACGATTTTTCACCCCTGATTTGTGTTTTACAACGAAAGTAAATTGTTGTAGATATGCTATCCACGAAGCATGTCTCGCTGAAATCTTGTCCTGCCCTTGTAGATGTTTCAACGCCTCATGATCAGTGTAAAGAACAAATTCTTTCTGAAACAAGTAATGTCGCCAGTGCTTCACAGCTTGAACAATCGCGTAAAACTCTACATCATATGTACTATATCTCATCTTGGCTCCAGATAATTTTTCACTGAAATAAGCAACCGGTCTTCCATTCTGACTCAAAACTCCACCAATTCCAACCTTCGAAGCATCAGTATGCAATTCAAACAACAACTGAAAATTCGGCGGTATCAGAATTGGTGCTGTCGTCAAAAGTGTCTTGACCTTCTCAAAAGCAACCCCTGCTTCCTCTGACCATGCAAACTTCTTTCCTTTCATGCAATCAGTTACAGGTGCCATCACACTGCTAAAATGTGGAATGAATCTTCGATAGAAAGATACCAATCCATGAAAACTCCTCACTTCAGTAATTGTCTTTGGCTGTGGACAACTCCTGACAGCTTCCACTTTATTTTCATCCACTTGAATACCTTCCTTTGACAGAACATACTCCAGAAATAAAAAACTGTCCGTCATAAACATGCACTTCTTTGTTGCTGCATAAAACTGCTCTTATCGTAAAATCAACAATACTTCTCGCAAATGCTGGATGTGCTCTTCTGTACTCCCACTATAAATCAAAATATCATCAAAGAAAACAACCACGAACTTCCCAACAAATGTTCTGAAAATCTGGTTCATTACTCTCATAAAAGTACTAGGAGCGTTTGACAAGCCAAATGGCATAACCAACCATTCGTATAAACCCTCCCTGGTTTTAAAAGCAGTCTTCCACTCATCACCCGGTCTAATTCGAATTTGATGGTATCTTCTCTTCAAGTCAATCTTGGAAAACATAACAGCCCCACTCAACTGGTCAATCAAATCATCAAACCTCGGTATAGAAAATCTATATCTCACAGTGATCTTATTTAGAGCCCGACTGTCCGTACGTCCTCCACGTCCCATCCTTCTTCGGTACCAATAAGGCTGGCACGACACATGGACTCAAACTCTCCTGAACACGCCCTTGTTCTAACAATTCCTCTACCTGCCTTCTGAGTTCTTCATGTTCCTTAGAACTCATCCTGTAATGTGGCCTGTGAGGTAATACTGATCCTGGCACAAGATCAATCTGATGTTGAATGTCCCTCAACGGTGGTAACTCCTTCGGCAATTCTTCTGGAAACACATCTCTGAATTCTTCCACTACTGGCTTTACCTCCTCTGGAACTTCAACAGATTCTCTAGCCTCATGTCCAATCAACAAAAACACTTCTGGACTCTCCTCTGCTTCTTCAACAAATTCCTTCAAAGTGAACAAAGTTTTAAGCTCCTCAATCTCTTCTGACTTGCTCTCTCCCTGCTGTCTCTTCTTTGAAACTAAAATAATCTTAACGCCTTCAAACATAAAACTGTAGCTATTGGTTCGACCGTCATGCTGCACTGCTCGATCATACTTCCACGGTCTTCCCAAAAGCAAATGACTAACATCTATCTCAACTACATCACACCAGATCTCGTCTTTATATTTCTTCCCAATAGAAAATGAAACTCGAACTCGCCTGTCCACCTTTACCTCTCCTCCTTTTCTTAACCATGCCAACTTGTAAGGATTTGGATGCTTCTCTGTCTTTAATTTCAACTTTCTCACGGTTTCGGTAGAAATAATATTGTCACAACTCCCTGCGTCAATCACAAACTTACAAACTTTCCCCAGAATAGTGCATGTCGACTGAAAGATGTTACTCCTCAACCAACTAGCCTCATCCTCTTGCTTCGGTGTTAAACAAGACCTCCTCATCATGAGATTACACCCTTCATGTCCTGACGTGATATCCTGTTCATCTTCCTTCACTGGACTAGAATCACCTTCACCAACATCCTCACCTTCAACTTCAGCAATCATCGTTCTCTTCTTTGGATTTGGACATTCGTTACTCTTATGACCCACTTCCTGGCAATTATAACATTTGAAACTGTTGTTGACCTTCGCCTTCTCAACTTCCTTTACAACTGGTTTACTGATAACTTTAGAAACATTGGAACTCCCACTGGCACCCTTCACTTGATTGTTGGAATTTGTAAACACACCACCTCCTCGTCTTCCCTGCTTCTTCCAAGCCAACGCTTTCTGGTGCGCTTCAGCCACAGATCTCGGGTCAAACATATTAACCATATCCTGAATCTGCATTCGCAAACCTCCAACAAATCTAGCGGTCAACTGTTCTTCCGTCTCCATGATGTCATTTCTAGCAATAAGTTGATAAAACTCATCAGCATAATCATTAACAGTCTTTGTCCCCTGCCTTAGATTTTGTAAGCGTTGATACATAAGAGATTGATAATTGTAAGGTAAGAAAGTAGCTTTTATTAACTTCTTCATCTTCTCACATGAAACAATCTTTGACTTTCCAATCCGTTCTCGTGTATGTTTTGTCTGCTGCCACCACGTCATGGCTCTCCCTCTTAAACGAATAGTAATCAACTTCACCCTACGATCTTACGGAACCTCCTTGAAATTTAAGATCTCTTCAACATTAGATAACCAATCTAGAAATTCTTCAGCCTGCATACCACCCTTAAACTCTGGAATTTCAATTTTCATTCCGGACTCCCATTTGTGATCATACTCTGAATGATTTCTTCCTTGGCTTCGATTTCGACTATGAACACTTCCTCCATCAATCTCCTCATCAAAATCAGATGCATATCGATGTCGTTCATGACCACCAATATCTCTACCACCACTTCTACCACCAACATTTCTTCGATCTACATTCCTCCGATCACGATAATCCACATCTCTCCGATTTCGTTCTTCAACATTTCTATCACGATCGTCAACATTTCAACGATCATGATCTTCTCTTCTCTCACGATTTGAATGTGGTGAAACTCTATTTCCCCTATGACTCGATTCAGGTGAAACCCTTCTTCTACTTTGATTCATTTCAAGCATCATTCTCTCTAATCGACCAATTCCTTCATTCAACTTCTCAGTGAAACTCTCATTGATTCGTTGCTCCATTTCATCGGCCTCTTCTCTTCCATACAAAGCATTAATATTGCGATGACGTTGAGCTCGTCTCGGTGGCATGATTGAACTTAAACAAATCAAACAATCTTCAAAAACTTCAACTCAAACTTGAACAAACAAGTCACGGCTTACTCCAACTCTTGGCTCTCGGCCTTGAACACTTCAAAGTGATGCACGGCTCAACTTCAAACACTTTCCGGACTTTGATCCACAATGATATGGATCGAAAGCTCCAAACTTGTTGCAACTTCTCGATGAACACGATGAACACCAAACTTCTCAACAATTGCAAATCCGATCTCCAAACTCCAAATGACGCAAACTCCTTGCGATCTAGCTCTGATACCAAACTGACGCAGCGTGGAAGCGAATTCGACGATGTAAATCGAATCCGTCCAGGATCTCACACGATTAGCGGAAATAATCGGTGAATCGATGATAAATCGATGGATTTAAGAATACCGAAAGGGCCAAATCTGTTGATCACGAAAATATCGGATTTTAGCAATCTTCGACACGTTGATCGCGCAGATACCGTGAAGAAAGATGTACAATTCTTTGAGCGTACATCAAGCGCACTTGATACCGCGAATTGGCTTCAACAATCGTTGATTCGTGCGCACTCGAATACTGAAAGTGGAGATATGAGATAACACTCAACTACCGATTTTAATGGAGGCACAAAGCACAAACCAAATTTTATTCAAAATTCAACAACCTTTTACAAATGACACGACTCGCCTATTTATAGGCTTACAACATGAATTACAACACAATATGTACACGACATAAAGCTACACAATACAACACAACAGCCTCGTTTGTGACCTACAAGACAGGACGCAACTTAAACTTGTCACGCGACCTAACTCAAAAACAACCAAGGGAAATTCTCACGCGACTTAAGTAATTTTATACAAAAGTGTTTTCATGCGACTTAACAAACTTCACACGAGCTAAAATGAAGTACGGCGAAGAAACCTTCGCGACTTAAAAAATGGAGCACGGCACAGAAACGCGACCTAAAGGAGCAACAAGCTGGAAGAGCGAAGAGGAAGGTCGCTCGCGACTTACTGTTGTTCGCGACTTACTGGAATTGGAATAGGTCGTTCGCGACCTAACTTTGAGTCGCGACGTACGATTTTGCGACCTAAGGTGGCGGGAAACTCGCGACCTAGGGTTTGTTTGTGGTGAAGGTTAGGTCGCGTAGGAGGGTTAGGTCGCGGCATATGGTGATGTGGTAGATCGCGGCATATAGGGATGGAGTAGGTCGCGGCAAAGGGGATGGGTTTAGGTCGCGGCTATGGCGATCGAGGTTGGTGGTGGTGCGAAGCGAGGTAATTGCTTCCCCTGCATCATGTGTGTATATATATGTATATGTATGTTTGTGTATTTTTTTAATATCTCTGTTGTATAATAATTAAATTTTTTTACGTCAAACTTGTAGAATAAACAACACTATTGTATCCATTAGAAAAACCTAAAGCTAAATTCATGGAGGTAGATGCATACTTCTAAATCTTCATAATGCTATGGTTGAACCATGCTCATGGTTTAATGCAGTATTAATAGCTAGAAAAATTGCACCTTTTCTCCGCTTCAGGTACTTGGTGGTATTATCTTGAATAGTTTACGTTGTACTAATTTATCATTTTGATTCACAAGCAAATCTCTTGCGGGATCTTACGTTGCTGCTGCTAAGATCTATGTGATAATGCAAGTTTTCTTGAATTCAAGAAATTTATGTATATGAATGTAGCATTCATACCTCACATTGACTTTGATTAGGTTATCGAAAAAGCTCGAGTTTTGAACGAGATATTCAATTATGTGCAATCATTATAGAACACAATTAAGCTAAATAGAGTTTAGTTACATATAATAGATCATAAATGTTAATAAACTAAGTTTAATAGAACTTCAGTAATTATTTTGGTTTCTTTTAATGAAAATAGCTATAGTGAATATATTATATGATTTGGTATGAAATTTAAAGGCTACATGAGTCATCACTTCCTTACTAGATATCATATCTGTTTTTTTTTTTGGAGAAAGATAATATAAAATCAGAAAACGAAGCCGCCAACAGGCCTGGCAGATGACCGATCGGAAACCAAAACAACCAGCAACAAGACTCTCAAAAAAAGACGACAAAACCCGCTAAAACAAAATCGGCAAACTCTTCTACTTTCTCTGGGTGAGCTCCGGCAAAAGCACCGCCCAACGTACCTTGATATCAAGCTCCGGCAAGGCCACCGCCTGATATCAATGTACAGAGAAACTAGGAAAACCCGAGAGACAGACCTCCCACAAAAGCCGATTAATCACCATGCCCAACCTCAGAAAGATAAAGCTGACCATCCAGGCTACCAAAGCCTGCGCGACTAGGAACATAGTAAGTGAAAAGAGGAATTAAAATGCCAGAATTTACCTGGTGAACCATGGCAACGCCTGAAAAGGGGGGAAAGTCCAACCGGCTGGTGTACCTGTACTATCGGGTACCTGAAACAAAAGAAACAAAGCCAAGACCAAAACAGCTAAAAGGAAAACCAACAGAGGGACAGGACGACACAACCAAAGATAAGGGAAGAAGAACACCCAATACGAGGGAACGAAGGACAGGAAGGAAGCGAACAGACTATGGAAGAGATGGCTGAGGCTGAGAGAGAAAACGATTCCCTACCCAACTCCAGCCCTAGAGCTGGAGGGAGTCGTGGAGATGGAGAAAGAGGCTAAAAGAGGCTCAACCTGAGATCCAGCGGGTCGACGGAAGGGCCTGGCACGGAAAGCACAATAAACATCGTGCCTTACTCGTCGAATGATGGAAAACGGATCCATAGAAACTTCGTCAAAGAAACGCTTGTTCCTAGAACACCAGATATGCCAGCAAATGAGGCAAGGAAGCATGCGTCGAAGAGACGAGCGAAGAGACTTCCCCGAAGCAGAGCCCCACCAGGAGCCAAGAGTAGCAGCTGGAGAGGAGAAATCTCCTTGGAGACCCAAGAAGTTACGGAAGAAGTTCCAGACAGCATAAGCAACATAGCCCGCGAAAAAAAGATGACGAACTGACTCCACTGCCCCGTTACCGCAGCATAAGCAACGAGAAGCCAATAGAATACCAATTCGTTGGAGATTCTCGTGAATTGGAAGACCGTTCTGCAAGGTCCGCCACATAAACAACGAGACTTTAGGAGGCAACCGAGGATCCCAGATAAGATCGAAAACGGGGCGAACGGGGTTATGCGGTCTTAAGGACTCCCACACCCTAGCGACAGAGAAAGGGGCACCATCCCATCCTCCTACCCCTGTATGAAGATCGTACAAAGGTTTAACCAGTTGCATATGTTTCCAGGTTTCACTGGAAAACGAAGGCGTGCCCCGGAAGTTGGAAGACGCGAGATTACGATATTTGGCTCGAAGGAAGGTCGCCCAAAGGGAATTATTCTGGTCGAAACGAAACCAAAGCTTGCAGGCGAAAGCCAAACAGAAATCCTTCAGATTCCTCAGGCCAAGACCACCTTCAGCTTTTGGGCGACAGATAATGTCCCAGGAAACCCAATGGTGGCGAGCGCCACCAGCTGTGGACCCCAGAAGAATGCAGAAACCAGAGACCGGAAAGCTCGGAAGAAGGAATCGGTTGGTGCCATAGCGGCAAAAACATGCATCCCAATAGAGTCGAGGACAGATTGGATGAGGACCAATCTACCTGCCTGTGATATCGTAGTAGAATTCCAACACATAATCTTACTTCTGACCTTATCGATGAGGGGATCAAAAAGGGCCGAAAGCTTCCTTCCTCTATATAGTTGGATGCTTAAATAAGGGAGAGGAAGCGATAAAGATTTGAAGCCCGTGAAGGTCTCAATCCATTGAGACCTTGCTGGGGACAAATCCTTAGCTCCAACGAAGCAGCTCTTGTTCGCATTAACGACTTGACCAGAACATCTCTCATACTGACGAAGGAAAAGCAGTAACCGACGGACCGATCGGCGGTTACCGTTAGAGAAGATAACCAAGTCATCAACGAAGGACAAGGATGAGATCAGAGGGCATTGGCGGCGGGTACCAAAGCTCTGGATTTGACCACACGGATAGAGTGTGAAGGCCACGAATCAAAGCCTCAGCTGCAAGGACGAAAAGTGTGGGCGACAACGGGTCTCCTTGACGGATGCCCCTACCACTGCAGAAAAAACCGTTTGGAGAACCGTTTACAAGAACAGAGAACCAGCAGTTGGAAACCAACCTCCAGATCAAGTCAATGAGGTCTTCCGGGAACTCGAACGACCGCATGACCCTAATGATGAAGAACCAAGACATACGGTCATATGTCTTGGCCATGTCCAACTTCAGAACTAGGTTGGACCCACTAACCTTGCGATCCAGCTGAGAGATCAACTCCTGAGCTAGAAGCACATTGTCAGTAATAAGACGACCTTTGACAAAGCCAACTTGGGAGGGGGAGATAAGACGAACCAGATAAGGAGTTAACCGAGAGGCGAGGATTTTGAAAATGACCTTGTTAGAAAAGTTACAAAGGCTGATGGGGCGAAAGTCGGAGCACGACAGAGGAGAAGAAGATTTTGGTATCAGCACCAGGTTGGTAGAGGTCCAACCCTGAGTAAGACAACCACCAGCAAAGAAGGCACGAATGGCAAGACAAAAGTCTGCCTGGATGATGGACCACGACGAGCGGTAAAAAGACCCGTTGAAACCATCCGGACCACTAGCGCTGTCCTTGCTTAGGGCGAACACACAAGCGCGGATCTCTTCCACAGAAGGAGGAGCGCCAAGGTTCTCGCCTTCGGTTGGCAGGACAAGCCGAGGAATGAAGGCCAAAAGAGCGGGATCAGAGAAGGAAGAGGACGGAGCGCCCAAAAAGAACTGGAAATGAGAAACGATGATCTGTTTGACTTCATCGGGAGACGAAGTCATCATGAAATTACTAGATGCCCTCTTATTAGACAATATCATATCTGTTTTGTTATTAGACAAACATGGCCATTGCAACCTGGTTTCTTTACTAGATGCCATATCTGTTGTTTCCAGAAGAGTACATTTATGAAATTAACATGAGTCAACAAATAGGATGTATAGTAAATTTACAGATCATGTTACCATTTTCATAGACGATTATCGTGTAAATTTGCAGCTGTTTGAAGCTAGGGAAAGAAGACGATCATGAAGAAATTGCTGAACAAATCGGTCTATGGTATATTTGACTGAGCTCATTTTACATAACTGCAAATTATAGTAAGGTGTTTTCATTTTCCATCTTATTTTTTGATTATGTATCAATACTTTGTACATGCATCATCCTCTGTTAGCTATGATATTTTGGAATTTTTCTTAGCATTTAGAGGTGTTATTTTATCCTGTTCTTTCCACTTTAAATTGGCATATACTAAACTACAAGGGAACTACACAGCGGGTTGTCATTAGATGTTTTCTTCATCATATTGATGTAATAAATGTCCCTCTCTGACTGTGTTTATGTTTCATTTTTTTTAAATTACATTTACAAGACATTATATTTTCCTCATTTTTCTTCAGTGATACGTTGGCATTTCTGCATACTGAATTAATATGCATTTCATTTATTTTCATATATTAGATAATGCAATTTACATTTAGTTCAGTTATCCCACACTTTACATTTGTATATAAATATGGGAAACATCATTGCCACATTCATATTAAACTTTATTAAAGTCATTGGGAACTTATTTTGTGCTCCATTTAATTCTCTCTGGCAAATCTTGCAGGTGAATCATCTCATAAAGGAACATTGCTGTCAGTGAGACATTAACATAACCTACAACAACTTAAGAGGTATAAAGTCTATTCAATCTTCGGCACTTTAGTTGCTTCTCTTGTCAAAGTTGTGGAAGTGTAACATATTTGGAATGTTGTTATTTAACTAGACAGACTATGATGTTGGCTTGAACTACTGAAGCATGATGTTCTATCATTTCTTGTTTATGTTTAGTCTAGGCTTGAATTACGATGTTTCGTAATTATGCATATGCATAATTAACGAGTTTATATATAATAACAATAGTACTAATAATAGTAGTTGTAATAATAGTAGTAGTAGCAACAGCAGTAGTAGTAACAATAATAATAACAATAAAATTGGAAAAAAAAAACAATAGTTTGAATAAATTTACTAAGTTTTATAAGAATTAACAAAGTTTACGTATACTAATAATCATTGTCCATGTTTGAATATGATAATCCAGGATTCAGATACACTTCCATTTTGCTAAGATGATCTAATTGAGCACTAGCTTATGTTAAGTGGTCCACCTATACACTTAGTTATTGAGTTTACTATTTTTAGCTAAAAATGTTATATGGTCAGATACAGAATGGGAGTTAGATCTATATGGATTTCACTTAGCATCAGCTTATGTAATTATTTTACAGTGGATAGAATTGCTGAAGTGTAGGATAATAGTAATGCAAGTTGTTGATATTCCATTTTAGGTATCAGTAGTTTGTGGCTTTGGAAAGCATATAGTATTGTGAGAGGTGAATCTCCTGTTAAGAAGGTTGTATCGAAGTTGATGTTTCGGACGAGAAGTCCATTGAAGATAGATAGGAAGAATTTAGGCAAGTTAGTCGCAAAAGGAAAGGCTATGAGGGACTGTTATCTTAATGTTATATGAAGGCATCTTATATTCAGCGTTTTGCGACATTTGCCACCAACAAAAAGCATTCACGTACATTCATAAACTATCTCAGTCGGTCAAGATAAACATATTTTCTCATCCATTTTGCACTGCACGTTACTAAATTTAAGATTAGTGATTACTTATACCACTGGAATTGTAGCATATTAATGCCAATGTCTTCATAAATTTTGCATATAGTGATAAAATAATGTTGAAGAATAAATGCCTATAGCATGTCTTTGCCCTGTTGCGTTGTAGACTAAGTTTAGGTAAATGTTATTCGCTGCGACAGATTCTTATACTGCCATTGTTGACCAAAAAGGACATTACAATTACATCAACCACTACTAGTATAACTGCAAAACGGTGGAGAAACCGACCGTTCGATCGTATAACTTTGATAAAAAATATACATTTAAAATTTTTGTTAGTATTACTTAAAACATTAAGTGATAATATGTTGGAAAAGAATAAATTGAGATCTGAATCTGAAAATATGAATTTCAAATTTAAATATTAATCAAAACATTCAAAATTGTCGATTTGAAATTAAAACTTTAGAATTTGAAAATCATAATAGATTTGAATTTGGAATCTTTAACGCGTGAAATAAAAGGAGGAAGTTTAGGAAAACCGCGATGAGACAAGATCCATGTTTTTAGGTAAACCGCGATGAGACAAGATTCACGTTTTTTTAGCTTCAGAAAAATTAATTTTGGCTAGTGACAGTAAGTAAACCTCTCTAACGGTCGGTTTGATAATAAGACTCTAAAGTATTTATAACCTTGTGCTTATTAATCAAGTTGGCTAACAGTCAAATTTTATTTTTATCATTTATTTTTGCAATTATGAGGAGTTATGAATTTGGTTTGAGGTAGCGGTGATAGGAGAGAATTCCAAAGATGTGTGGATTTTGATAGCCATGGTGATTTAACTGCTTATACAAATTCAGTGCATAATCAATTACCGTCCATATATAGTATGTAATTACTCCTATAGTCTATATGCAGTGTATAGTCAACTCAATGTTTTTGGCAGTGAATATAGCTTTTCAAAACGTCCAAAAAGTCTACAAATAGAGCATCGACCAACAAATTTCTATGAACAAAATATCTGCATACTATTATTTCAAAAACGTACAGTCTACAATATCCGCATGCAATACCCGCATACAATTTCTCTATATATAAAACTGTACTCGGATACAAATGTTGAAAAACAAGTACTTGGTAGACACGTAGTCCACCAATACGCTAGCTGGAAACAAATATTACTTAAAAAAATACATACGATAGATATAGATAACGCACAAAGCAGCTATTTTACTTTGGGTGGTATATAAGTTGAATTACTACCCTAATCGGTAATGAACTATTAGCTAGTATAAGGTCCCACTAAACTATCAGCCAACATAAACTAGTTTCTGGCTTGAGTTAAAATCAACTAGTACCACTATGTGTGTCAACCTTACAGTATTAAGAAATAAGCATATGCAATTTTGTAACAAATATTGACTTGTTTTATATGTTACCATACTTTGTAACTAATATTGCTAAGTTAGAATTTTTTTTAGATTGTACAGTAAAAAATTTATAATGCAATTTAGTTTGACACAAATAAGAGATATGTAAATTTTGATTTCCAAAATTTAAGTGATTTCATATATCACCACCGAACTAACTATCGAAGATGACAATAATTGTTTTCTTAAGATGTGTACATTTTATACAAATCTAATTCTTCCATAACACTGCATGACGAACTAATATTTCCCTAAAATTCAGTGCATGTTTCTTCATGTGTACTTTTCTAATTCTTCCATACCTACCTATAGGCAATTAGCCTTTTCAGAGCAAAGACCAGCTACAACAAAGAATTATGGGTAATCTAGCAATGAATAAGGCTCTAGTTGTTATATATATTGTAATATTTTGTTAGTACTACTTGAGTAAACTTGTTTATGAATGGTTATGGTGTGAGAATTCACTCATTTTGTCGTAAAACTAATATCAAAATGGTTGTGGATATTATGTTTGACTATGTGATTAATGTATTTTTTTTAATCATTTGAATATGATGATTATGTGATTGATTGCTGGTTTTAATATGGCTGTGATGTGAGTGATTGCTAGAAATGATACAAGCCATTAACACGAAACAGAACCGCGTATAATGTGTTGCAAAACAACCAATAACTTTTAGTAGCATTTTATAAACGCTCGACAAAATTTTATTGTAGCAGTAAAAAGTTTACAAAAATATATACATGCATATAAAAAATGCTACAATACAATAACATGGTACAAAAATGTTAACTTTTGTAGTCGTTGATAAACGCTACAGAAATAAACATTTGTGGCGTTTCTAAAACACCACAACATTAGTTTTCATAGCATTTTCTACAATGTCACTAAAAGTTTAAAACTTTTATTTGCATGTCGTATAGCGGCGTTTAGCGAAACGCTACTAAAACTTTTGTTAGCATTTTTTCAATGCTACTAAAGGCTATTTTATCATCAAGTTTTGTAAATCCACTGGGAAATACTTTTCGGAAAGTAGCACATTCAATATAAACGTCGATGACTTGTTTGTTATTGAAAAGAAAGCCTTTGATTCTTTTTTAGAGTCTAATGGCCTTTGATGCTTGACTTAAGGCACTACTAGAACGGTTTCGTTTAGCGACGGGTTTTTGTGACGGCTAAAAAATGCGGCCGTCGCTAGCCATCGCTATACGAAATATACAGCTGCTTCCCGCGAGCAGAACTTTCATTCATTTTCCACCAAAATTTCGCCCAACTTCCCCCAATCCGCCACCCCCCGTCGCCGCAGCCGCCGCCTCCAAATCACCCAAATTCGCCTAGGTATGCTTCTAATCTCTATTTTGAATGTAAATTTGATGTTTTTAGGTTTAGTTTAAACTCTAATTAAATTAGGATTTGTTGTTAAATTAGGATTTGTTATTAAATTAGGTATTAGTAGTATTGTTAAATTAGGTATTAATAGTTTTGTATGTTGATTTGGTAGATTAATTAGTTTATTATCATGAAGTTAAATTAGGTATTAGATTAATTAGTTTATCATGAAGTTGAATAAATGGTTGATGTAGATAATTAGTGTTGGCGATTAACATGGTTAGTGGTGTTAGGTGAAAAATTAATGTATATTAATGATTAACTTGGTTATTGATAAATTTATATGAAAGTATTTCATAGTTTATGAAATTGATAAATTACAAATTTAAGTTGTTAAGTCAATTTAAATTGACAAATTTTTATTTAATAATTAGATTTTTATTGTTTTCTAATTATCTATTTGACAATTAGATTTTCTTGTTTTATAATTATCTTCATTGATAATTCTTCTATTTATCTTGTTGATTTAGCGATGGCTAGCGACGGCCATTTTAATAATTTTAGCGATGGCTAGCGACGGCCAAAATACAAAAGGTTGTATAATTGTACAAAAATAAAGTTTATACAAAAAATAAAAAAATGAATATGAGAACATTAAAAATTCTGCAAATATCTATTTTTTTTTAAAAATTAGGAAATGACTTTAAAAACAACTGATATTGTAAGAAAATCGATTTTGTAAAGTAATTAAGAAATGAATATAACAACAACAAATATTCCGCTAAAATCTATGTCAAAAAAAAATAAAGAAATGAATATTGAACTAAAATTGTTAATTGAATGTTGAACTAAAATTTAAATACACAAATTTATGAAATAAAATTTAAATAGTTGAAACATTATCAAAATTTGAAAAGAACAACAATATTTGATAAAATTTAAAGAATTTTTTTAATCCCTTAGATTGGCTTTGCCCCCGTCTGGCAAGTGTTGTATATGATCGTTATATGGATGTTCGTTTTGTAACGGAACGGACATTTATATTCATCTGATACAATATTTATCGGATTTGTCCCTGTATTGGACAAATTACAAACACAATAAAGTAATTACATATTATAAATCATTTCATTTTAAACGGTTACAAAATTTCGACAGCACTTCCTTTACGTTCCCTGTGTACATGCATTTGTGTACGATACAAGGACCAGAAGGGAAGTGGTGCCGAAATTTTGTTGAACCGTTTAATCTGAAATGATTTATAAAATGTAATTACATTATTGTGTTTGTAATGAGAAGTAGGATGACTGACCATCGAAGTAAAAACCAAAATACCAAAAAATAAAAAAAATAAAGTGAAGTTTTTATTTTGAATTTTCTGCAACGATGAACTGTTTACAATGGAGAATGGTTGAAAATTAATGATTTAAATTGTCTAACATACATTTTCAAATCAGGAAAAACGTTCAATTATTTTCTCGACCGTACTTGGATGTATGAAGTCAGAACTGGAAAGAAGGGATCAATAAAGCAACATTTCTACAACGGTGTACACGAATTTATTAGATTTGCTAAATCTAATAACCGAAACAACACAGAAATTCGTTGCCCGTGTAGTAAGTGCCAACATTTGAAGAATTGGAAACCAGATATAGTTAAAGTACATTTGTATCAATATGGTTTCGTGCCTGATTATTATTTCTGGGATCGTCATGGAGAACTTGTTGAACCTACACCTAATACTGAAGTGTTAGAGGACGATAATATGACAACGAATCCGATAGAAAATATGATGGATGATACAGCATGATCAATGTTTCCTACAACTGAAGCTGTCGATGAAGACGAAAATGTCGAAGAAGAACCGACTGCGGGAGCTAAAAAAATATACGATTTGTTGTATTCTGCTAAGAGGCCATTGTGGGACGGATGTAAAGGCAGAACCGAACTTTCAGTAACCTCCGAATACATAACTATGAAATCAAAATTCAACCTTATGGAAGCTGCATTTAAAGCAGTTGTACAACCTGCAAAACGACACATGCCACCCAATAATTCGATGTGCGATAGTCATTATAAAGTAAAAAAATTGATGTCCGCTTTCGGTCTACCGTACGAGAAGATAGATGCATGTGTGAAAGGTTGCATGTTGTATTGGAAAGACGACGTTGACCTCAGAAAATGCAAAATATGTAACGAAGAAAGATACAAACCAAGAAAGAAGAAAGGGAAAGAAGTCCCGTACAAGAGAATGCATTATTTACCCATCATTCCCAGACTTTAAAGATTATATGCATCTTCTGCTATGGCCTGTCATATGCGATGACATAGTGTGAGAACAGCGGAAGAAGAAACTTTGATACATCCATCCGACGGAGAAGCATGGAAACATTTCGATAAGACTTATCCCGCATTTGCTGCGGAAAGCCGTAATGTCAGACTTGGTTTATGTACGGATGGATTTTCACCATTTTCACAGTTTGGTAGTAAATATTTATCCTGGCCAATTATCGTTACTTCGTATAATTTAACTCCATGGATGTGTATGAAGACACCATATATGTTTCTCACCACTGTCGTTCTCGGCCCTCATGATCCAACCCAAGGAATTGATGTTTATTTACAACCAGTGATCGAAGAGTTGAAAAAACTGTGGAATGAAGGAGTCGAAACTTACGATGTATCAACGAATTTTTTTTCCGATTATTCACTTCTTTATTATGGACTATTAATAATTTTCCTTCATATGGGATGCTTTCTGGTTGGAGTACGGCCGGTCGTCTAGCATGCCCTTATTGTATGGAAGAAACACGAGCATTTTCGTTACGATATGGGAAGAAAGTTTCGTGGTTTGATTGTCATCGGTGTTTTCTTCATCCCAATCATACTTTTAGAAGAGATAAGAAAATTTTCGTAGCTAACAGAGAAGAGAATTTGAAACCACCCAAGGTTTGTCAGGCGAGGAAATATACGAAATTGTAAGGGACTATCCAAAGATACATGAAACTGGAGTCCAGACTGAAATCCCAGGAAAGTCAGACATTCATAATTGGTGCAAACAAAGTATATTTTGGGAGTTACCATATTGGAAAGATTTCTTACTGCGACATAATATTGACGTGATGCACAACGAAAAGAACGTATTTGATAATCTGTTTAATACAATTTTGAATGTAAAGGGAAAAACCAAGGACGATTTGAATTCAAGGCTTGATATAGCAAACTATTGTAAGCGTCCGGAACTTCATATGAACCCTAATGACAATAAAAAACCGAAAGCATGCTATGAGCTAGACAATAAGCAAGTAAAAATCATGCTAAAGTGGGTGGAAGAGTTAAGATTTCCAAATGGGATTTCTTCCAATCTTCGTAGATGTGTTGACTTCAAAAATAGTAAACTGAGTGGGATGAAAAGTCACGATTGTCATATCATGATGGAATATTTACTACCCGTGGCTTTCAAAGAACTGTTGCCCGTAAAAATATGGAACGTTATAACAGAGTTATGTTTGTTTTATAAACAGCTTTGTTTGGCAACATTAAAGGTGGATCGTATACGTAAACTTGAAGTAGAAATACCCATATTGCTATGCAAACTGGAGAAAATACATCCGCCTACTTTCTTTAACGTAATGGAGCATTTACCTATTCATCTTCCATCCGAAGCACTTCTTCGAGGTCCTGTGCAATATGGATGGATGTATCCGTTTGAGAGGTAAATTAACATGTGCAATGTTCAAGTCAATTTCAAATTCAAATTTGTATATCTAAATATGTAATAAATATCTTAATAGGTACTTGAATCATCTGAAGAAGAAGATTCGACAAAAAGCCCAAGTTGAGGGTTCGATATGCAAATCGTATCTTGAAGAAGAAGCCTCATTTTTTCTCTCTCACTACTTCAAGGACGATGTTAACTTATCGTTTGTAACTGTTCCTCGAAATGAGGAAGTCGTTGAACAAAATTCTTCTCAAACAATGTTATCTGTTTTTAGACAACATGGTAGACCTGGTGGAAAATGTGTGGAAATATGATTGGACGATAAAGACCACCATGTAGCACGCACGTATGTTCTTTTAAATTGTGTCGAAGTCGCACCATTTGTCAGGTAATAATTAATTCACTTGTAATTTACTTGTACGTACATAATAATTATAACACATATTACGTATAAGCAGTATCTACGAAACACATATTACATATATATTACGTATATCGTTTGTAATTGTTTTATGAAAGTGATTGAAACATGCTATGTAGTAGTGAATTTCTATTATTGTTCTGTGATGATCATTTATTTAATTTTTATCCATGTTTTGGACTAGTAAAATTTTATAATTGTTTCTATGAAAGTGATTGAAACATGCTATGTAGTAGTGAATTACTATAATTGTTCTGTGATGATATTGTTTTTCTATAGTAGATATGTCTGGCAAGAGACGAAGTATGACAGGCACGCCATCCCCATCTCCCGGCGCAGGTGGTAGTGGCACTGCACCGGACTTACGTCCGATGGCAGAAGTTGTTTCAAAAAGTGTAGGGTAAGTATCAATTTTATTTAAAGTATAAGTTTTAAAATCTACTAAACATGTATATCATAACTTTTGCAGGGGCTTTGAGGTGGAGCCATCAGATTATATTCTATAGGTTTCGAGGAAGGCTTTTCAAAGCCGGATGGATGGTTGTTGGCCTCGCTGGGACGACATCACCCTTCATGTCAAGAACGCAATACAGGCCGATTTACTTGTAAGTAGCAGTTTGAGTTTCAGTTGTAAATTAATATAATCTATATAACTTAAAATAATTTTAATTTACAGGCTGCAATCCGCGTTGACCCTGACGACATGGACGTTTTCTTAAATCACTGGAACAAAAGAATGAGGAAAAATTACAGGGATGCATTGTCCAAGGCTAAGAATTCAGGCAAAAAGCCGAACTGGATGGGTGACGGTGTGTGGGCTGATTTTCTTCGGCTTTGGGACACTCCAGCAGCAAAAGTAAGTAATATATGTTTTCTTTGTTATTTAAATCTAATATAAATCTCGCAAGATATATACGTGATAATTTATCTTAATTTGTAGGAATCATCTGCGCGAAACCGGGCTAACATGAATAAAAATCATGCATTACACCGTGGTGGCTCCAAATCCTTCCAGGAGCATAAGAGAGAGCTGATAATTAAATTTATAAACCGTGTTTACATTTTATTAAAATATTTTATAATCAGATTAGCAATAATATTTATATATTTTCAGGCCGCGAGATACAACCGCGAGCCCACTATGGCCTAGTTGTTCAAGGTGACGCATGCCGTGGAGAGAACTGATGAAGAAGACAATGTTTCGTACGAGTGGACTGATGACAAATCCCAATCCGTAATGGTAAACTAATTTATTGTTAATAACAATATTTTGTCTTATTTTATTTTCAAAAACTTGAAATTCGGTTTTTATCGTGTAAAACAATTGTTTGTAATCGCAGGAGAGGTACGAAGCTGAGCGGGTTCGGGTAGCACAGTCCACTGGTCGGGAAGAGCTTACGCTAGAGGAGGTGAACAATATCTGGGATGCTATTATTGACTCGCCTTCTCGGACCAATGTGCGGTATAGCTATGGAAATTTGGAGGTAAATTTTGACACGTACTAATATATAAATTTACGCTAGCAGAGTGCATACAGGAGGTCCCAACAAGAAGAGGAGATTGCTCAGTTGAAGAAAACAGTGGATGAAATAAATGATTGGAGGAAGAGTTTCTTTGAGCAACAGCTGGATGAGCGGATTGCAGGTTACTTGCAACAGCAGGGAGGATGCCTGGAGAGGGTGGCAACGATGGTGAGGAGTAGGTATGCTTGTTTGCTCATGTTTCGGTTTGGTATATACACATTTTGGTTGGTTTGGTGTATATATATTTCGGGATATTATGTACATATTTTGATGACCTGTAGTTGTATTAACGGTTTGTTTGGGTTAACGGTTTGTAGTTGTGGTTGGAGAACTATGCACACATTTTGGTTGGGAAACTATGTACATATTTTGATGACTTGTATTGGTTGACATGATATGTATTGTTGTTGGGATTGTATATGATTTTGTTTGGTTTTGTTAGATTTTATATTGTTTGAATGTAGTGATGTTATATGATGGATATATGATGGTTATAGTTGATGAATATAGTGTATAGTGGCTGTGATGATGATATTTGATGGTTATTGTTTGAAGTGTAAATGGGCTGTGCAAGTGCGTAGAATTTTGTTCAGTATAGCGACGGCTGGCGACGGCCATTTTGTTCAGATTAGCAACGGCTAGCGACGGCCATTTTGTTCAGATTAGCGCCGGCTAGCGACGACCATTCTGTTCAGATTAGCGACGGCTAGCGACACCAATTAGAAGTTGAAAAATTTCCACGTGGCACATTTGCAGTCGCGAGCCGTCGCTATTTATGTAACAGAGCCGTCGCTAAAGCCGTCGCGATTCTATTGGGCGACAAGGTAAATAGCGATGGCTTTTAGTGTCGGCTAGCGACGACTAAAAGCCGTCGCTATCAGGTGCCGTTCTTGTAGTGAGGAGGCCATTTTTGAGAGGCTAAAAGATAAGAAAATGAAAAGATATTTTGAAATTTTTTTGAAATAAAATGAGTAAATGAATGGATAGAATTATATTAATTAATACGGTATGGACTGACTTGTTTCAGGTCAAAAGGTGCAATTTTAGGTCTTTGAAATAAATGCAAAAGAGAGAGATCTCCTAAATTTGAATTTGAAAAGAAATTTCAAAATTCATGCTGATATGTTGACATTTGGATTCGAGTATGTTGACATATGAGCCAAAAAATCCAAAAGTAAAATGAAGGTAAAAGATTCATATATATATATATATATATATATATTTTTATTTATATGCATCCAATATTACTATTAATCTATATTTTATTCTAATTTTATTAATCTAAAAAGAAATAAAATTTTAAAAAAATACCGCTTTTTGCCGCTTTCCTTTGATCTATTCTAATTAATCTACTATTGCTGTGAAACACATATTTGCGTCCTTTAGTGTTCCGATCTGTAACGACCTAGAAATTTTAATGATTTTTATAACGTAATTAACTGAATTTTTCTTGAAAATAAAACAATGAAATTTGATAATGAAAATTTGATATTTGTAATATGTATATTTAAACATAGCAAATGTCAGAATTTCTGAGTGAATCATCATAATTCGTTTCGCTAAATTTGAACTCCTATAGCTCCATTTATCTTACTTTCGACGAATTAGCAGTAGTTTGACAACAAATATTGACTTTTGATAATATGATCGTATCATTGATATCAGTGCACCATTCTGTTCATCTCGTTGTGCCGATATCCGCAGTATACTCATTCTTAAAATTCGGCATCTGGTACGGACGAAATCAGCAGAACGATTTGCCATATCGGTTCCGTATTGGAACCCTTTGGATTTCATGTCACCATTCAATTGCCGAACATGAAATAAATGATCAGTAGTTGTTAATATTCCCAAAATGACTGTTGACTTTCTCTATTCCGCCTTTCCAATATATATGCGTTGTTGCCTCTTTAGTTCCATTTTTGGTTCATTCTTTTCTCTTCCCTTTTTGTTACTGCCGATCTTTCTTTTATAAGTATATATATAATATATACATACATACATACATACATATATATATATATATATATAATCTACGTTCATTCATTTTTTTCCACTTGAGAAAGTTTGCTCGTCTATTTCTTCCTTTGCTGCTCTCTCCTCTTGTTCTTTCCTTGATGCGCTATTCATTTATATATAGATCAAGTTCGCATGCATATTTTCTGGAAGCATATTCACCACTTGTTCTGATATACCTGCTCGTGTATATCTAATCACCCAACTCACACGTCATCCTCCCACTACGCCATATATCTCTGGTCCCACCTTCATCCGAACCCACGCTTCCATCACGCGGACCAAACTTAGCTCCTCATCCGTTCCCCTACAGCCCACTACAAAATACACACTGTTTAGCGACGATTAAAAGTCATTGGCGGCCGTCGCTACCATCGCTAATTGTCGTTGCAAATTACCTTGTTGCAACTAAAGAAGACGACGGCTCCGTTGCTTATTTTGCAACGGCTCGTAACGGCTAATTGTCCACGTGGAAGCAACCGTTGTTGTTGGTTTCTCGGGTTGTCGCTGCAATTCGTTGCAATTCGTTGCAATGTAGTCGTCGCTAGCCGTCGCTTACTTTGACCAAATGGCCTTCGTTAGGCGTCGCTAGCCGTTGCAAACCTGGAAAAATTTTCCAGCCAAATTGCAGCACTTACAACCCTCAATCTCAATCAATCCAAATAATATAATTCCATCATTTCACACATATAATACCATTCCATCGTACCATATAATCAATATCAACACAACTAAATCATCAAATATTGCATATTCTAACATATATTTACAAAATCGTATAAGAAAATCAACATAACCAATACGAAAATCCACCAAACCAAACCACATTGTTCAAATATCAATCACTACAACCAAAATATCAAACCCACCAAAACACTGAGTATCAATCACAACATCCATATATATACACATCATAATATATACACAAACATATATAAAGCATACCCATGTCCAAATCAAAGCAGCTAAGCATCATCATCACCTGCACCTCCTTCCCCGGGAATTGACCCATGCTCCTGATAGAACGCAGCAATACGCTCATCTATCTACGTCGCCAACTGACTCTTCCGCCAATCATTGAGCTCATCCAATTGATTGAGTTTGCATCCGAGCAATCTCTTCCTCATCTATAGATCTCTTATATGACCTTTGGAAATTAAGAGCCTGTGAAATAATTCAAGTGAATAAGAAGTTCATGACATGCAATAACAATACGATAACTCAAGTTATTGGTAATAAACGCAGGTGAATAAGAAGTTCATGGCATACAGGTTTCTACTGTGTAAATGTTGAGTACATACCATATTGCCGAAGCTGTAACACCTGTTTCGACTTGCCGGTTCAATGACTGAATCCCATATCCGATTACACTCATCAACCGTAAGCGACTCCCATCCACTCGCTTGTATCGCTCGTGCATACTCTGTGTTATATCTCTTCTACAATTACGAATGGATATTTGACACAATTGCTATACAGTTTACTTATTTACTGTGAAATAAACGAATATGAAATATTTTCATTTAGAAATAAACATATTTATCATTACAAAAGCAGCCTTGTCGTCCGACCAATCATATGAAACATTCCCATCCTCATCCGTATGGTCCACTGCATGCGTGACTCTGAAAACCTCAGCCGTTGTTGGCTCCCTACCATACTTTGCCCACTGAATATATACAAGAATAGGTTATATTGATAATTTGCATGAGTACATACAAGAATAGAATATATGGTAAAGAGAAACTAGTAAATATATACATGCATAACATAAATATTGGTTAATTTATTTACCAATTCCCTCCTATGTTGTTGGAAGGATTTCGGCCACCACGATGTAAAGCGGGATTTTTGTTCCGATTAGCCTGGTTTCTTTTCGACAATTCCTATTAATTTATACACACTATTAAGTAAAATAATTCAACACATTTAAATGTAGAAATATAGTGATAATATAACTTACTCTGAATGCTTCAGATTCCTAATATTGTTGGAATCCAGCCCAAACATCATCCCCCATCCAACTTGACTTTTTCCCTGAACTCTTAGCCCGCGATAGAGTCTCTCTGTAATTTTTCCTCATCTTTTTATTCCAATGATTTACAAAAACATCCATATCATGCGCATCCATACGTACAGCTGCCTGCATATTGAATTATCGTATGTGTTATGTAAAAGAGATTGTATAATTAAAAAATAATCAGCAAAACAGAATACGTAAAACTGATATCATAAGGCATGATGACATATTATTTTTGGTTTCATATAAGGCATAATTATATATTACGAAATTGTATTTACCATAACATCAGCCCATATTGCGTTTTTATATGTGTAGGAATGTTATCCCATTGAGGCCTACACCTGGGCATCTTACTTTTATACGCCTCCTTCGATACTTGCAAAATGAAATCGGACGGCTCCACCTCGAACCCTCTGTAGAAATGCTGATGTATATATTCAATATATTTCATATAATATAATTCAAATAAGTTTGATACATACCCAGCACTTTTCGAAACTATCTCCGCAACTCGATGGAGATTTGGCTCAGAGGTACTCGGACCTGCTCCAAGTGAAGGTGATCGAGATGTACTACGTCGATCACGTCGTCTATCAGACATAACCGACAAACATATATACAATATTACATAATTGTTAATCAGTATCATCAATCAATATCATAAGCATCATATAATCATCAATAATCATCATATAATCATCAATCAATATAACATAACATAAGCATCACATAATCATCAATCAATATCACTTAATCGTTAATCATCGCATAATCATCACATAATTATTAATCAAGTGATAATCATCACATAAACATACTCTGCACATAATCATCGACAAAAGCGTACATGAAAAGAATATAGTCATCATTATTATTACATAGCTCAGAATATTACATAACATAGTCATTATTGTTAATACATAGCTCACATTTAACAACAAGCGATGCCATCTATGATCAGTCTTCGTCATATTCTAATTCAGACTCGGTCTCGTACTCTATATCATTTTCTTCAGTACTTACAAATGCATCTATTAAAACATTCGATTCATCAGTCAACGACACTACACCAATGTCATCAGTTATCACTATTTCAGTATTTGGCTCGAGATCCGCTTGATATGCTGCTTCATCTAAAATATTATTTCCATCAAACATATATCTTGCCTTCGTTTTAAAAACAGCCCACCAGTCTACTTTATCTTTTTTTAAGGACGGATATGGAGCAAAATAAACTTGTAAAGCTTGCTTAGCTAATACAAAAGGATTATACTTATAGTAATGAGACATATGTCTTGTTTCAATTAGCTTATAATCTTTGTGCACGTTAGTTCCAGAGCCAGGAACATTGCTAAACCAGTTGCATTTGAATAAAAAAAACTTTCTCTACAGGTTGTATATAATATATCAACTCTAAAATTTGTGTTAAGACGCCGTAAAAATCTTTTATATGCTCCTCTGGATCATCACTTCCTTTAACAAATACACCACTGTTATATGTTAATTTTTCAACCCCGTAATCTTTGATGTTGAATTTAAATCCATTGACGAAGAATATTGGATAAATCTTGACATTTCGTTTTGGTCCGATAGCAAGATGTCGTAATCCTTCGTCAACAACACAGTTTTCTGTATCATGAACATAGTTTGAGAACCATCCAGCAAATTGTTTACTAAGATCGCCAGATGGATGTTGTGATTCGTATATGCCGCAAATATGTATTATATTCCTTTATAATTAATATATACATGTATAATTGAATTATATATGAATTCATTATTACCTGACAAATGGTGCAACTTCAGCACAATTTAAAAGAACATATGTGTGTGCCACATGGTAATCTCTACCATCTAACCATATTTCCACACATTTTTCAGCAGGTCTTCCATGTTGTCTAAAAATAGATAACATTGTTTGAGAAGAATCTTGCTGAATAGTGTCTTCATTATGGGAAACACTTATAAACGATAAGTTCACATCGTTACTGAAGTAATGTGAGAAAAAAAATAAAGCTTCTTCTTCAAGGTATGATTTGCAAATCGAACCTTCTACTCGTGCGTTTTGTCTAATTTTTTTTTCTTTAAATGATTCAGGTACCTAAAACAAAATTAACTAAATTCATATCGTGGTACAAAAACCGAAATTAATTAAGTTACCTCTCAAATGGATACATCCATCCATATTGCACAGGACCACGAAGGAGTGCTTCAGATGGAAGATAAACAGGTAAATGCTCCATTACATTAAAAAAACCAAACGGAAATATTTTCTCTAGTTTGCATAGAAGTACAGGGATTTCTGCTTGAAGTTTACGTATACAATCTACCTTTAACGTCGTAGAACAAAGCTGTTTATAAAACATACTCAATTCTGTTATAACACTCCATATTTTTGTAGGCAGTAGTTCTTTGTAAATCACGGGAAAAAAAATACTCCATCATAATGTGGCAATCTGACTTTTCATCCCACTCAATTTGCTGTTTTTAAAGTCAACACATCTACGGAGGTTAGAAGAAATCCCATCAGGACATCTTAGTCCTTCCACCCACTTTAGAACGAGTTTTACTTGCTTATTGTCTAGCTCATAGCTTGCTTTGGGTTTCTTATTATCATCGTATAATTGAAGTTCGGTCCGCTTACAAAAGTGTAATATATCACGTCTTGAATTCGCATCGTCCTTGGTTTTCCCCTTCACATTCAAAATTGTATTAAACACGTTGTCAAACACGTTTTTTTCGTTGTGCATGACGCAATGTTATGTCAGAGTAGGAGATTTTTTCAGTATGGTAACTCCTAGAATATACTTTGCTTACACCAGTTATGAATGTCCGATTTACCTGGAATCTCAACCTGTACCCCAGTTTCATGTATCTTTGGGTAGTCTTTTACAATTTTATATACCTCTTCACTTGTCCAAACATTAGGTGGTAGCATACTCTCTACTCTGTTAGCTTTAAAGTTCTTTTTATCCATTTTAAATTTTCGATTGATATGTAGAAAACACCGATGACAGTCAAACCAAGAAATTTTCTTTCCATACTTTAATGAAAATGCTCGTGTTTCATCCATACAATAAGGACAAGCTAGACGTCCAGATATGCTCCAACCTAAAAGAATGCTATACGTTGGAAAATCACTAATAAAGAAGCAGACATATGAAATTCCTTTTTCTCGAATTGTCGTACGTTTCAACTCCTTCATGCCACAGTTTTTTCAACTCGTCGATTAGTGGTTGTAGATAAACATCAATTCCTTGAGTCGGATCATCGGGACTGGGAACGACAATCATTAGAAACATATATGGAGTTTTCATACACATCCGTGGAGGTAAATTATAAGGAGTAATAATAATAGGCCATGATGAATATTTACTACCAAACTGAGAAAATGGCGAAAATACATCCGTACATAAGCCTAGCCTAACATTACGGCTCTCTGCCGCAAATTCAGGATAAGTCTTATCGAAATGTTTCCATGCTTCTCCATCAGATGGATGTATCAAAGTTCGTTCTTCTGGTGTTCTCACAGCGTGCCATCGCATATGACATGCTGTAGTAGAAGATGCATATAACCGTTGAAGTCTGGGAGTGATGGGTAAATAATGCATCCTCTTATATGGAACTTCTTTTCCTTTCTTTTTTCTTGGTTTGTATCTTTCCTCGTTACATATTCTGCATTTAGTAAGACGAGCGTCTTCTTTCCAATAAAGCATGAAACCTTTTACACATGTATCTATCTTCTGATACGGCAATCCAAAAGCAGACATAAGTTTTTTTTACTTTATAATGACTATCAAACATCAAATTATTAGGTGGCATGTGTCATTTTGCAGTTTGTACAACTGCTATAAATACAACTTCTGTAAGATTGAATTCGATTTCATAATGATGTATTCGGTGGTTACAGATAATTCGGTTCCGCTTGTACATCCATCCCACAATGGCCTCTTAGCAGAATACAATAAATCATAAAATAAATTATCTTCCGCGGTCGGCTCTTCGTCAACATTTTCGTTCCCATCATCACCTTGGTCAAAGGTAGGAAACATTGATCTTGCAGCATCTTGCACCATGCTTTCTGTAGGATTGGCCATAGTATTATCGTCCTTTAACACTACAGGATTATGTGTAGGTTGAACAAGTTCTCCATGACGATCCCATAAGTAATAATTTGGCACAAAACCAAATTTGTACAAATGTACTTCTACTACATCTGGTTTCCAATGCTTCATATGTTTGCACTTACTACACGGACAACGAATGTCTACGTTATTTCGATTATTAGATTGAGAAAATCTAATAAATACGTGTACACCGTTATAGAAACGTTCTTTTATTGATCCTTTCATACCTTTTCGAGATTCATACATCCAACTACGACCGACAAAATAATCGAACATATTTCCTGATTTGAAAAATGTAGGTTAGAAGATTGAATAAAACACTTCATATTAAAGTCTTGTAAAAATTCATATATAACCCTTTACCATTTTAACAAATTCAAATAAATACTGCATTAAAATTTTCAATTCTTAAGTTTATTATTTTTTACTTTGACGGCCGGTTATCCTACTTCCCATTACAAACACAATAACGTAATCATATTTTATAAATCATTTCAGGTTAAACGATTCTACAAAATTTCGGCAGCACTTCCCTTTTTTCCCTGTATCGTACACAAATGCATGTACACAGGGAAAAAAGAAAGTGCCATCGAAATTTTCTGAACCGTTTAAACTGAAATGATTTATAAAATACGATTACTTTATTGTGTTTGTAACTTGTCCAAATACTAGGACAAATCCAACAAATGTTGTATCAGATGAATATAGACGTCCGTTCTGTGGAAAAACGAATATCCATATAACGATCATAGACAACACTTGTCAGACCGGGCCAAAAATTCTCTAAGGGGTTCATATAAATAAAGAAAAATTAAAAAAAATATTAATATTGAAGTGTTGGTGGTCTGTAGTGAAATAATGATCTTAATTTTTTTTAGTAATGTGGCCAAATAGAATTCGTTTAATTATGAATCAAAATCCATGAGAACTATCACTAACTCGGAAAATATGTCTTATCTCTCAAATGGGAACTATGAGTTACGATTTTAACAACTATAAAAACTATTTTATAAAATCGATTTAATGTTATTTTATAAACTACAAAAACTAAAACTACAAAAAGTACAAAAAACTATTTTATAAACTATTTAATGTTATTATATTCATTTCTTCATTTTTTACAAAATCGATTTTACAAGAAAATTTATTGTTGTTATTTTCATTTCTTAATTTTCTACAAAAATTGATTTTAATATAATATTTGTTGTTGTTATGCTCATTTCAAAATTATATAATTCATTTAACCATTTAAATATTTTATTTAATACATTTGAAATTTCAAAACATATTTTAAAATTCAGCTAACAATTTAATTTTATTTATCGATTTTGTAAACGAAAATTAGATGTTAGCACTTATAATAAACTATAATAATTTAATTTTATACTAACAACTAATACGTAGAATGCACACACGCTAAGTAAATAAAAAATATTACTTCTGTTTAACTGTACCAATCTAGCAGCATATTAATCAACAATTGTACACTAATGTTTGCGCAAACTATAATAAACATTCAAACCACTAATTAAACAATTCTACACTAATTTTTGGATTATAAATAAACCCTAATTTTTAATTACGAATTAAACAATCAAACCACTAATTAATATCACCAACTCAACAAATACAATATTATCATTAACTACTACATAATAACAAACCCATAATCAACTAATTTGCCGAATTAGGGTTCTTAACATATCCCTAAATCAATCAATACGCTACCATGAACAACTGTTAACGCAAACTCATCAATTTCTATCACATATAATTAACCAATTTTCAAATTAGGGTTTTGATTAAACCTAGATTAAGCTGAAATTAGAAGCAATAGCATACCTTAGAGTTTTGGAGCGTTGTGGCTTTTGCGACGGGAAGATCGGCAGCTCGCGTCGAGGGGTGGCAGCTGGGGCATCGGCAGTGGAGGAGGGGAGCTGAAGTTTTGGGGGAAGATGAATTGTGTTTTGGTTCTCTGGTTGCCTGTATATACGCGTAAAGCGACGACTAGCGACGACCGCCCTTTTTAGCCGTCTCTAGCCGTCGCCAATACCGATCGCTAAACGAATCTTGTTTTGTAGTGAGCCATGTCAACTCCTTTTCCATCGACCGATGTCGACAGCCACACCCTAAACAGCCGAAGCCGTCTCCAGTCTTCGACCTGACAGCAACCCGCCCATAGCCTCATCCGCCCCTCCACCTTTCTCGAGCAGTGCCATCTCTCTCCCTCATTCCGCCTTTCAATGCATCCACCTCCCCATCACCATACTCGCGTCTGGCTAAAGCCTGCCACAAATGCCAGAAACCCCATCACCTCCATCCGTGCATTGCAACCCATGCGCCGGGTCCTCCATCTCTCGGCTGCATGCACGCTAGACATCGCACCCACTCATGCAAATCCCTCATCCATCCCTGACGCCCTGACCGCATCTCCCCATGGAAACACTTCCTCCTCCATATTTTTCGTCATACGGCAGCAGTATATAAAAAAAATATTATGGTGACAAACATATATGGATATGTGTTTTAGTTGTAGAAGTTATGGCCTCTAAAGTTACACGGTGCTGCACTCCTATTCTGTTATTAAATATAAAAGGGAATGTTGATATTAATATATTTGTCTGAATACTCCTCTTTGTCGTAGCCTCTCTTTCCAGTCAAGCAAGCTTCTACACTTGTTGTTTAAAAAAGAGGTAAGTGTGTGTGTATTTTGCTCACCATTCTTTTGAAGCTCACCTTGCACGTCTCCTCCTATGCTAAGAAGAAAAAAAGAATTTATATAAGTATGTTTGTATATATATTTTGGGTGAAGTCTGCTGCTCTCTCTTCTTTGTTATATAAAAAGGGAAAATATGTACTACATACATATATATTTTGGTTCCGTCCATCTTAGCTTTCTTACTTCTCTGGTGAATTTATATTGTTGCATGTGAGTTATATCATACAAAAACATATAAATTATATATATATATATATACATATATATATAAAATATATATATGCTTATATATGTTGTATACGTGTCATATACATTGCACATATATATTTTGTGTTTTCTCAATCCGAACTAATATATTACTTATATATTTGTTTTTTTCCTTAAATTCTAGTTCGCTAGCTTTGCTTTTCTCGTCGCTGTCCAAATCCGTTGTCATGATCCGTGAGCATTAATCGTGTCCGTATCCATGGAGTGTCGCATCTTGTTCTCATTGTTTTCTCTAGCCTCGAAAGGCGAGCAATCACTCACGATTAACATTTTTATGTTTAGTAAATTTAATTTCACTTGAAATGACAATTGTAATATGCTGTTAAATTTGAATTGTTAGTTATTTAACTGTTAAATATGATATGTCATTATCTGTAACTGTTTACCTATGACATATGACACCATAACATGTCGTATATATCATATTTAAATTTGTTGCTGATGTTATATGCCTGTTATTGATATGTTATATTATTATCATATTTGTTCTCACTTTGCAAGTTCTCTATTAGTTTAGAAATTCCTTATGGGTTGAAATGATACATACCCGAACGATCTTATAAATTAAGAGAAAATCGTTATGGATTGAAATGATAAACCCAAACGATTTTCATTGATTTTGAATTTTGGGATTGCGGGTTAAAATGATATATACCCATAGATATTTAAGTTGCGGATTGAAATGGTAAATATCCGTATCACTTGACCATAGGATAGAAAATTATATACTGACACCGTTGGTCTGTACTTTGAAAATGATTTCCAAAATCTGAAAGGAAATATATGTATTTTAATAAATATTGATTTAAAATATAATATATTAATGTCTTATATATGTGTAAATTTAGATTTTTAAAATTTTATGTTTTGAAAATTTTAAATTTATAAGTTGGTTTTGAAAATAAACTTTTATTTATTTTTTTGATAATTTTATTACTTTAAAATATATAAAATAAGATTTTATTTAATAAAATTTAATTTAATTATTAGATATATATATATATATATATTATGTTTAAGTATTTATTGAAAATCATATTTTAAAATAGATGTTGTAATAACTTTAATAAATTAAGATTGGGAAGATAAATTGAAATTGATTTGAAATTGTATTTGTTTAAGAATTGTATTTAAATAAAAAAATTGATTTGAAACTCATTGAATTTAAGATTTTAAAGATATAATTTTATAACTTGATTTGTATTAAAGGTGATGAAATGAATATTTTCAAATTTAAATAAATTGAAATTGAATATTTAGTTTGATTTAAATATGTAATTGGAGATTTTATTTAAATATTATTTTAAAGTAAGTGAATAATTTTAGAATTAAATGTAACTGAAGTTAGATATTTAATTTTTGACTTTATTTAAATTTATAATTTGAGATTTTATTTAAATGTTATTATAAATGATTAAGGGAATATTTCAAATTTTAATAAAATTAAGGTTGAATTTTGAAATATAAATGAAATTTATCAGATTGAGTTATTGTAAATGTTTGATGATTTAAACTTTGAAGCCTATTGAATTTGAAATGGCACCTCAAACCTGGATTTGAAATTGATATAAATTAAAATGGGTTAATGGAATTTGAATTGAACCTTTAACCTATTTAGCCGAAATCGTTGAACTGATATTGATTTAAATTGAATTTTGGAACCAAAGTTGATTTGAATGATTTGTGAAATTGGAGTAAACAATTTTAATTTGAACTATTTATGTAACAACTCTAGTTTGGAGATTACATGTCAATATTGAATTATAACGACAGTTATAATTTAATATTGTAAATTAAATTAAAATTGGATAAATTGAATTGTTTATTTGGAATAAACAAGGAATTTTGGAATTTAAAATGAGAAAACATAATACGGACTTTAAATAATGAAAATGATTTCATTTTGGAGAAAATAAATAATTATACTAGTTGTTGTCCATTTGCTTCTTTTAATAAGTTTTAAAAGAAGCATGTAATCTTCAAAGGTGGTTATCGAAATAAAAGATAGAAATTGGGCTAAAATAAGTTTTGGTTATAAATAATGTTTTGAAATAGTTTGAAATATTTTTCTAAGTAAGAAAATAAATTTTGTGGAATTTTAGAAGTTAAAAACAATTTTTTATTCATTTTTTGAGTAAATCGTGTATTTTCGTTAAATAAAGGATTTAAATAATAAAACCGTTTTAAAAATACAAGATAATCTTTTTATATGATAGAAAATGTTTTATTTTATATGTATACGATTTTTCACATTTTTCTTGTGTAAAATTTGAGAGAAAATGAATTTTTATTTTGTAAATAAAAGATATATGCACATATCTTAACTTGTGTTATTAATATCCTTAGCCAATTTATTTTATTTTTATTTTGGGTCCATTAGCCCAATATCACTTAGACTAGTTGAGAATATGAGAAAAGAGGTTTAGCTTATGTTCATTTTCAATCTCTCTTCCTTCTCCAACGTGAAAACAAAAGTCAATAAGCGAAATTTCTCAATTTGTAAAATTCAAGCTCAAACTTCAATTAAACTCACCAAAATTCAAGTCTTTTTACAAGTTAGAGATAAATCAAAGGTATTCAACTCCAAATCATACAATTTGATCACAAAATTCTTATTACATTAAACAGCTTTCTAATTTTTACTATATATTGGTTGCACGTCCTATATATGCTTTTTACAGCTCCAAAGGCTTGTAATCTCAAGAAAAGCTTCCTCTTTGCTACTATAATCCGAGCTTTTGCAAAAAATTAGCAAGGTGAGTTGTATAAACTCACAAACTAGCCAAAACAAAAGTGTCAGTGCTTGAATTTGTAGAAAATTTCGTTTCTGTTTGCAATTTCCTATAGTTGAATTTTCCCTATTTATATTCAGTTTCTGTTGCATCTTTATATCCTTATATCTTTTAAATCCGGCAACGAAATGCTACCAAATTTCTTGCATTTGATAGCTTGCATGTTGAACTCCATCTCTGTAAATTTTGGTTGAAAAATACTGTCGCATGCATGTCGAAATTTGCTATGGAATATGAACAAAAACCCAGGAAACCGAAGTGGACAAAGTTCGTATGCTAGGTCGACTGCCATCCTCCGTGGGTCGACATGCATGTTGACCCAGTGCCTCCTAAGTCGACCGTATGGTCAACCTAGGGACCAAGAAGGTCGACCTCCATGTCGACCTCATGGTCGACTTGGCAAAGGCAAAGTTTTGCCTTGTTCTCCTCTTTTGTTTCGATGTTTCTGACTTTCTTTTAGTCTATTTCCTGATTATATTTCGTGATGATTTTGATCATTTCTGAAGGCTATTCAAATTTTGAATTATTTTTAATTTTATTTGAATTTAAATTCAAATATCAGTTTGAGTGATTTTCCTTGTTTTTATTCGTTTAAGCACGGTTTTCTCCGAATCTTTTTAAAATGATTTTTAAAATTAAAGGGCATTTCAAAATAATTATTATATAATATTTTAAAGTATTTTCAAGTGTAAAATCTATTTATTCTCTATAATAAGGGAATTTTCAAATATGGGTTTTCATATTGATTTCGAAAATTTGTTTTCAAAACTTGTTTTCCAAAGTAAATTATTTCATATATAAATACACGTTTTTGCACTATTAGAGCGAATGAGAAGGAGAATTCAATGGTTTGGTAAAACACGTGGTATGGGACACGTGCGTTTATCTTATCGGTTAGTTCCCAACTTGTCCGTTTAATCATTTTGATCTTCGTGTCGAGTTTACTGATGAATGAGGTAAACTTTTTACTGCTTTCAGTGTGAAATTCACTAGCGGTTAGTAAACCGTTTAGTGCAAATATGTGGTATGGGACATACATTAACACAGTTCGATTTCTTGTCTGAGAGTTGTGACACATGTGCCATTGTGACATGCCAGTACTGGACCTTCGGGTCATTGCCGTTGTGGCGTTTGCCATTGCGGCGTATTTGTCTTCGAGATGTTTGCTATTGCGGCGTATTTTCCATTGTGGCGTATTTACCTTCGGGCATGGTACCATATTTGAGATCAATACTTGGCATGGCTTCGGCCACATGCACATGCTAAACTTTTGAGATGATTTCTTGGACTATTTTCCCTAATGTATCGCCCTTTCCGGAATTGGTCCTTTGAACCATTCGATATATATCTTTGTGGCGATTGCCTTTCGGGAATTTGAACTCTTAGGAGTTCTATTTTTGAGATTTGAATTGCCTACACTGGCATCATTTGAGATTTGCCTTTTGGTATTTACTTGAGATTTTATCTCTTCTTTGGAGATATATTTGCCTTATGGCATGTTTGAGATGGATCTCTTTGTGCATGTTTTCGGTTTGCCAATTTGGCGGGTTTAGGTTTTACCCTAAACCATATTTGATGTTTTATGAATGCAGATGATACAAGGCTTGCTACATTTAGCGTTTTATGAGTTATTCTATCTCTTTTAAGACTATGTTGTGTAGTGACACATACCATACTTATGCTTATGCTTGCTTAGTACCGTTTCTTCTTGCTAAGAAGAACATCACCTCTATCCTATGCTTCTCTTATCGCATATTCTCTTAAACTGATTTGTTTAGCTAGACTGACCCGTATATTTATACCTGGGTCAGACCAAGGTGTTTCAGGTTAGGTACATTTGGACTTAGCCTATTCTACTTCCGTATGGACTATTCTGCTAGTTCTTTTTGTTATAGTTTTTTGTGTAGTCCTTTTTGTTGCTATTTTGATATGTATATTCTTTTGACTTGCTTGTATATTATGGTCACTATACCACTTGACATGTATCATTTTGTCTACTCTGCGATGTATCTGTATATGTACGTACGTATGTATGTGTGTGTGTATATATATATGTGTGTGTGTGTGTGTGTGTGTGATGATCTGCTGTTCTGTGACGTGTTTTGCATTTGAGTTGTTGTATTTTGTTCTGATAGATCCTATAGCCACCTATGGCTTTATATTAAGTATTTATTGGATATGTCGATCCGCTTGAGATGGAATATATATATATATATATATATATATATATATATATATATATATATATATATATATATATATAGCATTCGTCGATGTATTCAATAGATATTTAAGACAAGGTTATAATTGATCTTTCCTAACTAACCCTATTGTCCGCATTAGCAGATGGTATTACCTAATAATAATCTTTGTTAATGTGGGTCTCAAGGTGGGGTGTCACAACTTGGTATCGGAGCCGAGTTTAGCACAAAATATGATAAACACAGAATATAAGCACATATTACAATACATCTAAGTGTAGTACAAGTGTTACGAATCCCTTATTCATCGTGGCTTTGTCCTTTTCATGTCCTTTGGGGTAGATAGAAGTTTTAAAATACATCTAGGAATGCATTTTAATTTTGTAGTATTCTTTATTGAATTAATGATATCTACCCTGTGAGTAATCTTTATCTTATCTTGACTTTCGGCTAATAGCTAGAAGAGGCAGAGGACGATGCTTAGATGCTGGGTAATCCAACGGCTCGCATCCGAACGATGTTATATGTCTGCCGATCAGTCTATGAAGTTATTTAGGAGCACTCAGCATCCGGCTTCTACTCCATCGTCTCCTCCATGCAAGTCTATCTTTACGCGCATATGCAGTGATTTCTCTGATCTCGGAGGAAAGCCGTTCAAAGGCTCCGAGTCCGTTCTTGAGGTCCAAGAATGGCTTCGTACGTGCGAGCGTATGTTCTTTCGCATTGATCTTTCTGACCACGATAGAGTTCATATAGTATCCAACCTGTTGCAAGAGCATGCCCTTGATCGGTATGAGCTTCTCATAGCCGAGATCGATGAGTCTGTTCTTCTTAGACCCAGTTTCGAGAACGATTCGAGCTCAAGTTTGTTTCTGAATCCGAAAAAGATTTGTTGGCCCGTCGCTTCCTCGAGCTAAAGCAAGGTATGTCCTCCATATCTAATTATGTTTCATCATTAGACGCCTTATCTAAGTATGGTCTTGAATACATTAGCACTCCCCATAAGAAGAATTTGAAGTTTGTCTCTGGTCTTAAGAAGTATCTCAAGAAGTCTTTGATGCTCCAGCTCAAGCTTTCTTTTGAGGAGTTGGCTGACTCGGTGTTTCATCTTGAAGTTGTCGAGAAGGAGTGCAATAGTGGTGATGAGGTTGAATTTTGCAAGAACCCCATTATGAAGAAGTTCCCATTTCATACGCCGAAGTCTTTTCCTCAGAATAGAAGTTTGTTGGTCCTAGTTATCAACCTAGTGGAGCACCTCCTACTCGGAAGGGGTGTTTTAATTGTGTTTCTCCTGACCACATGATTCATGATTTTCCTAAGCCTCTCTTCTATCACTATTGCAAGAAGGAAGGCCATTGTCTTACCACTTGTCCCATTTATCCTAGTAACACCCAGTTTGGAAAGTTGAATGTAGTTGATGCTTCTGGAAGGTCTTCTGAGTGCAAAGGCACATCTCCTTCTATCATTGAAGGCTCTATTTTATTCCATAATCATTCTATTCGAGTTCTCTTCGATATGGGTGCGTCACATTCGTTCGTATCAAAATAGCTCGTTGATGCTATTTCTTTGGATGTTTCTTGCCTTGTTACTTCATTGAGGATGGCGAATCCTATCGGGGGATCCGCAACCCTTTGCATGCTTTGTGATGATGTTGAGATTATTTTATGTGGCTTTTCTTTTCGTGCAAATCTGCACATTATTTCTTATTTAGGTTTTGATATGATTTTGGGAATGGACTGGCTAGTGCGACACGATGCCACAATTATTTTTTTAGGAGAGTTTTATATCTTCAACATCCAGATTCGTCTGCTCTGCTATCACTTGTTCTTTGGAATGTGGAAAATTCCAAAGTGGCTTTTTATTCTCTAGACTCACAAGATGATGATATATCTTGTATACCTATTGTTTGTGATTTTTCTGATGTATTTAAGCCTGTTTTAGGTTTGCCACCCAAGCGGGCGATCGAGTTTCGCATTGATTTCATTCTAGACATGCAGCCAGTTAGTCGTCCTCCCACGAGGACGTCTACAAATGAAAATGAGAAACTCAAGAAGCTGCTTTTAGAGCTTGATCCCAAGCAGTTGTTGCAGTCCAGTTTTTCACCGTGGGGTGCCGTGGTCGTCTTCGTGAAGAAGTCCAATGGAACTCTAAGGCTTTGCGTCGACTATCACAAGCTTAACGAGTTGACCATCAAGAATAGATATCCATTGTCTAGGATCGACGATATGTTAGATCAATTGAGTGGTGCTAAGGTCTTTTCTCAGCTCGAACTTGCTAATCAGCTCCAGTTGCGGAAGATTTCATACCTCTTATAGCTTTCCGCACTTGATATGGATCCTAAGAGTGGCTCATTATGTCGTTCGGTTTGACGAATGCTCCTGCTTTCTCTAGCGACCTTATGAATCGAATATTACGGGAATATCTCGATAAGTTCATCCTTATATATTCATTGATGACATCCTTGTTTATTCGAAGTCTGAAGCCGAGCATGCTAATCACTTGAGAATTGTCTTGAGTACTCTTCATCTTTATTAGCTTGAAGCCAAATTCTCCAAGTTCCATTTCTGGAAGAATAAGGTTGTGTTCTTAAGCCACGTTCCAAAGGCATTTCGGTTGATTCTTCGAAGATCGAAGTCATCCAGTATTGGAAGAGGCCTGAGAATGTTTATGAGATTCGCAGCTTCCTTAGATTGGCGGGTTACTTCCGCCGATTCATTAAGGATTTTTCCCACATTGTGCTTCCTCTCACCAGCCTTACTCGGAAAGGCGTGCGATTTATTTGGTCTGACAAGTGTGAAGCTTCTTTTCAGCAGTTGAAGGAGCTTCTCACAATGCTCTTATTCTAGTGGTTCCCGAAGGGAATCTTGATCTTGTTATCTACATCGATGCTAGCAGATATGGCTTCAGTGCTGTGCTTATGCAGAAGGATCGGGTAGTTGCTTATTCTTCTATGCAACTGTGACCGAATGAAGTTTGTTATGCCACTCATAACCTCAAGTTAACTGCCATTGTCTTCCCCCTGAAGAGTTGGCGAAATTATCTATTAGGCAAGTACTCCATTCTGTATACCGATCATAAGTCCTTGAAATATCTATTTACTTAGAAGAAGCTCAATATGAGGCAACAACGTTGGCTCGAGTTCCTTGCTCCTAGGACTTCGATATCCACTATACCCCTGGTAAGGGTAATCTTGTTGCTGATGAGCTTAGTCGCAAACATTCGGCTGTTGTTTCTATGATGCTAGCCAAATGGGATGTTTTAGAGACCTTATCCCTTTGTGAGATTCATGATCGAGCTCCATCTTCTGATTCTCCTATTTTATTATTTAGTTTGAAAGCTTGACCCATTTTATTGGATCGTATATCGTATTGTCGATGCTCATCGGCGTGATCATGAACTTGTGCACCTTATTCAGATTTATTAGTCTGATTCTAATAATGAGGAGGATTTCGGTACTGATTCTCATAGGTGTCTTCGTAAGATTAACCATCTTGTCGTGCCTTCTGATTTTGCACTTAGGTGTGGCATTCTCGATGATTGTCACCATTCTAATTATACCACTCATCCCGGCAGTAGTAAGATATATGTCGATATGCATTGCCTTTATTATTGGGAAGGCATGAAGCACGATGTGGAAAGTTATGTGAGTAATCGCATGACCTGTCAAATTATCGAAGTCGAATATAAACCCTCTTCTGGTTTCCTTCAGCCTTTAGGGGTCCCATTGTGGAAATGGGATCAGATTTTAATGGATTTTATTCATGGTCTACCTCGTTCGAGATTGGGCCATTCTAGCATTTGGGTTATTGTTGATCGCCCCACCAAATCAGTTCATTCCTATCAAGTCTAATAGGAGTGCTTCTCATTTGGCCAAGTTATATATCAAGGAAATCATGAGACTTCATGGTGTTCCTAATTCAATTGTGTGTGATCATGATCCGCTTTTCATGAGTCATTTCTGGTAGAGTCTTCAGCAAGCTTTGGGAACAAAGCTTAATTCAGCACAATATATCATCCATAGTCTGATGGACAGACTGAACGGCTGAATTATATTCTTGAGGATCTTCTCCGTGCGTGCATTTTAGATTTTTGTGGTAGTTGGGAGGATCACCTACCTCTTGTGAAATTCTCCTACAATAATAGTTTCCAGTCTAGTTTCAGTATGGCTTCTTTCGAAGACCTTTATGGAAAGCCATGTCGATCACCTTCGTGTTGATTGGAATATGGAGATAATCTTATTCTTGGCCTAGATTCTATTCTTGTTTCTTTTGAGAAGGTTTTTTTGATTCGACAGAGAATGAAAGAGGCACAGAACCGCCAGAAATCCTACACGGACAACCATAGGAATTCTCCCGAGTTCTCTGTTGGTGATCTCATTTTCATTTGTGTTTCTCCTCTGAAAGGGGGTTATATGCTCCAGTACGACTGGAAAATTAGCTCCTCACTTTATAAGACTGTTTCCTATTACTGAACGTATTACTTCTCTGGCTTATAGAGTTTCACTTCTAGCTCATCTACCTGGCACTCATGACGTGTTTTGCGTCTCTCGGCTTTGGAAGTGTCTTCGAGAGTTGGATTTTGTTATCGATTCTCCTGATTTGTAAGTGCTTGAGATCTCACCAGACCTATCTGTTGTGCAGCAGCCTATTCGCATACTTGATTCGGAAGTGAGACGCCTTCGAAATAAGGACATGACGCTTGTTGAAGTTCAATGATCCGCTAATCCCAATAACTGTACTTAGGAAACCAGAGAGTTTATTGAGCGACCCTATCTTGCTTTTCTATCTTCGCGTAGCGATGGTGAGAGTATCTCTTCATCTTAAGCTTGCTTCTTTTCTTTTTGAGAGATGAAATTAATAAGTTGAATACAAACGCTTTTCTGGAAATTGCGAGGATACAATTTTTATAAGGGGAGTCTGTAATAACCCCGATTTGGAGATTACCTATCAATATTGAACTATAACGATAGTTATAATTTAATATTTTAAATTAAATTAAAATTGGAGAAATTAAATTGTTTATTTGGAACAAACAAGGAATTTTGGAATTTAAAATGAGAAAATGGAATATTGGCTTTAAATAATGAAAATGATTTCATTTTAGAGAAAATACAATAATTATATTAATTATTGTCCATTTGCTTCTTTTAATAATTTTTAAAAGAAGTATTTTCAAGTGTAAAATCTATTTATTCTCTATAATAAGGGAATTTTAAAATATAGGTTTTCAAATTGATTTTGGAAATTTGTTTTCAAAACTTGTTTTCCAAAGTAAATTATTTTATATCTAAATTACTCGTTTTTGCACTATTCAAGCAATGAGAAGGAGAATTGAACGGTTTGATAAAACATGTGGTATGAGACACGTGCGTTTATCTTATAGGTTAATTCCCAGCCTGTCCATTTGATAGTTTTAACCTTCGGGTTGAGTTTACCGATGAAACGAGGAAAAAAAAGTTACTGCTTTGAGTGTGAAATTTACTCGCGGTTAGTAAATCATTTAGTCCGAACGTGTGGTATGGGACACACGTTAACATTATTCGGGTTCCTGTTCGAGAGTTTGTGACACATTTGCCATCGCGGCGTATTTTTCATTGTGATATATTTGCCTTGGACGTGGTAACATATTTGAGATCAGTACTTGGCAAAGCTTCGCCACATGCACGTGCTAAACTTTTGAGATGATTTTTTTGACTATTATCCCTAGTGTATCGTCCCTTTTCGGAGTTGGTCATTTGAACCATTCGATATATATATTTATGGCGATTACCTTTTGGGAATTTGATCTCTTTGGAGTTCTATTTTTGAGATTAGAATTTCCTACACTGGCATTATTTGAGATTTTCCTTTTATTGTTTACTTGATATTTTATTCTCCTCTTTGAAGATATATTTTCCTTATGGCGTGTTTGACATGGGATCTCTTTGTGCATGTTTTGGGTATGTCGATTTGGCGGGTTCAGGTTTTCCCCTAAACCATATTTGATGTTTTATGAATGCCGATGTTACGAGGCTCGCTACATTTAGCATTTATGGGTTATTCTATCTCTTTCGAGACTATATGTTGTGTAGTGACACATACCATACTTATGCTTATGCGTACTTAGTTCTATTTCTTCTTACTAAGAAGAGCATCACCCTTATCATATGCTTCTATTATCGTATATTCTATTAAACTAATTTGTTTAGCTAGATTGACCCATGTATTTATACTCGGGTCAGACCGAGGTGTTTTAGGTTAGGTATATTTGGACTTAGCCTATTCTGCTTCCGCATGGACTATTCTGCTAGCTCCTTTTGTTATAGCTTTTTGTGTGGTCCTTTTTGTTGCTACTCTGATATGTATATTCTTTTGACTCGCTTGTATATTGTGTTCGCTATGCCACTTGACATGTATCATTTTGTATACTCTGTGATGTATCTATATATGTATATATATATGTGATGATCTACTGTTCTGTGATGTGTTTTGCATTTGAGTTGTTGTATTTTGTTCTGATAGATCTTATAACCACCTATGGCTTTGTATTAAGTATTTATTGGATATGTCGATCCGCTTGAGATAGAAAAAAATAGCATTTGTCGACGTATTCAATAGATATTTAAGACAAGGTTATAGAAGGTCGCTCCTAACCAGTCCTATTCTTCGCATTAGCAGATGGTATTACCTAGTAGTACTCAATGTTAATGTGGGTCTCAAGGTGAGGTTTCAAAATTTGATATAAATTATTTTAGTATATAAACTCTTTTTAATGTATAAACTATTTTTAATTTATAACTTATATTTAAATATATAAACTATTTTTAATTTATAAATATTTCAATATATAAACTATTTTCAATATTTAAACTGTTTAAGTTGGAATTGTTATGATTTAGATTTGATTCATTCAAATGCGAATAATTGATTTGATGGTTCAACCTACTTTTGGTGGTTAAGGCTTTGGAACTAAATATGGTTTTAAAGTGAATACTTATTTTGAAAGTGAGTATGATTTCAAAATTAATATTTTTTTGAAATGGATATGATATTTTGATGTGAAGTATGAACTGTTTGAAACTATAAATGACCACGGTGTGAAATAAGCGTTTGGTTGTTAATGAGACCTAGATTGAACATTGTCATACTCTCTACCAATACCAAAACCATTCTAACAACTATGTACATGGTGGAAATTCCAAAATGAAGTAGGATGGTTCGGCGACGATTCTATATGAGGTATTTACGTAGCCTCGACTCCCGTGAGCCAGCTTGATGTGGCTAAAACTGGAGCTATAACGGGCCAAGTGAGGTCGCTCCTCCGATCGAGCATATTTCTTCGATACGATTCTATTACTTTGTGATTTTACTGGGTGCACCTTTGATTTTTGGAGTGTGTCTCGAGGTGGACGGTAGTAGCTGCTATGCGTTACTACCAGTCTGGATCCACAAAACGGTAGAATCCTATCCTGGGAATTGCCTCGCGTGCCTTGTCTCGTGTCTTATCGCGCCATCTACGAGTTTGGTTTGTATCATTCATATGGAGTGCCCTCTGATAACCCTCTAGTTTATGAAGGAATTACGTTACTGTATAGACTATGAGAATATATAAAATGTGTTAAGGGGGATATGGGTAACGCTTTAATGCTATTTTAATAGTTTACTTTACTAAAGAAATTATATATGTAGCGTATTGTCCTATGTATGTAGATAGTCTAACGGATCCTTAGAAGATGGGAATCCCAAACATCCTTTAAATTATTTTGTATTTCATTTGACATATCATTTGAGTTGAATTTATTAAGTATAAGAATGTTAATCCTGACTCGAGTGTTTTGTGTTTTGCTTTATGCTCGAGTCAGACTGAGTGTCACAGCATTTGAGACTCACCTTTGGAGCTTGGAGTTTTGCTTGAAGATTTATCTCTATCTATTCAGATTCTCAGTTGTTTCCAATTTATTTGTGTAGACTTGTCATTTTCTTTGTATTGACACTTCTATGTATTGGATATTTGCTGTATTTTGTTTCAGACTCTATTGTTTATTATAGTAACTTCATGAACTACTATTTATCTATTCTGCTGCTTATTGTTATATTACTCTGTGTCTGTGATTATATGATTGATTTATTTACAATATATGTTAAAATTTTCCATATATAAATTAAAAATCTTTTATGTTGAGCAATTCGAGTCTGACATGAGTGGATGCTTGTCGATTTGAATAGTTCGAAATAACTAGGTCGTTACACGATCATTGTCACTTGAGTTGTATCTAACTCATCTAATGTTCCTATGTAAGCCCTCTTTTTATTTCTGGATGAATCAGTTATTGACGAGATCTTTGATTTCTTTTGGTGCAGATTGTCTCTTTGCAAATGACCAAGTTCATCTCAGTTGAAACATCTAATTCCAATTCCATTCCTAGGAATTTCATTTTTAAGTCTATGAAAGTTTTTCATCTTCCTATACTTTAAGAACATTCTAAAATTCCTAGTCATGTAGGCAATATCCTTATCATTGTTATTGTCCAAATTCGATCGTCTTTTGTTATGTTGAAAGTAACCGATTTCTTTTATGTTGCCTTGCTTTTTCTTCTACCTTGCAATTGTGCTTCATAGGACATCAAATTACCTATTGACTCTTAATTTTTAATTGACTAATGTCATTAGCTTCTTCTATTTCTAATATCTTTTGATCCTATTTTGAAGAGAGTGCATTAAAGACTTTCCTAACTAGGTCCTATTCATAAAAGTTTTTACCTAATGATACTAAAGAATGTACTATATTTTGAAACCTACAATATATGTCAGAAATAGAGTCATTCTCAATCATTTAAATAATTGAAACTAATTAGTTAACATGGAAATTTTAGGCTATTTACTTTACTAGTGCCCTCGTGTTTAACTTGCCGCATTTTCTAGATTTCATATGCAGACTCACAAATAGAAACTCTATTAAATTCATTTATATCTAATGAGTAAAATAAGATATTCATAGTCTTAGAATTATTAAGTGCTTGTGTATTTTAGTATAGTGTCCAAGTTGAGTATTAAGTGTGGGGTTCAACGTACTCATTTTGTGTAATATTCTAAATATTTAAACCACTGGACGGTAAATAAATCTTCATTCCACATGATCAATAAGCGTAATTAATACAATTAAATAGTGGGGGTCTAGCAGTTGATTGTCCTTCCACAAAATTATTTAAAAAGTGAACTAACAATGTCATTAGCCATTTGAACTTTTCAAAAACAAGATTACAAGTTTTTGAAAAACTAATACTCTGGTACCAAATTTTGGTTGCGGAATAATGGATCTTAAGGCTAATTTAACACTAGAGGGGGTGAATAGTGTTTTCTAACTTATGTAAATCTTTTTAAAATTCTTTCAAGATTAATATCAAATCACAGATTAACAATACAGTCAGTCATAGATGTAATCACAAATAAATATAAAAGCAATAAAGTAAAGTAAGAAAGAAGACACCAGGAATTTTATGCTGGTTCGGATTAACCAATCATACATCTAGTACCTTACAATTGCTTATATAGTTTTCTTTTCAATCACCTACTTTGAACTAGGTAGAAGACAAAACAGAATACAACCTCGATTTCAGGGCTACGATATACATGCTCTGCATCATGAGTACAGGGCAAACTCTCTTGATTTGACTGGAAAACAAAATAATCCACTATATTTACCGGGCTACTAAGCATAACTACTTGATTTGAACGGGCTACAAGCACAACTACACCAACAAGAGTAGAGTTGATGATTATACAAAGACAAATAGTTGTACTTTGGGTGCAATTGATCTTATGCCACTTTGATAATACTTTGATCTTTTAGACGAGTGAGATGCTTCCAAAATAGTAAGAAAGTAGTAGAGAATCAATACAATGGAGTACGAATTGATTCTATATGATTTTGAAGAGTGTAAATTATACTTTTCAAGAGCATTTTCAAGAAAGTAAGGAGTGAGAAGAAAGTAAGTTATTAATTAATCAAAATTCGTTTGCACTCCCTTTTATATGGTAAATAGATATATCCGTTCATGAAGGGTTATGTCCAAAAGATACCTCTATTCAAATTATAAAAACAAAATAACGGACTGTATGTCGACATATGCCAAGCAAATTCGAAAATGTTTTTCTTCTAAATTGTTTTGAAATTCCTATACTTTGTAAAATAATTTGAACATAATTTTTAAATATTTTTGAACTCTTAAGAAACTTTTATAAAATATTCCAAAATATATTTTGAATTTAAAATAATTGATTTTTATTTAAACTATTAAAGATAAAAAAATTAGAGATAAAAATTGAAAAATTGCTATCAAGGACTTTAATAATATATTCTAATGACTCTAAACATTAAATTGTAATTTTGAGCTCTTCATATCTTTGTCTTTATACTCATGTGCCTTTAAATCTTTATCTTGAGTCTTTATACCGTACAGTATTCGATTGAGTGCTTGTGTAATATTCTACACCATATACTACATAACTTGGTAAAACATTAGTGTCCATATTTTATATAGTTGTTGTCATCAAAATAAATAATTTAGATTTTAAAAGTAAGTTAATGCTATATAGATGAGGGATGATCATCCCCTAATGGTAATGAACCACATAGCCCTGCCACATCTTCTTTGTTTTTAGTCATTTTCGAGTGTGAGGCTTGAGGCAATGATTTCCATTTTTAGTAAAACCATCTTAGAATGCCAACACTACCCTCGAAGCAACCAATGCAATGTTATCACTCATCCATACAAGTTGTTCCAGGATCGAACAAAACACACCATTCTTTAATACTTTTATTTTGGAATCACCCGAAGGATAGGTATTACAACTGCATAGAATACTTCATGATAATTTAGATCGAGAATCGTTTGTTAGTTTGAAGTGGCTCGGATAAACCCTAATCACCTGAAACGTGTGTCTCCAAACTAAAGTAACGAATTCTGATTAATTTAATTGCAGTTCTTTTTAAAAGTATGCAAATAAATATAAGACTCCATGTTGGGATCTTGAATATACATTTTCAAAATTTAACTATGTTCTATAGTAACGAGTCCTCCCTGGGGGATCTCAAACCGTATGAAATTGCGAAGCTTTTACACGATTCTTAAGTCAAAATAGGTCAAATTGTTAATGGTGGAAAAACCACTATCTGGTGTTAGTATATAGTTTGCATATGGAAAATCAAACATTATATACTTATCACCACTTTTCGATTTCAATTCCGTACAATCCCTCGATCAACAGTGAAGTCAGACAAGTTAGAGAACTACCCTTAACTTTGACAGATAGAAAATGGGATTCCATACCTTAAAATTTAGTGTCAAGTATAAGAGGAAGTATCTTCCATATACTTAATTAATCATGAACCATCTATTGAAATTAACCCTCTTATACTTATAATATTTTCGACATTTCGACTTCCCCATCCTCGCCCAGAATCAAAATGAGGTAAGTTAGGGTCCTAGTCGCACTTGCCTTGCTTTAGTTAAAATACTCTGAATCTAGATCTCACGGATCAAGGACAGTCTACTCATTGGCTTTTAGTGCTAAATATAAGGCGACTTATTTTCCATAAAACGTGTTAACATTTTAGCTCTATTTTATTATATTGGTTTTGTGTTACTCAACAGTATTGACAAAGAACTCCCTTGATTTAAAAACAAAGACCTTTAAAAATCAATGAATAATCATTTTTGAAACTTAATTCTAGTTTTTGGTTTCAACTAGTAAATTTAACCTTTTCCAAAAATCCTTTGTTTAAAACTAAAGATTGAAAAATAAATTTTTCTTTTATAAATTTAAACACCTTTTTAATAAATTCCAAACCACTTCCTAACCTTTTTGAGTAGAGTTTCGAAAACAAGAATCGAGTTTGAAAAATAAAACGTTTTAAAAACTTTAATGGAAATGAAGTAGCAAACTAGTTTAAAGAAAACATGCGATCTCGATGTCGAGTAAAAACCAACTCAAGTATGTTAACTATACTAAGAAACGTTCACAACATTTACATACACAAGCACATATATAAAAAACACAAAGGTAAGGAACTCTTTTGAGTCCCTCTACACAAATTCCCATATAAATTATTTCATATTCACTTCGAAGTGGATCATTATGACCTATTCGCTACAACCACTTCGACTTCAATTGAAGTCTTCATATCTAAATCCTACATCTCATCCTCTTTTAAGCGAAAACCAAACCAAACAATAATAATTACATATAATTATACACATAAGCAACCGATCAATACTATTACAACAAAATAATGAATTTTCAAACTTGGTTTACGTGAGCTTTACGTAAAACAAACAAGAACTTCACCCAAGGCTACAACTACCTTGCAAACAATGCATAGGCCCTAGCTTCCTTCTTCAAAAATTGCTTTTCAAGGCCCGTGGGAAGTCAAATAAGTTCGAACTTGGTTAGGGTGGGCTCATCCATGACTTAAAAATGGGTTTTTGGATTTGATTTTGGTAAATGAGTGAAGTAGAGAGGAATAGAGATGGTTTTAGCAACTTGTTTAAGGATTTAAAGAGAAAAGTAGCAACTTTTGGAACTATTTCTTTTTAGAAAGCGATGGAAGAAGAGAAGTGAAGAGAGTGGAAAGAAAGTAAGAAATGGAAAATGAAACAAAGTGAAAAATGAAAAGAGTGTGTTCTTTTGATAGAAAATGAGAATCGATAATTTACTAAACTACTCCTACCTAATTTAAGCTAATACCCTCCATCCAAAGTTTGACAACACATCCTCTCCACCTCATTAAGGCACGCCCCCTCCTTATCACACATCCATCTCATCTTCTTTTTTAGTGGACTTTGGTATTATATTTTATGCTTTATTTCTGTTTTAATTATAAAAGAAATGTCCACATTTATTTTATTAACTTAAATATATTTTTAAACTTCTTTTAATCTAAAATAATCAATTAGAAAAGGTACTTCTATTTGTATACTTCTTTACATATACACGTTAATGTGCACAATACATTCTGATAATTTTTGATCGACGGAAAATCGAAAGTCCAAAAAATGATTTTCGGTCACATTTTTGATTTTTCTCCAAACTAATTATTTTTGTAAACCAAATTTAAAACAATTTTTCTATCATTACTTATTCCATAGAAGAGGTCTATTTGAGTTATAAAATCCATCATTTAATTATTTAAAAATATAACAAATATTCACATTTAAATTGACTAAATTATGGGTCGTTACATTCTCCTCCCACCCCAAAAAATTTCATCCTGAAATTAACACCCGAAGAAGATAACTGAAAATTAATATATATATATATATATATATATATATATATATATATATGATGTAACATATATAAAAAGATACATGATAAGTGACTACACCACAAGTAGTGAGTATACAATCGACACACTAAGCAAACTACTTGACTTATAACAACTAAGGATAAGCTCCACTCATGCTATCCTCAATTTCCCAAGTGTAGTCTTTAGGATCTTCGCTCCACTGAAATTTAATCAACCCCATGATTTTATTATGCAATTTTTTACATCTTGATCAACAACGCAGACTGGTTGTCTTATTATGGTCAAGTTTGGTTTCACTTCCAAGTCTTCCTAGATAGCTGGCTCAATAATCAGAGATAGGTCATGTTGATACGCGAAGATTTTGATCAATGACAATGTGCTTTAACAAACAAGGAAGAAATATATGCAATACTAAAGGAAGATCAATGAAGACCAAACAAACATAAAGTATGTTTTTTATATATGTCTTAGTCTAGATTTATTGTTAAAATCTATCCTCAAGAGGCTTGCACGAACACTAGAAAACATTTTATAAACTTCGTTTTCAATTAAGTTTTCACTGTGCATATTTTATAAGTTCAGTCGACTGAACATGAACATCCAGTCGACTGAAACTGGAACAAATTTATACACATGCACAGTTTCAGTCGACTGAATTTCCTGCACAGTCGACTGAATTTGCTCCCGAAAGTTTTACTTCATATTTTCAGTTGACTGAATTCCCTGCTCAGTCGACTGAATTTGAACATGCGAATTTTCTCTGAAAAGACACCTTCTTCCTCCTAAAAGTTGCAACCATTCATCAATGGAAATGGAAGCATCTCTTGTTTGCAACTTTTAACAACAAATGCACCTCTTCTACAAGTATATATACATGATTCTAACATCATTTAATGTACCAAATTCTCTTGCTTTAATCTTACTATTCTCTTGTTCATATTCTCTAGATATTCTCAAAGCAATCACCAATCTATTGCTTGAATCACTGTTTTTGTTTATAACATTCTTTTGATTCATAGCAATTCACATTTCCTAAATCTTCACAAACACATTGCATACTCTCGAGGATAAGATTATAGGAATATTGTACTACATCAGACTCATTAGTGTTGACAAGAACACAACAAGTCGAATATTGTATTTTAGTAATTGAGTTGAAGTCCTCTTCGGTAGTTGAGGCAAGAAATCCCGTTCGGTTGTTCGGGTAAGTTGTAAACCTATTCCTCCGGGTGAAGTGAGGGTGTTAGTTAGTGAAATTTCTAAGTGAAGCTTGGGGACTGGACGTAGGACGAAAGGTCCGAACCAGTATAAAATCCTGGTGTCTCCTTGCATTTACCTACTTTGTCTACCTAGACTATTCCGTTATTCCATATTACACGATCCTACCGCATAGCCTCTTTCAGGTCATGCACATACTTCCTCAAATAAGATACATTATAAACATTATGTACCCTAACAATCTCTCAAGTAACTGAACTTGAGATGAAATTGAACCAATCCACTCAAGATTCTGAATTGGTCCAACATAATATGGTGCTAACTTTCTAGCTCTCCCTAATCACACAACTCCTCTCATCGGAGAAACCTTCACGAAAACGAAGTCCCCAACTGAGGAATCTAATAAGTACACCTCCAATCAACATAGCTCTTTTGTCTATTCTGAGCTTCCTTCATCTCACTTCTAATCACATCTACCATCTTAGTATCTTCAAGAATCATATCAGGACCAAACACAAACCGACCCCCGGTTTCAACCCAACATGATGGTGATTTGCAGGGACATCCATAAAGAGCTTTATAAGGCGTCATTCCAATACTTGCCCGGTAACTGTTATTATAAGAGAACTCAACTAATTGAGGATGATCTTTCCACGATCCTCCAAAATTCAAGATACAAGTTCTCAAAAGATCTTCCAAAACCTGGTTCATGCTTTCTGTCTACCATTAGTTTGAGGATGATATGCAGTGCTCAAACTTAGCTTCGTTCCAAAGCCTATTATAATGCTTCCTAAAACTAACTAGTAAAAATTGGATCCCAATCACTAACAATGTTAACTCCATGCAAAAAGACAATCTCTTTCATGAAAATATCTGTGGTCCTAATTGGCTTTAAAGGGATAAAATGCACGCTTTTGGTTAGTCAGTTGAAAATAACCCATACGCCTTCATGACTTTTTCTTGATCTATGCAAACCATCTATAAAGTCCATCGGTACTTGCTCCTATTTTCAATTTGGAATCTCAAGTGGTTGTAGTAGCCCAGCTATACATTGGTGATACTTTTGATTTGCTGGCAGTTTGCACATCTGCTAAAATAAACTGAAATGTCCCTCCTCATTCCTATCCACCAAAACACCCTTTTCATATCATAATACGTCTTAATAACTCCGGGGTGGATACTTTTCTTGGATTGGTGGCATTTTGCTAAATTTTTTTACCTAAGACCATCGACATTGAGAATGCATATCCTTCCGTTCATCTGCAATATCCCACGGCTGTCTATCTCAAAGCTCGAATATCGCCCTTGTTCACCTTCTTGCATAAATTCTACCAGATGACTATCTTCTCTTTGCTTGGTTGTGGGCCGCGGTAACTTCTAAAAGAGCCAAAGCGCATTTCTACTTAGAGCATCTGCTACCACATTGGATATCCCAGGTGCATATAAAATATCTAAGTCATATGCTATAAGAAATTCTAACCAACGTTGTTGCCTCATGTTCAAATCCTTCTACATGAAAAGATATTTCAAGGACTTGTGATCTGTAAAGAGCTTGAAATTTTCACCGAATAAGTACTGCCACCACATCTTAAATGCAAACAAAAACAACTAATGAATCCAAGTTGTGAGTTGCATAATTACACTCATGAGCTTCAGCTGCCTACTAGCATAAGCGACCACTCTTCCGTGCTGCATCAAAATTGCACCCAAACATACGCCACAAGCATTCGTATGCACTGTTAATCTTTCACTTCCACCTAAAATAACTAAGACAAGAACGTCGGTTAACTTCTTTAACTCAATGAATGCTTCTTCACACTTCAAAGTCTAGATAAACCTAACATCCTTCTTTGTCAACTTTGTCAGGTGTGTGGAAATCTTGGAGAAGTCTTGAATGAATCTCCTATAATATCCTTCTTAGCTTAAGAAGCTTTGGATTTCCGTTGGAGTCTGTGGTTTCTTTCAATCTTAAACAACAGCTACTTTTTCTGGATTAACTGAAATACCATCCCAATGACACAACATGTCAAGGAACCTTACTTTTGATTGCTAAAAAATAAAACTTAGAGAATTTAGCTTCTAAATCCTTCTTCCTTAACGTTTTTAGCACACCTTCCAAATGGCGTTCGTGTTTCTCTTTAGTCCTGGAATAAAAACGAATATCATCTATAAAGACCAACACAAATTTATTAAGCATATCTCTAAAAACTCGATTCATAAGATCTAGAAAATAGGTGAGTGCGTTGGTTAGTCCAAAAGGCATAATCAACCACTCACAAAAACAATCCGTCCCTCTAAATGCTACTAAGGGCACACTATCATCTACTATTTTTAACTGGTGAAATCTTGTGGCAAGATCCATCTATAAAATACTCGAGCACCATGTAGTTAGTCGAACATGTCCTCTATATGGGGTAAGGGATACTTATTCCAAACTGTCTACTTGTTTAGCTCACGGTAATCAATACAAAGCCTTAGAGAACCATATGGCTTTGCAACAAAGACTACAGTTGTTCCCTAAGTTGGGCAACTTGATCTAATTATCCCCTTTCTCAACAAATCATCGATTTGATTCCTTAACCCCTCCTTCTCTCTAGGAACCATCTTACAGACACAATGAATAATGGATTTTCAATCAAGAATTAAGTCAATATGAAAATCAATCTCTCGATGTGGTAGTAGACTATTAACTACTTCACAAACATATAGGAAGTCCTTAACAATAAATATCAACCCTAATTCTTTTTGGTACAAATCAAGTGCATAAAGGAAACTACTCATAAGCTTGCTAGGCTATGCACAAGATACTTTAATAAGTTTCCCAAAATTAGCTTTTAAAAATATCGTCCTTCCATTGCAATCTAACACAGCTTCATTTTCCGTTAGCCAATCCATACCGAGTAAAACATCAAACCTATTAAAATCTATAACAAATAGGTCACATGAAAAGTGGTGGGTAAGGTAAAATATTTTTTTACAAATCATACATAGATTAGTTGCACCACCTATGGGGTTAGATACATAAATAGGGGTTTCTTCGATCCTTGGGAGTTGCATCTATCAACAAATCTTTTAGAAATAAAACTATGAAAAGCCTCGGTATCAAACAATACTTGAACAAAAACGCCATTAATGTATAAAGTACCTTCAAGAACCCCTTTCCCTTTCATATCCTTTGAAGCTGATGGTTCCTCTTTGATAGCATAAACTTTGATTTGCTCCCCTTCCTTCATCAGTGGACAATCCTTCTGCCCAGGCATGTGGCAATTAAAGTAGAGTGTCTTTTGATCCATTGGAGGAATATGACCTGCTTGTTGCTTCCGAACTCCAGAATTCTTACAAAATTTTGCGATTTGGTATTTCTGCGTACCAACATTGCAAATGTAATCCTTATACTGGTCTTCCTACGCCTCTCCTCCTGGCTTTCCTCCCCACTGCATCTTCCCTTGCTGATTAAACTTCCTTTTGTTTGATTTGTTGCTATTATTGTTGCTTGGTTCTTCCGTCATCTTTTTCTTCTCAAGAATTTCACAATGCAAAGCCATATTTATGAGGTTTACAAAAGATTTTTTAGGCTGCAGTCATCTTTTCATGAAGTCATTCTCTCATCCTAATTACAAACACCTCATTCTTCTTAAATGGGGTACCAATAAGTCTTGGACCAAATCATGATAACTCATTGAACTAAGTTTAACACTCAACTACCATCATTTTCCTCTAGTTAAGATCTAGAAAACTTCTATAAAGATGGGTCTTCTTTTCTTACATGCATATCTAGTCTTCAAATACCTCCTTAAACCTTGTTCAAGAAAAGTCACCCTTTAGGACATTCACTGTAACCGAATCCCACCATGCTGAAGTTCCTTTTAGTAAGTGCCAAGAAGTTTTGCTCATTAGAGATACCAAACCCCATAAAGATTTTCTCACAAGAAAGAAGGTAAGCTTGGACTTCGATAATAGACTCGGTGCCGTTGAATGGCTACCCTCCTAAATTGGTATAGTTTTTGCACAAAGATGCATAGTTAACTCAGGGTTGAACATGTGCCACCTCTTCTACTACTCCTACCCTTCCAGCATTTGGAGCTTGACCATTGGTGGTCGTGGTACTGCTAGCTTACCTTCCTCGCCTTCCTCTATTACTCATTTCTTACCGCCTGAATATAGTATGATAACTTTAGAATGCATAGACAAGATTATCCTAAGGAAAATGGGTAGTAAATCAAACATATAAATGATCAAAATAACTCGAATATGCATCTACATACATACATATATATAGACACACACACACATAATACACACACATACAAATATATATATATATATATATATATATATGTGGATAAAGATTACAAATACACACTTCCATAGACTAAATTCATTCTAGGGTATTACTAACCCTATCTTTAATGGGTTAACTCCAACCAAAGCCTAGGTTTTCGCTCAACCTAAACTCCATTGCCACATGTAACACTCCCCCTTTCTTACTCCCAAAGTTAACACTTAATACATTCTCGTTATTCATGTGCCGATTATCTAAGTGTCCGAAAAAAAAGTCATTGGGTAAAAGAAAAGAAAAGACAAGAAGAAAGAAGCATAAAATCTACAACGGATGGAAATCATATATAATATGACATAAAATAGAACAAGCGGTCACTTCCAAATTGAAATATCAAAGTTACATTAGATATTAAATTCAACCAGGGACAGTTATAACTGCTGCCCCCACAATGCTGATACGTATTGCACACATAGTGGGAATAAAATAGATAACTAGATGAAGATGAAGCCTATTTTTCCATGCTCCTCCAAAATGTATCGTAACAATCTGGATTACTTGGCTACTCAAAAATTAGAGTACCTAGAGTTTATGGGAAAGAAAGAAAATATCTAGGTCAAAAATGGATCTGGTGTAAGTAAACTCAAAACATACGCTTTTAGAAAAATAAAGGTATCTCGTAAGACTATGTCTCGCATAAACACAGACAGGTTTTTACTTTATGGTAACCAAATCCTTTATACTTAAAACCAAAGATATCACTATTAATGTGTTGGGTTTAAAATAAATATACAACGTAGCTGAAATGTTTGCATCTCACGTTCTAGCATATTTATTATATAACTAAGTCTGTAAAACATGTATTATAAAATGGGTTCCAATAATGACAAGGTGAGGAACTACCTTCTGTATAGTACACCTCTAGAGAAAATGTACCGAGGCTACAAACTTTGCACCTCTACTAACACAGTACTTGCCTACCTTTTCCTAGATAGTATCGAATATAATCATCCCATGGTTGCGATAAACAACCGTACTGGACCCGAAGCATAGATCTGAAGGAATATCGATCTAAACCAGGGATGATCATACCTTGATAGTAGCGAACCACAAAGCCCTGCAGCATCTTCCTCGTCTTAGTCATTTCTGAGTGTGAGGCTTGAGGCAACGACTGCAATTTTTAGCAAACCCATCTTGGAATGCCAACATTGCCCTCCAGGCAACAAATGCACTGTCATCGTTCATCCGTTCAAGTTGTTCTAGGATCGAACAAAATACACCAATCTTTAATACCTTCCATTTTGGAATCACCCTAAGGATAGGTATTACAGAGCCATATCATACTTCATGATAATTTAGATAAGGAATCATTTGTTAGTTTGAAGTGGCTCGGATAAACCCTACTTATCTGAAACATGTGTCTCCAAACTAAAGTGACGAATTCTCAATTGACTTAATTGCGGCTCTTTTAATAGTATGCGAACAAATATAAGAGTCCACGCTAGGATTTCGAATGTACATTCTTAAAAGTGAACTACGTTTCATAGAAATGAGTCCTTCCCATGGGATCTTGAATCGTATGAAATTGTGAAGCCTTTATATAGTTCTCAAGTCAAAATAAATCAAATTTTTGATGGTGGACAAACCATTATCTAGTGTAAGTATATGGTTTGCATATGGAAAATCAGACATTATATACTTATCACCACTTTTCGATTTCAGCCCCGTACTATCTCTCGATTAATAATGAAGTTGAACAAGTTAGAGAAGTACCCTTGCCTCGACGTATATTCTTAAACTTTCATAGATAAAAAATGGGTTTCCATACCTCAAAATTTAGTGTCAAGTATAAGACAAAGTATCTTCCATATACTTAATTAATCATGACCCATTTCTTGAAATTAACCGTCTTATACTTATCGTATTTTCGACATCTCGACTACCTTATCCCTTGCATAGAACTGAAGCTAGGTAAGTTAGGGCACTAGCTGCACCTCGCCTTACCATAGTTAAAATATTCTGATTCTAGATCTCACAGATAAAGGACAGTCTACTCATTCGCTTTTAGTGCTAAATATAAGGCGGCTTATTTTCTATAAAACGTGTCAACATTGTAGATCTATTTTATTATATTGGTTTTGTGTTATTTAATGGCACTGACAAAGAAATCTCTTGATTTAAAAACACAGACCTTTAAAAATTAATGAAAAATCACCTTTGAAACTTAATTCTAATTTTTGATTTCAAATGGTAAATTTAACCTTTTCTAAAAATCCTTTATCTAAAACTAAAGCTTGAAAAATAACATTTTCCTTTATAAATGTAATTTTTTTTAATAAATTCCAAACCACTTCTTTACCTTTTCGTAATGAGTTTTGGAAACATGAATCAAGTTCGGAAAACAAAACATTTTAAAACTTTTATGGAAATGAAGAAGTAAACTAGTTTAAAGAAAACACGGGATCTCGATGTCAAATAAAAACCAATTCAAGTATGTTAACTATACATTCACAAAATTTACATACACAAATATAAAAACCATAAAGGCGAGGAACTCTTTTAAGTCCTTTACACAAAGTCCCCTTTCATTAAAGGAGGAAATAAATGTGTAATGAAGATATGGTCTTTTTCCTCTTTTAGTAAAGATCACCCTTTCATTTCAATTCAAAAACCCCTCCCCTTCTCTACATCGTAACCAACCATCATATTGGGCTCTATTTCCAAATATTTCCAAAATCGAATTAGTATAATCTCCATTTAAATCTAACTTAAATTTCCTATAGATATCGTATACCGATGTGCGCGTTTATAACCTTTTGCATATGCACATTATTAAATGCCAATTAAAATTGAAAAATTAAACAAGAAACATTTTTAACAATTATAATTTCATAAATATTAATTCTTCTAATTTATTTAAAGTTAATTTTAGTATTTACCTTGTTTAAATCAAATTTAAACATTCTACCGATATCGTATATCGATATGCACATTTATTACTTTTATATACGAATTTTATTAAATACTAACGACATCCAATAAATTAAATGAAAATTCATAATTAATATTTCTTATATATTAGTTTATTTTGATCAATTTTCAATAGTTAAAAATTAATTAAATTGTGGTTGATTCAAAATATTCATCATTTCGGTTGTATGACTCAATGGTGTAAATTCAGTCAGCGATTAATATTCAACAATTCAAATATAAACATTCACACATCACTTTAGCTAGTGGTATGATATTTCGGTAGGATTTATCACTTACACGTCCTTTAGAAAAATCAAATTTTACTTGTTATAAGTGTTAACCATTAGTGACAATTATTTACACCAATTCTCTTTGTCAAAACTGTATCATTCTGTATTTACTGAATTTGGTAACAATCAAAATTTCAATATCATCTATATTCAACTTTATAGTTAAAATACGAAGTCCTTGGTTCAATAATAGTAATTATTATTAACTGAGCTACTCTAGCCGGAGACTTTGACTTTGAGTTGACATCAGTTGACTGCGATACTAATCCCTTATAAACAAGGAGACGAATCCCCTTTTGAATAGTGTTTCACTTCCAACACTTCCACTTAACATAACTATAGTCATGCGATGGAATCTGTGCCATGATTTAACGATAATTAAAGCGGAGTTTTCATTTTAAAGATCGATAGTAATCTTAAGTCAGGAGAACTATGTAAGTTTGTAACATTGATATTTTCTATTTGACCTTAGATAATTAACTAACAAAAAACTACCGAGTGAGTCGTAAAATAGTTATCCAATAACTACTAATACATAACTTTAGGTACCCTCCTGTAGTCATGAATAATGCACTGCCCAACATTTGAAGAGCATCACATACTCTAGTCTAAAAGGATGCATTGATATCTAATCTCGATGTATCTTGACTAGGAATATTTAGAATGATATGTTTATAATATTATGATATGATACTCAAGATTACAAATATCTGTAATTACTATCGCAAACATATCATTCATGGATATTCTGTTAAATATGTTTTAATCATACATTTAATTATTTATAACACACTACAAAAAAATATAACAGAAGAATACACCTTTATTAAGAACGATGATTGATTATAGAGTTAATAATTCACAATAAATTATAGAATTGCTTCTAAGGCATACCCTAACTCTATCAATATTAACTAGCAAAGGACTTTCGAGTGAGTCATCTATAGTTATCTAATAACTATCAGTACATAAATCTCTTGAAACATCTTGCCTCGGAATATTTAAAACAATTTATTATTATCATTATTTTGAAATTCTCATGATCACAATACTTTGTAATTACTATAACATAACATATTACTTAAGTATTTTCTATCTATACATTTTAAATTAATCAATAAATTATATCACTATATAACAAGTATATGATTGAAAGAAAAACACCTTTTATTTTGAACAAGATTGGTTAAAGAGTTAGATATATGTAAAAAATGTAATTGCCCTTGAGGCATAGCTCTATCACCCCTTACATCGCACTGTACACACACATAGAATACCTCCACGACATAATTTGAAGAAGTTAATATATGGAGTAGTATTCGCTTCATTAACAAGTTATGGGTGCATGGGTGCATGTTAGTGGTATACTTATTGTATGAAAATGGGAGGACGTACCAAAAATCAAAAATCTTTTAGGGTTGCTATATCACATAAGTATCCGATGCTAGATATAGATATTCAAGGATGGCAGTACTATAGTCGTAAATATCAATTCCACCTACATCTACGAAGCCAGGTAGATATCCAAGGATGGCAATATCATAGTCATAAATATGAAGCCCATCTACATCTACTAATCTGGCTAGATATCCAAGTCTAATCGTGCCCTTGTTATTTTTAAAAATATAGAACAAATAGATATAATATAAAAATATGTATAACTGGAGTATGCATATCCTTAGTATCCCTATAGTCTACAAAACCTCTATAGACATGTAAGTGTAATAGCATCTCCTCTGACCTTATCGTCAGCCAAAACCGATAAATACATGGAATATGACTCAAGATCCTCATATAAACTATCAAAAGGTCACGGCGCATGGTTTAGTTGGCCAATCTCTATACCAATCAGCATATAAAAGTTTAAAGGACTCAATCCCAATTCAAAATCTAAGAAATGATATGTATGTGTAGCATGCCACCGTATTTCATAAAAGCCTCTATTACACAACGATTGACATGTGCAAATGTAGCAACTGTAGAAAATCACTGAAAGATGATGCATATAGCATAGTCCTAATCGTATCAGGTAATGTGTGAAAGTACCGAGTACTGTGGTAAAGTACATAGTAATGCATCTATACCAGCTACCACGTATAGCTATGAAACCAGCCTACATAATAATTATTTAGCATTGGTAGAATACTAAGCAAACTGATAAATGTTTAAATTTGTAATAGACATGTTTATCAAATAACTTTATATTAAAAATATACCTATGGCATTGCTAGCTAAAAATTTATGTCGGAAACGAGGAAATGAAATCATCCTCCTTTGAAATAAAAAAGAATTGTTCCACCTACCTATAATTATTATGCGGAGCTATCGAAAAAAGAGATTTTGTAGCTTAAATATAGTAAAACCCAACACATTCGTAAGTTAGGCTCTTACGCATCGAATATAAAAAGGACAGTTATCGACAAGAGGGAGGAGTTAAGTTTTTGACGTAAAAGATGTAGGTACATGCTAGGAGGTGATAATATATGAGGGCTAACAGAATGGGGGATAAATCACTAGTAGCCAACTATTCTTTAATGATATGATGCAAAGAAAGATAAAGGCCACATCGAATATGCTCCAAGTTGAGAAAAATATATCTTTCTTAGGACAAATGAATATACCCAAATGGTGTAGGAAGTCTAAATTCTTAACCTTTAATTCCAAACCTAGCCAAGATCCCCTCAAACTAGCTTTCCTCAAGAACAACCGAGGTTAACTCTAAAAAGGATGAACTATGGCCTAATAAACTTGGGATATCATCGGAGGCCATTGATAGCTAAACAATGTAGCAAATTAAAACCAATTCACAAAGTCTACATCAATTTAAACACAAGAAAAGAATTGATGATGAATTCGTATAGAAAATGCTTCAAATTGAAGAACAAAGCCAACTAATTAAACAAAGATAATCAGGATTTCATTCAACAATTCGAAAAACATATACAGTTGCAAAAATAATTTGAGACCGAATAATAAACAAATAAAGCCTTGAAAACGTCCCCCTCAAAGTAACTGGAAAATGAACAAATTTAGACTGATAATTTCGCTAGGAAAACTAATCAACCACATAAAAAGTGTAAAAGTACGTTGAATTAAAAGGATGCTATTAATCAGGACCATTGGATGATAATGATGAGAAAAGATCTTCACAAACACATAACTGCACTTGTGTGCCGCAATAACTCGTAAATAAAAGCATGACAAAATGGATCCCCAGAGTGAAAAGGTTAGTCGAAGTAAACTAAACCAAAATTGCTATTTAACAAACTAAAACTGCGCTAAAGCCACCACGATAATACACCTCCGACACACTTTTAAACGATAGTGAAGCAGATCAGGTTTACCTGACTTGACCACTTTACTTTAACCAAGTCACTACAGGAAAATCAGACTTTGGTTGCTATAATTAGTGGCGTTTGATATGTAAGTGCAACAAATTTTACCCTTTATTATCAAACATGACAAAAATTGATACCTATCTCACCTTATTTGTAAAAAAAATTATGCTTTAACTTAGTAAATGTAACAAAAAATTTCCCTTTTCTTTGTTCGTATTCGTTATTTAAAAAAAAAATCCTCTCGTAACAAAAGTTTCCTTTCCCTTCAACAAAATCCACATTGCCCTCCATTTTCGATCCAACCATTCCTCCATTGTCATCATCGCTGTAGCACTCCAACATTCTATTCCTCTCCACATCGTCGCGGTAGCCCTCCAGCAAAAATTTCTTCTCACAGTTCTTTAAATAGGTATATTAAGTATGAAGTTTATAAATCGATTTTGTGAGTCTATGTGGATTTACTATAAATTTGTTTGCATATTATTTTTGAATTTATGCATAATCCTTAATTGGAATAGTTGATTTAACCCTAAATCAAATAATCAGAAATTCTAAAGGCCTTCAGTTGATTTAACTCTAATAGTTGTTTTTGTATGCATTTTATATGATTTAACCATAACTGGAATTGTTTAAGAATTTTGTATAAGTAGCTTACAGAGGTACCTTTTACATTTAGAATTAATTTTTAGACTTATTATACTTTTTCAGCTTTATAGGCTTAATATTGTTCGTTTAACATTTTCAAAAGCTAGTGATGTCATTCTTTTTCTCATTCTTCTCATATTTTCTTTGTCTACTTGCGTTAGCTTAGGATCCTTGGATATGCTTAAGGTAATTTCGCATTCTTATTTAATAATATCTCCCCATGTTTTCCATTCTAGCATAAACTATACCTTTCATTTATCTTGACTCAAGGATATAGATAAATTTGTGATATATTCTAGTGCTAATACACATGAATAGCATTATATGTTTCTCTATTTTCAGTTCTTGTATTGTCTTGGGCATTAAATTTCCACTTTGTTTTGCGCAGCGCTAGATTCAATGGCTAATGCGGTTGACACTGAAGTGAAGATGCTGCTTTAGGTAAATTTATGCCTATATTTCGTGTTGTTATATTTGAAATACTTAGATGAAGGTTAGCAGTGCTAATACTCATGAATATGTATGCTATAGCCAAACGTCTATTAGATTACTGATAAGAAGTTGGCTATAATTCAAGATGTTGAATTATTCTATAACACATCTCTTATGTGAATTTTATTCTATACCTTATTAACAAATATATTGTACAGAGTGGGACAAAATTTTAAGTTTTAAAGCTTAGAACAAAAGCCCACTATCATGTCAAAGGTCATCTGTTAGGAATAAAGAACAAACAATGCGTGAAATAGACTACTAATAAACACATACCAACGAATATTATTTTTTAAGTGACGATATTGTTTAGTTATAGCTAACTATTGCTCAAAATTTTATGATTCCTACCTTCCACTTCATTAGCTATTGTGCCTAATATTGAGTGGTCTAGTTAAATTTGTTTGTTCAAGTTAAACTCTAAGTTATAAGATAGCTAAGCCATATTCTGGTAATATTCTTCATATAACTTCAGTGTACTATCAGTTTTCTCTATTTTTCTTATTAGTTGGCAAAATCTTTTGCTTCTTTGACTGTAGTGTAACTTCAGTTAGAGTATGTTTATGTTTGCGTGTAATTGCTAGGTCTATGGATGAGTTAGGATACACCGAGGATGGATTCAAGTCATAGGGTGTAACTATCAATATCCGAACCTGGTTGAATGGTATGGTAATAGACACACTTATTTGTAGAGATAACATTCAACAAAACATGATCATTGATAAATATGAACCAAGATCTTGGGTCCTCAAGCCTTACTCCACAATAATTTGTTTGTCTACCTTAATGCTTTAGTACATATCCTTTAATTTGTAACAATCCAGCGCTAAGTGCAAAACCACTCTAAAAACCAGTCTGTAAGAACCATATATTCATCAACCTACCATCCATGCATAGTCGTTAACTGATATGCTTATAGTAGAAGCTACCTACACGTTTTTGAAGACAATTATCACTCTGTGTGGGAAACAGCCATATACTACGATTTTTCATAACATCAAAATTAGGTTAATAAAACATATATTTTATTACTTAATGATGAATCAAATTCTTATATTTACAGACGATGAGTTAACATTCTTTGAAGGCGCATGCCAGCCCATCAATTGCGTAATATTGTCTTTATTATTAATCATGCATTGAATGGTAGTCAATGCTTGTTTATTTGTAACGAATGTTTTTTCAACCCCCAAATATCGACACCAATACATCCACGGTATTCGCGTGTCAAGCATCCAAGTGTTGGAATGGCAGAACGTTAGGGTAAAATAAAAGAACAAGAGAAGGAACAACAAAAAAGAAAACACAATATCAGGATCTCACCATGGAATGATAACATACAACATCAAAATGATACTTTTACAAAGGAAAACTGTATAGATACAATAATCAGAGTAAACTAACATATCATCAGTTTGGACAGTTATAACAACTAGTTCTAACAATTGCTATTATAAAAATAAACAAAGTAATGCAGCAGAAATAAAATCTATGAAAAGGAACCATCCAACTACTATCTCCAAGAGCTCCAGTGATCATCAATGAAATCTGAGAATATACATTGGGCTGACCCAAGCATTATAAGAAGAATAACCCCGAATCAGTCTGGTAAACCAGTGTGAGATAACTCGAATAATTTGAATTACTATATTTGTAAAACCCTTTGAAGAATAAAGTTACGTCGTAAGACCACGCCACAAATAAACATGGATTGGTTTTCACTCCAAGATATAAAAAACCATTTTATAGGAAGACTTAGTGATCTTATAATAATGTCTAGGGTGTTCAATATAAATATAAATCATAGTTGTAATTGTTACATTGGTTACGTTTGACACCATATTTAGGTGTACAAACAAGAACCGCTAAGGGACGTTCGTATAAATGGATTTTTCCATTGGAGGGTCCTCAATACCTTGAGGCAAGTCTCTTGGAAAGGGTTAGAAAGTACCTTTCAAGCGCCAAATATCCCTAAATAAAATATACCAAACAAAAAGTCACATCTGGTTCATGCAGAGAACACGTTCCGAACACATACAACTCCCGCTAGAAAAATTGATGAGCATATTCTAGATAATAGAGTTGATTAGTACCCTTTGAGATTAGCTAAAGCCCATTCGCAATGGGCCTACTCTGTTTTTAGCCATTTCCGATGTCGAGGTCACGTTCGGCATCTTGACACGAGTTTTCAACAAAACTTGATCATATAATGAATCCCATACGGATTCCATTACAACAACAGATTTCAGAACAACACATGGTTTCCACCATTCACTTCCAAAATAGAGAACCTGTATCTCAGCCTTAAAGTGGTTTTCGATAAGTAAAATAACTTACCGATCTCGGTCTCTCCAAGACCGAGTCAATGAATTTGGCCTTATTCAACAATAATGAGAATGATCACATAAGGGAACTAAGTCCCGAATACTTTCCCATAAGCAAGAAAACATACATGCACCATCATTTCATGCAAGACATGGTCAAATCACATAAACGAATTTTAATCCCTTTTAATTAATTTATCTTTTATTAATTAAAAACCCTTCTTATCAGGAAAACTTCTCTTTATCTAATAAAACTTCTTTTTTTATAAATCAAGACTTCCTTTATTTATCAATATTTTATTATTAACAAAACTCCTTTTATATGCTTTTATATATTGTTTAATTTTTTTTCACTTATAACCTTTCCAATACCTAAAATGTATTCATATATTTATTCTGGTGGTATAAGTATGTTCACAAATTACTTAACAAGTTTTATTTACTTTAAAATATAATCAAATAGATTAAAATAATTAGCACCAAAAACATTGTTATAATAAACTCCTTTTCTATTATAAATTAAAATAAGATATATTCTATCTTTTATAAAAGATTCCTATACTTGTTGTTATCTTTAAAATTTCGATACTGAAGATCTAAACATTTTACAATATTTCATCCAAATTAAAATTCAAGGGCTTAAAATCAATTGTTGCTAAAACATTGTCTGCTACAAACCCAAAACCATTTACTTGTATTTTTCTACTAAATATCTAATCATACTCCTAAGTATAATTAATAATAAGGGTTCAAAATAAGTGTTGCTAAAAACACCATTTACAACAACTCAAATTATTTACTTATCCATTAATAACTTTAAGCATTTATTTGAAGATCAAAGCATATCTACACTTACTATTAAGTACACTTTTAGTTGATTCCATAAAATAATTTATTTTAACTTAAGTGTTAAAATCCTAGTTCCCTTTTTTATATATATAAAATACTTAATTTAATATATAAATATATGTAGAAATATCTTTAAAATACTTATTATTATGTTTAAACACTTTTATAATTATATATTATAATCATTTATATAGAATACTAGGTAATAATAAGGAATTTTAAAATAATAGAAAAACGAGTTTTATTTTAAAAGCCACTTACTTCAAAAATTCATAGTTAATTGTTAGAAAAATGTATAAACATGAATCTAATTAAAAACACACTATTACAAGTTAGAAAATAACCCTAAAAAGATTAGAGAAAAACACATAATTTAAATGCCATTTTTAAACAAATTATAGTTTCAAACGGTAAATATAGCATTTCAGCAAATGTTATAAAAATAATTAGCAACAGCTCATAAGTGTCTCAAAAGCAAAGACAGCACTTTCGAAGTACTAGGAAAAGTCCTGGGCTGTCGTTTAATGTGACTTTGCTACAACTTTGCGCTTATATTTTGATGCTTTATCAAATGATTTTTAATCCATTCTTTTTATAGTAGTTACTATACTTCGGATACTTGAAAATCATGAAGAAAATTCCCAAATAACATCTTTTAATTATTTAGAGAATTTCTCGAAAAGCATGGTATTTTATCGAACTACACTTAATAGCGACTATTTCGCTATATTTTTTTTACACTTTGTTCAACTAGCTATCAAATGAATTAAGCTTCAAAACTTTTTTAATAAGAATAATATATTTTTAACTTGTTAAAAAGGTAAAGAAAACCCTAAGAAAGCTTATACAAAAATAAACATTATTTTCCAAAAACTAGTTATTTAAAATTATCGATATAATGACCTTTTTACTCTAAACTTTCTTGGGTTTGTTTATATTTTCTATAACTTTTCAAAAAATATACATTACTTTTCCAAAAAATTATATAAATGTATAAATAAACGAAAACAATTTTTTATCAAAATATGTTCTTAAATCACCACTTTTCACAAATTAAAGCTAATAGATTTCAAAGTGCGTTTACAACGTCTATCGCTATACGAACAATTCTGTATTCAATTCAATATTTAGTGTCATTCCATTTTATACACACATATGGTTCTAAACTCAAATTATATCACTACTAAACATATATTAATATATGTACTAATAATCATGTCCATTTTAGATGTTAAATGTGCTTAATTTAAGCAACATAATTCCATTTTCCTTAAGGCAACTACTTTAACAAATCATATGATTTTGTAAGCATATAATAAAAGGTTATAACTTTAAGTAGTCAGTGTCTATTATCATATATAATAGCATGAAATTTCAACAAGCATTAGTATCAAGTAATTAACTTCATTCAAAGTGAGAATAACTCACATTTATCAACTCATACACTTCCTACCAACATTTAATCATCATAACACTTTCTATTTCCACCAAAACTCATATCCATAGCCTCCCCCTACCTTATGCACATGGTCATCATCTTCCTCCCTCCTCATCGTCCTCACAGCCATGGGCCATACTCCTCCCTTGGTCCATCATTCTTTGACATTTTAGAGGCTAAATCATGTTCTAATGATGATATAATAACTATGGCAAAGTTTGGTGGTGATTAGATATGATTTGCATAGTTCTCTAGAAAGTTAGAGAGGAGATAAGAAAGTGAAGACATTAGTTTAGATATGAGTTTGTCGTAGAGAATGAAGTGGAACCTCTTTTCTACTTATAGGCTTAGGGAATGAGTGGAAAAGATGACTAAAACCCCTTCTTAGCCATGTAGTAAAGAGGACTTAAGCATGTAAGGTCATACTCTTACACAAGCATGTTTTCCTTGATTTGTGCCTTGATTTAAGGGTCCTTTGAGTACCATATGTTTTCTTTAATGAAACATGCTTACTTTAATTAATTTATGGTTATATTATATTTTAATAACTTATCATATGTGTCGTTATATTATTATAAAAGTTGCAAAGTGTTTATACAACCTATTTTGTAATAAAAAGTTGATTTTTAACAAGACGTTTTCCGGTCACGTTTTCAATATTTATTAAAAGTGTATATTTTTGTAAATAAATTTCAAAATAAGTTTTCTATCATTAGTTATTAATTAGAAGGTGTTTAACAAGGTTATAAAATCATATTTAATCACATTAAATATTAGACATAAATATTTAGTAATTCCGATATACAAATATAAAGTGTTCAAAATTCTAGGTCGTTATATTCTCCCCCTAAGAATATTTCGTCCTCGAAATTCCTACACCAGCAATCAAAGAAGCAAACATACTGAAAAATATTACAATCTTCAACAAACAAGACTAATGGTTTGCCCAGGTCAAAAATCTTCTTGTTGTGCAAGGATGATAAATAAACTACTAAGGGTACCTTTCACTCAACAACCATAGGTTATAACTTAGTTGATTATTCATACTACCTCGAACAATTTGAAGAGTCGTTTCCCAAACTCTCCATAAGCCAAACAATCATTATATTCAAATATACTAACGCCCATACGATGTACATATGTCACCCGTATGCAATATCAGATCCGATCACTTGCTCGATTGCATAAATTTCACTTTCAAACAAGTATATCACACTTGACTTCTCTAGTGCAGACTCTGATCTGGTTTCTTGATTAGAGACTTTTGTTCTCCTTGCATAGCTATATACTATGATAGAAAACTTTATAATCATATCAAAAATCTATATCAAGTGTTCGCCGTCAAAAATCTAGTGAAAAATCCTAACTCGGACTAGTGTAAACCACTCGAAATCATGTACTCGAATCCTAGATCGAGAACTGTAATGCAAATAAAATGGTCTATGTACAACTTACGTACTTAATTCCCTTGGTTTCTTAACTACACCAACTTCTTTCCAAGTCTTACTTTTTTACTCAAAATCATTTCTTATGTAATATTAAAATCGTTTGTGCAACATTTCTTAAAACATTACGTAAGTTTATAAACATTTCAAAGGGACCTAACTTTACTTATATAATATTTTATCAAAAAAAATTCATTTGAAAACATCTCAAGGCCTAAGTTAATTATTCATATAATACTATGTTATATCCTAAGAATATATACAAAACATTCTTTTACATTCGGCTTACTAAAATTTCGATGACAGCCCAAAATAAATTTGGATTTTATAATCGAATCAACTTGCTAGACTTCTTTATCAATCGGGTTAGGAAAGTAGCTAGGTAGAGTAGAACTCTGGTATCCAAACTCAAGACTAGAGTCTACTTTTCTTAGACAGTCCTAAAGTAAATACGTGTATTAGTTAGCCTAACACATTGAATGTTATACTTAACAAAGATGCTTAAGAAATTTTAAACTTGTTTTCAGCTTATCTTTTCATTTTCAGAGTTATAAAAATTTCAACTTTTATATCTCTACAAGGTACTTAGCTACAATTTCTATATTAATTCGAAAGTTTTCGATTATCCAGAATTGTCAAAATTTTTATTTTACTTTGATAATTAAGAACTAGTAACATACCATAATAAGATGCACGACCAAACTATCTTAATGCAAAGGATGCATGCAACCATATATATCTTTACTGAAAACTTAAGAATTTAAACTCTAGGTTTTATTTCAAGTCATTTGAAATACTAATATACACACATATCTTTTAGATATCAAATAATACATTTTAGGACTAAAAAAAAAATCATTTTCTAAAACCAATTTCCAAAATATTTTCTTTAAAATCCCTACAAAATATCCATAAGATCAAGTAATAACAAAATGATGCAAGGAGCTGGGTCCTACCAAATAGTACAATATAATCCCTTTATAAAGAAAGGTAGTACTTAAGAGAAGCGCTTTCCAACCGAACACATCTCCTATCCAATTTTAGTCACTTTCGAGTCACTCGAACTAGCTAATACTTTGTTTCCCTAATCGACTTATTTTTTCCCAGGGTAATCTCGGGCTCGAAAAAACTTAACGCTCTTTTAATAACATTAGTCCTTTAGAATAGTTTCAAATCATATTATTATTATTTTCCTAAAAACCCTTAAAAACCATTTCCAAAAACATCATGATTTAAGTTTACAAATTTTCAATTTAAATTCTTTATGATTCATATTTATAGTAAACATATTTATATAAATTTAGTTTCTTATATGAAATCATTTCATAAGCATTTATCTTTTTAATATCTTACCTTTCCTTTTAAGTTATATTAACAACTTTCTATTTTAGTTTACTTTTTAACTCAACATTATCATCGAATGCCTTATAGTTAAATTGTGAATCTTAATTCATAAAGAATTCGTTTTAATGTTTCCATAAATTACTATCTACCTTACCCATGTTATGCAAAAGGTAAATTCAGTACATATTAGCCAATGCCCATAAACCGGCAGAGCATGACCAATCAAGCAATAACCATATGTAAAATTATTTCATTTACCAATTTTGAAAATAACACTGTGTTGATTTGTCCTGTTTAAGTGTTAGGAATCTCTATCGGTAATGCAGATGAGATGCATCAAATATAATCCATAAGCACACAGTAGACCAATCAACACAATACAAAACATTGTTATAACAATAACAAATACGTACTCTTATATGTGTAATACACTCAAACTCATTATAAGGCATTCCACTACCTGATCTCTTAATGAGTTATAACCAACCAAAGCTAAGGTTCTCGCTTAACCTTGCGCTCTAATACCATGATGTAACAAGTGCTTTTTCGACCCCCAAATGTCAACACTAACAAATCCACGGTATTCACGTGTCAAGCATCCAAATGTTGAAAAGGAAGAACGTTAGGAAAAAATAAAAGAAGAAGAGAAAAAGAACAAGAAAGAAGAGAACACGATATCATAATCTCACCATGGAATGGTAAATTAAATAGCAAAATGATACTTTTACAAAGGAAAACTGTATAGATATAATAATTAGAGTGTTATAACAACTTGTCCTCACAATTGTTGATTTAAAAATAAACAAAATAATGCAGTGGACATAAAATCTATGTTAGGGAACCATCCAGCTCCTCTCCTCAAGAGCTCAAATGGTCAATGAAATCTGGGAATATACATGGGGCTGACCTGAGCATTATAAGAAGAATAACACCTGGATCAGTTTAGTAAACCAATGCGAGAAAATTTAAATAATTTGAATTACTATATTTGTAAAACCCTTTAAAGAAAAAAGGTATCTCTTAAAACCACGTTGCAAATAAATATGGACGGTTTTTTTTACCATATGATAACCAAACCATTTTACAGAAAAATTTAGTGATATTATAATAATGTCTAGGGAGTTTAATATAAATAAAAATCAAAGCTAGAATGATTACATTGGTTACATTTGTCGGCATATTTAGGTATACAAAAAAATGCTAAGGGATGTTCGTATAAATGGATTTTTCCATTGGAGGGTCCTCGGAACCTCGAGGCAAGTCTCTTGGCAAGGGTCAAAAAGTACCTTTCGAGTGCCGTATATCTCTAGATAAAATATACTAAACAAGGAAGTCAAAGCTGGTTCACGCAGAGAACGTGTCCCTAATATGATCAACTCCCGCTAGCAAAATCGATGAACATACTCTAGATAATAGAGTTGATTAGTACCCTTTAAGGTTAGCCAAACCTCGTTAGCTATGGGCCTACTCAATTTTTAGCCATTTCTGATGTCCAGGTTACGTTTGGCATCTTCACACGAGTTTTCAACAAAACTCGATCACATAATGAATCCCATATAGATTCCATCATCACAACGGATTTCATAACCTCACATGGTTTCCATCATTCACTTCCAAAATAGAGAACCCATGTCTCAGCCAAGAAGTGGTTTTCGGTAAGTTGAACACTTACCGATCATGGCCTCTCTAAGACTGCATCGATGAGTTTTGTCTTATTCAACAATAATAAGAATGATCGCATCAGGGAATTAAGTCCCAAATGCGTTCTCATAAGCAAGTAAATATACCTGCACTATCACTTCATGCAAGGCATGGTCAAGTCGCATAAACGACTTTTAATCCCATTTTAATTAATTTATCTTTTATTAATTAAAAACCTTCTTATCAGGAAAACATCTCTTTATCTAATAAAACTTCTTTATGTATAAATCAAAACTTCCTTTATTTATCAATATTTTATTATTAATAAAAATCCCTTTATATACTTGCATATATTGTTTAAATTTTTTCGCTTATACCCTTTTCAATACTTAAAATGTATTCATATACTTATTCCAATGGTATAAGTATATTCACAAATTACTTAATAAGTTTTATTTACTTTACAATATAATCAAAGAGATTAAAACAATTACCACCAAATACATTATTATAATAAACTCCTGTTCTTTTATAAATTAAAAATAATAATATATCGTATCTTTTTATAAAATATTCCTTTACTTGTTGTTATTTTTAAAATCCCAATATTAAGGATCTCGATATTTTTACAATATTTCGTCCAAACTAAAATTCAAGGGTTTAAAAACATTTGTTTCTAAAACATTTTTTTACTATAAACCCAAAACCATTTACTTGTATTATTCTACTAAATATCCATTAGTAAATATCTAATTACATTCCCAAGTATAATTAATAATAAGGTTTCAAAATAAATGTTCCTAAAAACACCGTTTACTGTAGGATCGATTTCACCCTAAAAGGGGGTGAATAGGGTGATACTATCAATTATAAAAATTTAATGCGAAATTATATAAAATAATTTCAACACAGATATAGCAGTGTACAAGCAGCAAAGGTAATAGCAGAATAATAAAAATAGAAATAGAATAACCTAGATTTACCCAGCTTTGGCAAAACCCTGCCTACATGCCGCCCCCAAGATTTCTACTAGAAATTAAGTAGTCAGATGCTTACACATGTAAACTCACGACACCCGTTATCGACTAACCTAACTCTATGCTCAAAACTCTGCCACAACTCAGCCACTGAGTTGTGAATTTTCAAACTACACCACCGTCGTTCGTCTCCTAGTCGCACGACTAGAATTCACAACGTTTGAAAATAAATTACAAATAAAAATAATTTAGAAAACATGAAACCCTAATTTAAATAATTAAATCCCAAAAGAGATTTTATGCCAGCTAAAAAAATTCCTTCTTTTCATTTTATATTATATCGGCCTGTACCATTTTATTTCTTCATTCGATCCCCTTTCAATTTTAGGGCTTTGCGATATGTTGAAGTCGCCGCTATGAAATGATGCTTCGATTGAGATATGGATTGATGACTGCTTTGTTCAACTTCGGCTTCTTCAACTTGTCGAGATTGAACGATGCTTTGAATTGGTATATTTGTCCCTTTTTCGATTTATACTATACTCGACTTTGATTCGAATTGAATGATTATTCCTCTCTGTTGTTGCTTGAACTCGAATGATTTTTAGGCCAATGATGACTGGGTTTTATAGGATTCGATTTCCCTAATTATCATTTGTATAAATTCATTTGAATTTGTGCTTGGCTACTGATCTCGTTTGAATGCTTGTGATGATTTATGACCTTTTCAATTTATATATTTTCGTTGCTTGTTTAACATGGCTTGTTTTCTTACTTGTTCGATTTCTTGGCCACCATGGATTTGAATTTTGGATTTTCTTCCGTTCATTTCTTTATTGACTTCGGCCATTTTAATTTTGTGAAAATTTGACTTCGACTTCGTTTGTGATATTCAAATTTGCTGACTGCACTTTGGTTGATTGCACTTTGTTGCACTACATATTCCACTGTGCCTCTGGTCTCTATTTCATCGCTGTTACTGCTTGCTGTTTGGATGTTTTAATTCACTGCATTGAGGCTTTGGTTTATATTGAGTATAAGTCTATATGCATTGAATCTTGGTTGAGTTCTCACTCGAATCTTGTTGCTGCTGAAACTTGAACTGTAACATATATGTGTGTGTACATGCCTATAGCATTTTGGACTTGATACTTGTATCCCATATTTTCACTGAAATGTTGCATGCTTATGATATCTGGTTTTGTTTGGAACATGTGACTTGTTTGCAGTGTTGTTTCATTGGGTCTGTTGCATCGGGTCGCACTACTTGCATATCCATATGAACTTGCTGTATCACTATATATGTATGATTCTTGATGTATTAACATTTACTTGAGTGTGGTTTGTGTCTTTACGCCATATTGTACATTTGAACTGGACTAGGTTATGGCCTCTGTTGCATGTCACCATGTGTACACATGCATATGCATGTGTGTGTATATGTTGTCGAGACTTTTCCATGATCTAGTTGTCTTTGATTTTGTTCCAGAGCATTACTTTCGAGACTTTGTTCATTCTTGTGTGGTATACAAGTCTGGTTCAATTTGGTTCACCATATTCCATGTTTTATATGTGGTCGGTGTTGGTGATACTGCATGTATATATGTATGTTAGCTTGCATTTTGAACTGCTGCAGTCATGCCTCTGTTTTCAAGTGTTGCTTATTCTCATTAAACTAGTTGAATTTTGTGGCCTTGGTTGATGTTGTTGTCTTTGATCATAGCATTCATGTGTACATTTGGTTTGCACCTGTGTTGAATCCAGCTTATAGCTTGGGTTTGACCTTGTGCTAATATCATGACTTTATTTGTATTTCACTTAAGTTGAACCCGGCTTTTGATTGGGTTTGACCTTATGCTCACCTATCCCTGCAGATTTATCAAGTGTATATCGATGTGAACGGCCTTATGGCATGTACAGTGATACACTGTGCATGTTACAGGTTGGTCGTGTATTGAATATGATGACAAACAACCCAAATAAATGAGGCAAATAATATTTTCAAAAGTACATTTTATTTTACACTATAAAAATATTTCTCTTTTAATTTTATTGCTTCAGTGTTTATTTTGCAGATTGCTCAAATGCTAGAATAAATCTGGAATACAGTTGAAGATAAAATCGAGTGAATGAGTGATATGTAGTGAGGTGCAAATGTAAATTGAAGCTTGTGATGTAATCAAATTTGTATTGTAACTGAAATTGTGTATATATAGCGAGAGCTCAAATTTATACTATTCAAAATTGTAATAAATATTTATTTGAATAAAATACTGTTTGAATTTAAATTCTATGTTATTTATTTTACTCAGCCAATATTTATTTAATTATGTGAAAAATAAAATAGCTCAATAACATATATATTTAAATGAATATATATATATACATACATACATATATATATATATATATGTTTAGTATCATCAAACAAAAGTCATATACTTGGATATTCAACATTCTCCCCCTTTTGATGATAACAAACATATATTTAGTATTTCTAATTTATTAAATGTATTTGATCATTGATGAACTCTGTTTGCTCCTTCTATTTAAATGCTCCCTCTCTACAACAAAACTCTCGCTTCATCTATGCATGAAAATAAATAAAAATATGCAAATGAACCTAGATGCAAATAGAAAATACAAAAATATTTGACCTTTATTTGCCAAAATCTTAACTTTTCTCTCCCTCTTTTGTTATCAGCAAAAGAGTAATAGTGTTAGAAAAATAGAGATAAAGTGATGGACATTAATACAATGTTAATACCCAATCGAGCGTAAATATTAAATTTCAATAAAAAATCAAACAAAAATTATAAATACTCTATTATGTGCATATTCCACTTTAGAATGATAGAGATGATGCAAAACCATATAGTTGTTTCTATTTGTGGAATATTGATATCAGGAATTTGAATATCTACTAACCATGCATAACCGTTAGGACTTTTAAATGAGATTAGTAGCGTTCCCAATTTTCATAAAAAAATGAATTTCAAGCATCTTCTTACCATGCATAACTGTGAGGACTTTTAAAGGGGATTAGAATCAACTTATCTATGCAATTAATCAATTTTGATATGTGTTCCATACATGCATAACCGTAAGGACTTTTAAATGAGCACGAAAGCACATAATCAAAAATTCCAAGTAATTCATCCATGCATAACCGTAAGGACTTTCAAATGAGAGTGAATATTTTGGATATTTTTATTGCTAAAAAATATAATAAATTGAAAAACGAATGATTTCCTGTTTAAAACACCACATATTGACACACTATATTGGATTTTGATGAGTGACGGTCGTTAGAAATATGATAGAATTAAAGATGGTCATGGAATTTTTATCAACAAATTTTTTTATAACTCTTGTTTAAATTTCTAAAGGAATTTATTAAATATACTATCTCAAGTTATAATATATGATTAATATCAACACTCATCACTTTTTCAGTCACTAATTATCTTTTCGATAATCAGTTGGGAGTCAAATTAGTTAATGTAGGCATTTAAGGTCATAATCGAAAATACAGAATCAAATTTCTAAAATGGCTAAACTAAGATAAAGTCGAAAAAAACTATTTCCTAGAGGGGGTTTTGTAAAAATGTCTGCCAATGGAGAATCAGTTGAAATGAAATTTATGCAGATACTTTCTTTGGAAATATGATCTCTAGTAAAATAATGTCTAACATCTATATGTTTTGTCCGTGAGTGATGTACAAGATTATTTGTGATATTAATTGCAATTTTGCTATCACATTTTAGTGGTACACGTTTAAAATTTAGACCACAGTCTTGCAAAGTTTGTATCATCCATAAAATTTGAGCAGAGCAACCACTTAGAGAATAATACGCTGCCTCTATGGTGGATAATGCAATACAATTCTTTTTTCGGCTTGACCATGCAACTAATGAATGTCCTAACATAAAACACATGCCATTAGTGATTTTTCTATCAACTAGACTTCCAGCATAATCTGCATAATTTAAAGTTATCATTAGTTGGATACCAAAGACCAAAATGTGGGGTGTGCAACAAATATATTATAATTCTTTTAATAGCTTTCAAATGAGGTTCTTTTGGATTAGATTTAAATCATGCACACAAGCTGATAGAAAACATGATATCAGGTCTAGAAGCGGTAAGATAAAGAGGTGATCCAATAATACCTCGATATTGATTTTGATCAACTGCCTTACCTTTTTCATCCTTGTCAAGTTTAATTGTTGTGCTCATGAGAGTTTTTGCAGGTTTAGCATCTTTCAATCTAATTTTTTTGGCAAGTTCCCTAATATATTTCGTTTGAGAGATGAATGTACCTTTATCGCTTTGTTTGATTTGAAATCCTAAAAAGAATTTTAACTCTCCAACCAAGCTCATTTCAAATCTTTTCCTGCATGACTTTTTCTAATTTCTCATACAACTAATTGTTAGTGGCACCATAAATAATGTCATCAACATATAGTTGAACAATCAAATGATCATCATTTTAATGCAATATAAATAGTTTGGTGTCTACACAGCCCTTTTTGAACCCATTTTCAAGGAGATAAGTGCTAAGATATCCATACCAAGCTCTAGAGGCTTGTTTTAATCCATATAATGCTTTCTTAAGTTTATATACACGATTAGGGTATTCATGACTTTCAAAACCTTCTGGTTGTTCAAAAATACATCTTCTATCAAAATTCTGTTAACAAAAGCACTTTTAATATCCATTTGATAGTTTAAATCCTTTATAACAAGCAAAAGCTAACAATATTCTAATGGATTCTAGTCTAGCTACTGGTGCAAAAGTTTTATGAAAATCAATTCCTTCAATTTGATTATATCCTTTAGCAACTAACCTAGCTTTATTCCTAATCACATTTCCAGATTTATCATATTTATTTTTAAAAATCCATTTTGTTCCTACGACTGGATAATCATTGGGTCTAGGTGCTAGACTTCAAACATCATTTCGTTCAAATTGATTTAGCTCTTCTTACATAGTCATAGACTAATTTTCATCATTAAGAGCTGTATATATGTCTTTGGGTTCAATTTCTGAAATAAATCCATTATATAGACAAAAATCACACAAACTTCTAAAGGAGGAACGAGTTTGAATACTTGCGATAGGATTTTCGATTACCAACTCTGGAGGATGATCTCCTTTGAATTTCAATTTCTCTGGATCCAGATTTCTTTGGATTTCTTTTGTGGTTGTGGTTTCTTTTGGTTTTTCATTTTCATCTTTTTTGTTCTTCTTTTTAACATTGCTTGTGATTTTTTTTCCTTTTTGATCATCAATACCTTGTCTAGAAGTGGTTTCTTTTGGTTTTTCATTTGCATTGTTGCCTAGAGGGAAGTTTTAGTATTCCAAGTGGAAAGTGCCATATAACGGTAAAACATAGCCTCAAGCCTCATCAATTGAGAAATGGAAAAAAATCAGGCTCGTAGTAGGGCCAATTGCGTCGCTCTCATCCAGAAACGGTCATTCAAAATATAGACGATTACTATCTACTCATGTATGCTTCGGGGCCCATTAATGGATGGAAAGATTACATTCGAAACTACTGGTCATGTGGTAGGCCAGTCCTTTGTGGCAATGGTATATGATGTTCTTATCAGTCCCCGGTGCATTTTATGTAGAGATGTATGATCGGATGGTAGTTCCTTACCTTACTATAGTATGGAATCCATTCTCCAACATGAGCTTTACGGACTTAGTTGTGCTCAGCTATGCTGAAACTGTTGAATAAAATAAATAACTCAGAATTCATATTCAAACAAATATTTCATTCAAACAAATATTTATTGCAAATTCAAATAATACAAATTTGAGCTCTCAATGCATTTATACATTTTCAATTACAATACAACTTCGATTACAACACATTTTCACTTTACAGTTTTACGTACATGTTTCACCTCACTACATATTCACTCATCACTCGTATTTTGATCTTCAACTTTGTTCTAACCGGTATACAACATCTGAATTATCTGCAAAAGCAAAATATACACTAATGCAGTAAAATTGAAAAGTAAAATATTTTGCAACGTATAATAAAGTGTGTGTTTTGAAAATATTATTTGCCTTAGTTACATCAGTTGTTAATCGTCATTTTTGTTAATTCATCTTACACAAACAACTTGTGACATGCACAATGTATCACTGTACATGCCACAAGGTAGTGCATATTGATATACGCTTGCTTGTTAAAATTGCAGGGAAAGGTGAGCACAAGGTCAAACCTAAGCCGAGACTGGATTCAACTCATGTGCATGCAAAAAAATTCAATTCAGAAAGTACACAACACATGGATAGAAGAAACAAAGTCATAGCAACACATGAAGACCAACATCAACAAATACAACCAGACAAACGATGGCGAATACAATGCAACTAGACTCCAGCTGGTGAGGATGTGTAATGCTCACAACAACACACAAATGGAAACATGAAAACTCAACATGACAACAACTCATAAACCAGAAACAGAACACAATGCAGGAGATCAATGAAACAGCAAACAGACTAGGGCGGTGCACTAGCTCGACTCAAGTGCAACCATACAACAAGACCACTAGGCATGGACAAACAGAGACCAGACTTTAAGAGGAACAAAAACAGATGGAGCAAGTCAGACAATAGTTCAATGTAACCAAACATACTCAAGACACACACACATATACATACATATATGTATGTATACACATGATGAACATCACATGAAACCAGACAAGTTCAAGGACAGAGAATAAAAGCGACCACCGCATAATGCAACACAAACCAGACTGCAATAACACATCAATGATCAAATTCAGACTATCACAGGTCAGGTGCAACTTCAACATGAGCTAGCATAGTATACATATGCAAATAGGACAATAGAGCTAGCAGTTTAACATGCTCAGATGCACAAAGTGCAGATTACAAACGTAAAAAGACACAAGGCAACATGATCAGATGAGTTAACATGAATGTAATGCGACTAGACTTCAATTTCAACTTGTACAAAGCTCAATTTCAACATGAACCAAGAAAACAATGCACGGTGACATGCAAGAGAGCAATAATAAGACAGTGAAGTAGTTACATGTTTCACAATACAGCATAGTATCAATAGTAGTTCAAACACGGTCATGGAATGGTTTCAAAAACAAATGAACAACATCATTGAATTGGTCGAAAATTCGAATATTGATAGCAAAAAAATGGACAGCAAATCATGGTGAATAAGTCAGTGAGCCAATTAACAAAATCAAGTGAATTAAATCAGGAAGCCAAGATTATCTCTAATTCAAATGCCAACAAGTCAACGAGCAATCAACAGGTTATAGGAGAAATGAACGGGACATAATTCAAATATATCAGAGATGAACAAGTCAGGAATCTCACGAACGTGTGATAAAAAATAAACGCAAGAACTAAATCACGAAGAATTCAATCCAAAAATATACGAATGAAATTATAGGGTTTCGTTCCATATAAATACCTAAAAAATCATCATCGGCAAAAAAATATGATTCAAGTTCGAGATCAAGCAAAACAGAGAGCATACTTAGAACAAATCAAAATAAATCCATAACCCGAATCATCAAAGTCGAGCATAGTCAAAATCAAAAAGGGGAAAAATCCCATACCATTTTTTATCATTCGAGTTTGACACAATTGAAGCAGCCGCAAGCTATCAAGGCCAGAGAATTGATTAACAAGGAAAATGTAACGACCCGGAATTTTCGATCCCGAAAATTCCAGATAGTTAGAGAAAAGAAGAAAGAGATAGAAGAAGAACAGAAAAGAAACACACAATCTCACATTCGCAGCGGATAAAATATAATATCAATAATAGTTATGCCAAAGAAAACTGTATTTATCAATTTACATCGATATAACAGAGTTACAACAATTTTATACAACATTGGATAGATACAATTTAACATGTCTCAGACATATACAATATCATAGAGTAAACTCTTCATACGACCCTGCCATCCAGCTCGCCTCCTGAGCTTCAAAACGTCCTTACCTGAAAATCTGTAATACTCGGTCTGACCCGAGCATTACATCAAAGTAACACCCAGGTCAGGCTAGAAACCAGCGTGAGTAAACCCATCTAATATGGAATACCAAAAACATCCAGACTTTTATAACCTGGGTAACCTATATCAGTTTACAACTTCACAAGCTGCCATAGACATTACTTATTTCACACAACAATTTCTAAGTACCAAACTTAGATTAAATGGTCCAATTCACTTAAATCATTCCATTTTAGCCTACTGATTTCACATATCAATTCATAAAGAATCGAAGTGATTTCGGGTATTAATACCCGACTCCTGTCTCTCCGAATCCAAAGTCCTCTTAACGCAGGTTATTTAAGTGAAACACAATTTAAACTTTAAATACAAAGTGTCACCATACACAACAATTCATCATCGGAAAATAACCGCATTATCTTTGCGTACCCAACATATCATGTCATAAATCATTTCATATTAGGGTATCAATCAATTCAGGGCACTTAATCATCATTTAATCATACATAAGCAAGATAAATCAATCACACCATCTCGAATAAACCTAATTAGCTATAATTGAATTAAATCAATCACCTTTAAAAATCCTGTTTATTAATTAATTTCAACCCATTGATTAACAATCCCATAAGCATTCATCTTAATTAAACCTCCTTGATTAATCAATCCTTAATTACATTTAAGTAATTAACTCTTAATTAATTACATAAATTAATTATCCTCAAACAATTTCATTCATTAATCAATCCTGATTAATCACCTTAGTAATTAACTTCCCTTAATTACTTATATTCATTAAATCAACTCCTTGATTAATTACATTAATTACTCCTCTAATTACATTGAGTAATTATCTCTTAATTACTTTATTGACTAAATATTTTTTTATAATCTTCCTTTAACATTAAGTAATTAACCTATTAATTACTTATTTCCTAATTATTTCTTAATTGATTAATCCTTGATTAATCAAATCTTAATTAAGTAATTAATTACACTCGATTAATTACACAATTTAATTTATCTTAATTTAATTACCTAAATTAAACATTTAAGTTAATTAAGTAATTATACTTCAATTACTTTTGAATTAAAATTCAAAACACTTCTTTAAATTAAAATTCAAAATTTTATTAAGTTAATCACCTTTGAAAGAAATCATCTTAAAGCATTTTAAATTTGAAAATAAATTCAATTTACACTTTAAAGTTTGACTAACTTTATTTTACAACAACAAGTTTTAAATTTTGGAATTTTTTTTTCTTTTATAAAACTTAAGCCTTGATTTATTTGTAAAAAAAACTGCACCTGGCTTATTACCAAAGCAAACTCAAGTCGAAACCATCCTCAACCCGGGCCTGTCCAACGAACCCAACCCCTTCGAGTCAATTCAAGAAAATCACGAGCTCTGCTTCGAGCAAACATCATCTTCCCAAAACATAAACTCTATCTGCACAACAACTTCGAGCCGATACTCTGAAAACACGAGCGTCACTACGAGTTTTCCATCGTCTTCCCCAACCCCTCATCTCCAGTGTACACAATATACACCTGTGCACTTGCACACAGCATCGGCTCCCCTTCGACCAATTCTACGACCATCCACACATCACCTACGCCATCCTCTTTTGATCTGGTCACCCAGAAAGCCCGATGTCAAACCCAAAACGAATTCGACAATTTCACCCTACCTAGAACAAACGACCCAGCCACAAAACATCAAACTTCGCCATCCTCCAGCCATCTGCATCCCTGCCTCCATGATCAAAACCTCGTCGAGCACCTACGATGCCTTCCCCCTACCTCAGATCAAGTCCGACTCAGTGACGAAGCCATATTAGCATCGAATTCATCAACATCACCGACATCCTGTTAAACCCTAAAATCCAATCGGCCACCAACCACGATTATCTAGAAATTCCAGCATTATTTTTCTCGTGTTCCCCATGCTCTATTCTTCCTCTACGCCAAAAGTCGGGCCTCCAAATTAACCCAACCACCTGAAATTGCCAACTCACCCAATTCTGATCATTCCTCCATTCCTTACTATTTACAAATTTAAAAATTTTGATTTTGCCCTTAAAAATCATTGTTTCCAAACCTAATTTAGATTATATATTCAAAATTCGAGATTTAATTACTTTTTTTAGATTTGAGTTGACTTATACTGTAAAATTTAATTTTTGTCATACTTACTTCAAGAGTAAACTTGGAACCATTTTTAAAAATTAAATCTAACGATTTCAAGCAATTTCCATTCAAAGATCTTGATATAAAAGTTTCTATATAAGGAGCTACTGATTTTTTTTTGTTTTAAATTTTGTCTTTGAAAACAGGGTGAATATTTATACAGAAACATGCATTCATACTAACACACCAATATACAAGCAACCATTTCTAAACAAACATGCAAAATGTACTTCTCATCAAAATTTCAAAGGTTAACTCATGCACACTCATATATAAACAGATCAAGCTCTGAGATTCAAGTATACTCACCAATATTAGAAGAACAAAGAGAGCCTGAAAGAAATTTCAGACTTTAAAATTTTCTGTTTTAAAAGAGTTTACTGTTACTTCTAGATTTTGAGTTAATTTCTAAATATATTTTTTTGGAAACCATTTTAGACTTGATATTTCACTGCTGTCATTTTTTTTATCGAAGCCAAAATCACTTGCATAAAAAAATTTGAATTTGGCATCAGGTTTAAAACTGTAATGTTCAACAGAGGCCATTTAATCTTGTTCCAGTCATGCACACAGTTACTATCACACGAATATATGTATAAATCATTTTCTATCAACATGAATAGCATAATTCATATCATGTTCAATGATCGTCACATGAAATTCCAAATATATATCAGAAAATTTCAGAGTTTACTCACCTGTTCCTAGACAGAGGCCTGGAACTTGAAAAATGTTCTTAGTTTTGAATTTAAACTTGATGTTGACATTTGCTCTGATTATTGAGTTAAATCTGAAGCCTTAAGTTGAGATGATTAAGATTTGAACAGAGATAAAACTGCCTTGCGGTTTGAACTTGCTTGATTTTGAAATTTCAGGTTGAAGAATGCAGACTTTTGGAAATCTCAGGGTTTGAAAAATTCTGGTTTTGATTTGCAGATTAGATTACAGTTGATGATTTGATTTTTCTTTTGATTTCTGGTTTGTGGAAGGATGAGTTGCATATTTTGCTTAGAGAATTGTAGGTTGAAGATTTTTCTTAATTCTTGAATTGAAAAGAAAATAGAAAAGAAAATGAAGAAGATGTAAAAATTAACAAATGACACTTGTTAAAATATGTCTTCATTTAATTACACTTGTCCTTATATGTATTATATATAAAAGCTACAAATGTTAATTCCATATATCATAATTCTTACAAATGTTTAGAGCCTTTATTTATATATTTCTTATGTTTTAATAATATATGTCTTTATATTTTTTTTGTGTATTATGTTTTATTTCAAGTACAAAAGAAAAAGATTTTAATCTTTCATTTAAATCATATTTAAACTATCATACTTTTAAATTTAACAATATTGATCTTAAGTATTTTGAATTTTATATTAAATTAAAACAAAGCTTCCAATTACACAAGATATACTTGTAATTTCCAACTTATATCGTTTGCATATCTATTTATATCTTTGTTATTTTATTATAAGATTTATCATTTCCAACTGTTAAAAATATCCATTCAGAAATCAGTATTTATTATAGCTCAAATCCATTTATATATATCCAGATTTTTTTAATCACGGTTTATTTGTTCAATCAGATAAAATCAATTAATTATCCAATTATCAGATGTTTGAAAATTCGGGTTTTCACAGAAAATCAAAGTTAATTGAGGAACGAAAGGCAATCGATTTGAACTCCAAGCGGTGGCCTCAAGCAAATCGAACAAAATCCTGATTTTATAAGAGCAAACAAAATAAACGGCCGAAGCAGACGAATATCAAAAGGGAGATAGACTTTTCTTTTTTAATTTGGGTCGGTCTATATTTCTAATGGGCTTCTTTTTAAATAGGTTTTTTTTAGTTATTTATTTTTATTTGTAAAAATTCTATTTTAATTCGGTAACTTTCTAGTTGTGTAACTAAGTCCAAACTACGGGGCATAGTTTGAGAATTCGCAACTCAATGGCTGAGTTGTGACAGGTTTTCGAACTTAGAGTTAGGTTAATCAAGCTAGTGGGTATCACAAGTTTACTTGTGTTTGTAAGTGTCTGATTACTTTCTATTTCGCTGAGGGTCAGTCCATAGCTAGACCACCCATTTTCAATGGTGGATATGCATATTAGAAAACTGGAATGAAAATTTTTCTGAAAATCATAGATGCATGGAATATTGTTGAAACGGGATACAGCTCACCAATAGTAATAGTAGATAATCAAGAAGTAGAAAAATCTATGGATCAATGGACAGATGAAACTGCAAAATGCTAATGCTAAAGCTATGAATCCTATTATTTGTTCATTAGATCAAATTGAATTTAACAGTGTCTCACATTGTTTACAGCGTAGGAAATTTGGCACATGCTTGAAGTAACTCATGAAGGAATCTCCCAGGTTAAAGAATCTCACCTTGCGTAGCGAGTGCGAGAACTTCGAAATGGCAAAGGATGAAAGTGTCAAAGAAATGTATGGATGACTTTTTAATCTTGTATACAAATCAAAATCCCTAGGAAGACCATACACAAAACTAGAAATAGTTCGAAAGATTCTCAGAATTCTTCCATGAAATTTTGAAGCAAAAGTGACAGCCATTCAAGAACCAAAGGATTTGAAACAAGTTAAAGTTAAAGAACTCATCTGAAACCTTATCACTTATGAGCTAGAAATCAAATTCAAGGAAGAATGTGAAGGAGGAAATACACGAAAGAAATCAATAGCTCTCAAAGGAACAACTGAAAGTGAAGATGATGATGGTGATGGTGAAGGAGCAGCTGAACTGACACTGGTAATAAAGAGATTCAAAAGGTGAAACCGCAGATATGAAAATTCTACCTTAAATCAACAACTGAAGAGCGGAATCGTTGAAGTTCTAGACAACTCAGAAGAGCAGAAGATCATTTATCATAAGTGCAATAAACCTAGTCATATCAAGCCAAATTGTCCTCAAATCAATTCAGCAAAGGAAAGAAACCGAAAAGGAGAAGTTTTGCAGCTACTTAGGATGAAAGTGTTAAAAGAACAAGCAGTGAGGGTGAAAGAGAAAATCAGTATATTTTAGGAGAAACAACTGACAGTGACGATGACGACCCAATCGAGGTATCAAAACTTACTCATTCGTAATTACTTATATATTTTCATGAAGTAAATGGTTGTTTTGAAAGACTTAGGGAGAAGTACGCTAAAATTTAATCAGATAGTTTATAGAACTAAATATGCAGCTTGATCAAATGATTCAAAACTATACAAATAAATGCCCTAGGTGTGATAAGTGTCCATCATTTGAAGAGGAAATAAAAAAAAATCGGAAATTAAAATTAAATCGCTTGAAATTGAAATTCTGAATTGGAAAGAAAGCTTGGAGAGAAAATTCTATTAAAAAGTGCACCTTATTATTGAATGAAAATGAATCTCTCAAGTCACAAGTCCAACAATTATCTACAACTTTAGGAAAATTCTCCAAAGAAGAAATATCACTAAATATGCTATTAGGGAAACAAACTAATACTGTTAGACAAGGACTTGGGTATATTCAATCTGAAAGAGTTAGATGTGAAACTAATCATGTCAACTCCAAGTGCATGATTTTTGCACAAATTGGACACAATCACAACAGTTGCTGGTATACACCCAAACACACGAAAACCATATCAATTTGAGTTCCTAAAGGCATGAATGTAAAATCTCTTAAAGTCAAGAAAATCTGGGTACCAAAAGGAACAAACAAAGAACGTCTTAGTTCTGCACAAACTTTTTTTTCAAAATCTTTTGTCACTAACAATTATGGACCTATAAAAACAAATAGGTCACAAAAATCTTTTCTCGTGTAGGTTTGTTGGCAGGCTAAGGTACAATAAAAGTGGTACCTGGATTCAGGCTGTTCCAGGCACATGATGGGCAATAAATCAAAGTTTCTTAGCCTAGAGAAATACAAAGGTGGTAGAGTCACAATAGGAAACAACGATGTATTATATGTTGAAAATCTGCACCATAATTTGATTTCAATCAGCCATGTAAGTACTTCTAGAGTCCTTGAACTAGTTCATATGGATCTATTTGGACCTAACGATACTGCAAGCTTAGATGGTAAAAGATATTGTTTTGTATTGGTTGATCATTATTCTAGATACATATGGGTATACTTCTTTATCTTACTACTTCTAGACCAAACATTATGTTATCTGTTTGTTTATGTGAATAGTTTTCAGTCAATTCCAAAGGAATCTCATCTAAAAGCGGTAAAAAGAATTATAAGGTATTTGTTGCATACATCATGCTTTGATCTACGGTATCCAACTAATAATAACTTTGAGTTAAAAGGGTATTCAGATGCAGATTATGCAGGTAGTCTAGTTGATAGGAAAAGGTACTAGTGGAATGTGTTTTATGTTGGGACATTGTTAGTTGCATCACATTTCCAAAGAAAATATCTGCATAAATTTCATTTAACCGATTTTCAATTGGAAGATATTTTTACAAAACCCCTTCCAGAAAATGTTTTTTGTTGACTTCGTCTCAGTTTAGGCATTTTAGAAATTTGGTTTTATATTTTCGGATTTGATCTTAAATGCCTATGTTAACTAATCTGATTCCTTATTGATTATCGAAAAGATAAATAGTGACTGAAAAAAGTGATGAGTGTTGATATTAATCATACATTATGACTTGAGACAGTATATTTAGTAAATTTCTTTAATAATTTAGAAACAATTTGTAATAACTTTGGTTGGTAAAAATTCCATGACCATCTCTATTCCTATCATATTTCTACGACAGTCATTCATCAAAATCCAACATAGTATGTCAAAATGTGGTATCTAAACAGAAAACTATTCATTTTTTGATTAATTAGCAATAAAATCATCCAAGAGTACTCACTCTCATTTAAATGTCCTCACGGTTATGCATGGGTGAACTACTTGAAATTCTTTATTATATGCTTTTATGCTCATTTAAAACTCCTCATGGTTATGCATGTATGGAACACATATCAAAATTGGATAAAATAGACGAGTTGATTCTAACCCCATTTAAAAGTTCTCATGGTTATGCATGGTTAAAAGATGCTTTAAATTCATTTTTATTCTAACTTATTGATAGCTTTGGACAAGTATAAAAGTCCTCACGGTAGGCAGGTTTTTGCGAAACTGGGTAAATATGTGTGTGATCTCTACTGAATTACTTTCTGTTTTTATTTCCACATTAATTTGAAATACACCCTATTCATCCCACTCTAGGGTGATAACGATCCTACAAAAACGTGTGATACAAGCATTTCGACTGTTTTATGTATTTACTTTGAATCCCTATACATTATTATAATATCAATGGATTTCCTATAGAATTTTTTTGGTTATAGTAAGGTAAAAACTCGTCCGTGTTTATGTGTAGCGTGGTCTTATGAGATACCTTTGATTTTAAAAGATTTACTAGCTATAAATTCCTTGTGATTTGAGTTTCTCACACTGGTTTTACCAGACTGACCCGGGCGTTAGTTTTCCTAAATGCTCGTGTCAGTCCAAGCATATTACATATTTAGTTTGGAAGCTTTGGAGTTCCATGGGACGAGATGGAGGCCCGGGGACGAGCTGGAGGCCCAGAGACGTATTCATGTATAAGGTCATTTTTTCGTTGCATTCATTGTTATATTTATCACCAATTGTGAGGAAATGTTTTTATAACTATCTGAGCTGAAATAGATTAGTATACTCTGATTGACGTTTGTATGTACATATACCATGGTTTGTTTTAGAGTAAAAGATTTGTTGTATATTATAGATTATTCGTTTTGCTGTAAGATTCTATATTGTTTTTATTTCTTCTTATCTTCTTTCTTCTTTCCTATTTCCTAACTATCCACATTTCCATTCAATTTGAGTGGATCATGTGTAGTTTATTATCCACTTAAATTGTATGAAAAAGTGGGTTGTTACAAGCGCATTTTATCGAACTGCACTTATAGCGACTATTTCGCTATAACTTTTTGCACTTCGTTTAACTAAATATCAACTGAATTAAGCTTTGACACTTTTATAACAAGAATAGTATATTATTAACTACTTTTTGCACTTCGTTTAACTAAATATCAAATGAATTAAGCTTTGAAACTTTTATAACAAGAATAGTATATTATTAACTTGTTAAATACGTAGAGAAAACCGTAAGAAAGCTTCTACAAAAATAAACATTATTTTCCGAAAACAAGTTATTTAAAAGTGTCGATATAACGAGCTTTTTACTTCAAACTTTCTTAGGTTTGCTTATATTTTCTTTAATGTTTCAAAACATATACTTCACTTTTCCAAACACTTATATAAATGTATAAATCAAACAAAACAAGTTTTATCAAAATATGTTCTTAAATCACCACTTTCACAAATTAAAGTTGAGGGATTTCAAAATGCATTTAATCGCTATATGGACAATTCCATGTTCTATCAGTATTTAGTGTCATTCCATTTTATACACTTATATGATTCTAAATTCTAACCATATCACTACTAAACATGTGTTAATATATATACTAATAATAATTTTCATTTTAGATGTTTAAATATGCTTAATTTAAGCAATATTATTCCATTCTCTTTAAGGCAACTACTTTAACAAATCGTATGCTTTTATCAACATATAATAAAAGACTATAACTTTAAGTAGTCAGTGTCTATTATTATATATAATAGCAAGTAATTTCAACAGGAATTAACATCAATTAATTAACTTCATTCAAATTGAGAATAACTCATTTTTATTCAACACATACACTTCCTACCAGCATTCAATCATCAGAAAACTTCCTATTTCCACCGAAACTCATGTCCATAGCCTCCTACTTTATGCGCATGGCCATCATCTTCCTCCATCCTCATCATGCTCACGGCCATGGGCCTTACTCCCCTTTGCTTTAGCATTCTTCAACTTTTTAGAGGCTAAACCATGTTCTAATGAAGATATAATAACTATGGAAAAGTTTAGTGGTTATTAGATATGATTTGCAAGTTTCCAGAAAGTTAGAAAGGAGATAAGAAAGTGAAGACATTAGTTTAGATAAGAATTTGTTGTCGAGAATGAAGTGGAACATCTCATCTATTTACAGGCTTAGGAAATGAGTGGAAAAGATTACTAAACCCTTAGCCATAAAGTACAGAGGACTTAAGCATGTAGGGCCATACCCTTACAAAAGAATGCTTTCCTTGATCTATAAAGTACAGAGGACTTAAGCATGTAGGGTCATACCCTTACAAAAGAATGCTTTCCTTGATCTGTGCCTTGATTTAAGGGTCCATGTAGTACCATATGTTTCCTTTAATTAAACATGGTTATTTTAATTAATTTATGGTTATCTTATATGTTAATAACTTGTCATTTTTGTTGTTATATTACTATACAAGTTGTAAAGTGTTCATACAACTTGTATTATAATAAAAAGTTGATTTTTAATAAGAAGTTTTCAGGCCACGTTTCCAATATTTATTAAAAGTGTATATTTTTGTAAATACATTTGAAAAATAAGTTTTCTACCACTAGTTATTAATTAAAATGTGTTTAACAAGATTATAAAATCATATCTAATCACATTAAATATTAGACTCACATATTTAAATAATTTCGATATTTAAATACGAAGTGTTCGAAATTCCAGGTCGTTACATTATTAATACTTTAAAGAAAGGCGATTCTAAATATATTTTTAATACACCAAAATACGATTTGGTTGGGTAGGAATGTATGGAAATAAATGGTGGTCAATAAATGACTAGCACTAATATATTTCCAACTGGAATTATATTAATAATATTATCAACAATGCTTGCTTCTTTAACTGTGGTATCATTACATGAATAAATTATGTACCATGAGATAAATTATGCCCTTGGCAATAATTTGTGTACCATGACATATAATATTAGCGTTGATAAATCAATTTTACACACAATCTAACATTTACATTTTTTATGCACCATGAGATATAACTATTGCCAAGGTATCCTTTTTTTATCAGTCTAACTGTAAAGCTTGTACATTACCGGATTCTAAGTATTAGTGAGTTTGAATTCATGGACTCACTGGTATTTGAACTAAAATGTTTTTACATTGACCATTATTTGGTTAAAAATGTGTTTGAATATTGGTTTTAAATCTGCATAATAAAATTTGGATTCAACTAAATTCATATTTTCGAATGCTTTAACTGGAATCTCTTTTTTGACTAAATTTTAACATTTAAGATCTACTTGATGCGGTAGAAAGAGAGAGGATCATACTCAACAATCAACAATGCAACACTATATCATTCCATGTAAATACTTGTTTTAATTTGAGTACAAAGAAACAGGTCATCTTAATACTATTGATTAAGAAATTAATTTTATTACATAGTTATCAGTTGGCAAGAATGGGACTTTCAAGCTTTATAAGCACATGTGTTGTGGTAGATTTCACAGAAATGACTGTAAATCAACCCAAATGAATGTGGAAGCAATAAGATCATGTTGTAGTGTGATAAAACAAAAAGAAACAAGAGAGTAAAACAAGAATAACAAAAGAAATAGAGAGTTCATACATGAAATTATAGTGGTTATACTATTGTGAGATAGTGTACATCCACTTTGGAAAGAGAAGATTTTGTTATTTCTAAGAAAAGAGAATTTTACAAGATTGAAAATGGAGGCTAAGAAGAAGAATAAGAAATACAACTTGAGATGATTATTTTGCTCATGCTAATCTTTAGCTTTATATAGAAATTATGACTTAGGGTTGAAGTAATTTACTTATGGTCATAAATCAATGCCTCTTCCACTCTCCTATTCATACGTGAAATGTTTATCCATTTGTTCCAATTTCATCTTATTTACAGGTGCTGATAAGATACCTTCTTTAATTAGATAATCAGGGAATTAATTGATTGCTTCAATCTTCAAAATAATTCTTCTTCACATGTAGGTAATTTATTTCCCTCTTTAATGCTATGAAAGAGGCAATATATTTGAGTAATTATCTCAAATATCTTCCAAATCTTCTGCAACTGGAAATATTGTATCACTGAAATCAAAAATATCTTCCAAATCTTCTTTAGTATAGAAATGTTGTATCACTAAATCTGATAATCTCCACCTTGATACTATATTTAAACACATGCCTACTGACTCCACCTGCATCCTCTTACTCCAACCAGCTTTCAGGCAAGATACCATAGATGTTTCCTCGGTGAGCTTCGACGTGGCCATCACCCATTGCACTTTTGTCACTGAACTCCAGGAAGGACACCACCCGCCAACCAAGTGCTGAAAGTACCCTCTCTGTATAAGACCTACCAATCTCCAAAATAAACATCTCATCTACCAACTCACTCTCCTCCTATGCCATGAAGTGGCACCTGACACTTCAACAAGAAAATAAAGTTCGAGCAATGCTTGAATTTTGCAACAGGCAAGAACTTAGTAAACATGTCTATTGCATTCTCTTTGGTGTGAATCTTCTGAAGATGTGCCTGCTTTTCTTCATTCATAGAGACAAGGAAAGACTCTCTTACCTCTGTGTGCTTTATCCTTAAACTAAATCCCTGATTCTTAGCCAGATATATTGCTCTTTAACTGTCATAATTTACTACTATACTCCCATGAACTAAGCCTAAATCACACAACAACTGCTTCAAGTAACATGCTTCCTTAGCTGCTTCTACAGCAGCTATCAATTCCACCTTTGTAGTAAACAAGATAACTATAGTCTGCAACCTCGCTCTCTAACTGATAGCTGTCTTTCCAAGTGTAAAGACGTAAGCTGAGGTTGACTTTCTTCGATCTCTATCTCCAACATAATAGAAATCACAAAATCTGACCACGTTGAAATCTTCTCCCTGCCGTAAAAAACAAGCCCATAATCTGTTCTTCTTACCTCAAAGTTCCCTTTACTACTTCCTAATGCGAATTCCTCGGATTATCCATATAGCAACTAACCGCCTTTGTAATATCTAATCTCGTGTAGACCATAGAATACATCAAGCTTCCAACCTCAATAGCATAAGGCACCTTCTCCATGTAAGATTTGTCTTCATCTCATATCAAAAAGCTCTTATCTGAAAGCTGTACGTGTAAAGGCATGGGAGTACTGATTGCCTTTTCCTTCTTCATGCTGAATCGACAAAGAACTTTTGGGATATATTCTTTCTGTGTCAATCTCAACACTTTTAGGATTTCTCTCTCTTTGGATTACCATCCTTAAAATCTTATTTTCTTCACCAAGGTCTTTTATCTCGAATTCTGCTTTTATCTTCAATTTTAACCTGTCAATTTCGGCTTTGTCCGTGGAAGCAATTAGCATATCGTCCACATACAAGAGTAATTATATCCAATTACCATCATCCATATGCTTAAAATAAATGCAAGCACCATTAGTGCTTCCAACAAAACCAAGCTAAGCATAAAAGAGTCAAAAGAGTCAAACCTCTTGTACCTTTGCCTACGCGACTGCTTCAAGCCATATAGAAACTTTTTCAACTTGCAAACCCATTCCTTCTTTCCATTCTCTACAAATCCTTCTGGATACTTCATATAGACGTTCTCCGCTAAGTCTCTATGCATAAAGGCTGTCTTTATGTCTAATTGTTCCAAATCCATGTCATGAGTTACAACTATAGCTAGCAATATTTAGATAGAAGTATGTCAAACAACCCAAGAAAACACCTCATCATACTCCATCTCCTTCCTCTGTAAAAACACTTTTTCAACAAGTCTAACCTTGTTTCTCCATCGTCCCTCACCTTATATGCCCACTTGCATCCTATGGCTCAGCTTCCTTAAGGGGTGGCACTAATTCCCCAGTCTGATTCTTCTTCAATGGATTTATCTCCTCTTCCATAGCATGCATCCATTTTGAGCTGGCACTCGAACTCGTAGCTTCTTCAAGGTCGAAAGAATCATCTTGCACTATATGCACTGCATAGTCAAACTGATCATTAAGGCTAATGTTTGCATAATTCCAATCTCCATACCTATTTGGTGGCCTTCTAACTCTAGAACTAGCCCGAATAGGTGTAACTTTGCCTAAGCTTCATCAACTCCACCTTCAGCTGAACCATCTCTAGCTTCAATACCATCACCATCATTACTAGAGGAATTTTATGGACCCTTATGTGATGTTTCAACAACTGAAATTACTCTATCTTCTTTTACAGCTCAGACTCTACTGCTAGGCTGATATGTGGGAATAATTTCCATCTGCTTTGGCCTTTCAACTTCTAAATCTGCCGAATTAGGTGGATTCCCCTTCGGCTAGAACAGTGTACTAATCAAATGTGACATGTCTAGAGGGCACCACCTTCCTATCAATAGAGATCTAAACATGATACCCTTTGATGACTTCTGTATAGTCCAAAAATATGCCTTTATAGGCTCTACCCTCCAACATGTCATTTCCTATATAGTGAACATACACAGAGCTACAAAATATACGAAAATAACTAATATGTATAGATATACCTTTCCACCTTTTCTTTGGAATCTTCCCATTAATGGTTGAGCAAGGAATTCGATTAGTAATATACACTACAGTTGATAAAGCTTCAGCCCAAAAGCCTTTAGATAGACCTGCCGTCAATCCCAAACAATGAGTTTTCTCTAGTAGATTCATATTCACCCTTTTAGTGACTCCATTTGATTGCGGATCTCCAGGTGTAGTGAAGTGTCTCCAAATTCCATCCTGCAGACAAAAATTTAAGAACTCCTTAGAAACAAACTCACCTTCATTATCAGATCTCAGCATCTTCAATCCTTCCGACTTCATTCTCTCTATGTGCCTTCCACGTTTTGAACTTCTCAAACGACTCCACTTAGCTTTCATCACAAATACCCAAACCTTCAAAGAGTAGTCATCAATAAAAGAGATAAAATACTTAGCTCCTTCTATATAAGTTATAGCTACTAGTCCCCAAACATCCATGTGGGGATACTCTAGTACTCCTTTGGACTCATATCTACTAACACTAAAAGAAACATTTGTATGTTTCCCCAATACACACTCCTGACATAATTCTAAACTATTGAAGCTTTCACCCTTGATCATCTTCCTTCTAAGAAGCAATTCCAAGCTCTTTTTCGCAACATGACCCAATCTGAGATGCCAAAGTCTAGTAGTATACAAAGCTTGTGAACTATCAACTCCAACACATGACTCACCAAGACCTGTAGATCCTTTCAGTAAATAAAGATTCCGGACCATTATTCATTTCATCAATACAAGTGCACCATGTGTCACCTTCTAGATATCCGACTTTATCATGATCTTGCAGCCCAAAGATGCTAGCTGGTCGAAAGACAGAAGAGATTTCCATAAACATGGAATGTAGCGGACTCTAGTGAAAGTGAAAACCACACCATTATGCATGCGAATACGCACAGATCCTTATCCTAATGACTTGCAAGTAGCATCATTCCCCATCAATATAACAGTTCCCTCCTTATCTTCATAAAAAAAAAATTACTCCTTCCTAGGCGTCATGTGGAAAGACACCTCTGAATCTAGCACTCAATGGTCTGAAACATCATAAACAGATACAGTCAGTATATCAACACAAACAACTTTCTCCACTATAACAGATGAAGAACCATCCGCTTCATTTCTCTTCCTCAAATCTGATAATCTTTCTTCTAATGGCCATACTTCTTACAAAGATGACACGTGTTGTCTCTAGGCTTGGTTCTCTAACCACTTTCGGGCTTTCTTGACTTAGAACGTCCTTTGAAATTGTTCTTTTTCTTCTCCTTTCTTCCTCTCTATATGAACGGACCTGGACTACTACTAGCTTCTTAACTTTTTCTCATGTGCTTCATTTGATCTCTCACCTCTTCACTCAGGAGTCATGTCTTCACATCTTCTAATGTCGGCGTGCTTCTACCATAGATCAAGCTGTTAGCGAATATCGTGTATCACTATGGCAGAAAGCGCAATACCACCATTTCCTTATGCTTCTCATCCACATTTAAATCATCCTCTTTCATTTTCGTCATCAAATCATTGAAGAAGTTAAGATGTGCTTTCAACAATGTACATTTCCGCATCTTGTAAGTGAAGAAAGTCTTTAACAAAATTAGCCTATTCATGAGTGACTTCTTCATGTGGAGTCCTCAAATTTATTTTGCAGGCCTCTAGTGGTAGTTTCACTACCAATCTCTAGGATGATGTTTTCACCCATGGCTACTTGGAGCGTAGTAAATGCCAATTCTTCCATCACCTTCCTTTCCAATTATAGGATATCTAATGGCAATGATTCTGAGTTAAACATAACTTGATGAACACGATTTCTTCTCAACAACGCCTTCATCTTCCATTTCCACTTCTCAAAATCATTATCTTAGTTCCACTTATCTATAGCCAGCAACAACCGAATGCTACATATGAACCCCTAGCATAGGGTGCATACTCTTGGGTAGGTCTAACCTCACTTCCATCTCCAGATCCTACCATCTAATCGATTACCTTCTAGCGCTAGGCTTCAACAAAAACCTTCAATGCTTTGATGCTAGACAGTTGGGGTAGATTTCATACAAATGATTGTAAATCAACCCAAATAAATGTGAAAGCAATAGGATCGTGTTGTAGTGTGATAAAACAAACAAAAATAAGAGAATAAAACAACAAATCACATAAGAAAGTAAACGGAGAATTCACACACAGATTTATAGTGGTTCCACTATGGCGAGATAGTGTACATACACTATGGGGAGAGGAGATCTTATTATTTCTAAAAAAAGAGAATGTTACAAGATTGATAATGGAGGCTAAGAAGAAGGATAAGAAATATAACTTAAGATGATGATTCTACTCATGCAAAAAATTTCCTTTATATAGAGATTATTACCTAGGGTTGGAGTAATTAATTTATGGTCATAAATCAATGCCTCATCAATTCTTATATTCATACGGGAAACATTTATTCATTTGATTTTCTAGTTTCTCTTAATTTCCATGCGCCTGATAAGTTTCCTTCTTTAATCAACTAATTAGGAAATTAATTGATTACTTCAGTCTCTAAAAATAATTCTTCTTCTCATGTAAGTAAGTTATTGCTATTTTCAATGTTACAAAAGAGGCAATATATTTGAGTAATCATCTCAAATATCTTCCAAATCTTCTACAATTGGAAATACTGTATCACTGAAATCAAATATCTTCCAAATCTTCTTTAGCATGGAAATATTGCATCACCACATCTAACAACATGATGTCACAACTGGCATACACTGTTAGAAGAGAAAAGATGTGTAAAAGAACATCTGCAAATGTTTTTCCACAATATCCCGATACCTCAAACCCTACATCATCTGCTACTTTTAAGAGAAGAGTACCTAGATCATTTGACGTTTCTGAGTTTTCTAATGATAGGTAACTACAAATGTTTTTGTTAAAGTGTTTTATTCTTTATTTCTAGTTATATCACTTTGCATTTATTGTACAATTAGCTAGCTTTACTTAATTTTATAACGTCTCTCTTTGTTAATTTTGAATTACAAGGGTTAGTGAGGATAAGTTTTATCCAATTTTAGTTACAACATAGTGACAGGAAATATGAGTGCAAATTCCTTTTTTCCTTATTTTGAACTTTTGGGATATTTTTTTAATCTTTAAATGTGTTAGTTGAATTGTACGTTTCTATATAATTACATTTGCAATTTACTCGTTTTCATGTACAACAGAAGTTGTCAAGATGAAGCAGGACCTTTGGACATTTTTTTTCTCCTTCATATTCCCCATAGTCTTGCTTAAGTATAATGTCAACAAGGTATTTCTTCTCATACTAATCTTTAAATATGTTCTTCTGACCATGTTGATTTTTCATTTCATATGTGGTTATGTATGAATTAAATTGTCAAAATATTTATAGGATACAATGACAACAGAGTGCATTACTTCCATTCTCTCCATCGTGATAGAAGTAATTATCATGCTATTGAAATCCCTTTTATTAGTAGTAATTTTCGAAGATGATTAAATGTGCAAGAGAAGTTCAGATGGAGTATTGCCTATTTGATATTGAATACTAAAATCCAGTTAGTGAATTATACAAGCATTCAAATATTCCATTTGTAAACAAAATTGCACAGGTCCATGAAACTATTAAAATTGCTCTCTGAACTACCACTTTAGGATGAATGTGTATATCTACTTTATGAGTTACCCTTTTATCATCTACTTTTTTTTATTTTGCTTATTTGCTGATTAAATAATGAAGCATTCCACTTAAAGTTGTTTACGTTGTTTTTGAGTCCTAATCCAATTATCATATGGAAAGTTAAAGGTAAATGCTTCCAAGTTTGTTTAAGTGTTTGATCGTCAAACTATGGTAAATTATCCTTATTCTCATTGTATGTCGATAAATAATAATAATAAATTAAAAAAGTTTATTATTATAATAGTACTAATAATAGTAATATAACTAAGTTAACTAGGTATTATAAATAATAATAATAATAAATTAACTAAGTTGACCAAATTAAAAAAAATTCACTATGTTTTGTAAAAATTCAATAAGTTTTGTAAAATTAACCAAGTTTAATTTAGCTAAATTCTATAAATAATAATAATAATTAAACTAATTTAACAAAGTCTTATAAATAAAAATGATAATGATAACAATAATAATAAACGTACTAAGATTATAAAAACTAACTGCGATAACTAAGTTTATAATAATACTAATGCTGATACTAATATAATAATAAAACCGAGTTAACTGATTTTTAATAATAATAATCATTATTATAAATTGACTAAGTTAACTAGGTTAATAATAATTAACTATGTTTATAAAAATTAATTAAGTTTTATGTTAACAAAATTTTATAAATAATAACAACAATAATTTAACTAATTTAACAAATTTTTATAAATAATAATAATAATAAATTAATTATGTTTATAAAAATTAACTAGTTAACTAAGTTTTTAAAATTAACCAAGTTTACAAAATGTAACGACCCGTAAATTTATCACTTTGATAAATTATATTTATTTTTAAAATATTAAAATATAAGCTTTTCAACATAGATTATGTTTTATTAAATAATAATTATGATGTTAATCTTATTTTTAGTAAGTATTTACAAAATTATATACTTTGGAAAAAATATCTATAAAGTGCTGAAAACCGTTTTATCGATAAACCGCTCTATAATCATAAAACATAACGCATGGAGTTGAATACGTATACTTATTTTTATTTTCAAACAATAATATGAAATAAAATTATTTATTTTACTTTTGGAAAAAATAAAAGTATTTATGACATCATTAGTGATGCCCTTATATTTGAATATTGATTTATGAAATTAAATTGAGATTTAATGATTTAATAATTATTATAATTATTCAAATAATTGTTTTTAAATGATCATAATTCATTTTAATTGTTTATATAGTGATAGTAATCATTTATAATTGTTTTATAAAGATATATACTTGATTTGAAAGTATAATAAAATTCGTAGCTTTATCGATATAATACCAGTTTCGTACATAATTGTTTGATATTTATTTTTATGGTTTTATAAATTAAATATGATCATTTTAATTAATTAAAAATGATAAGAAATGATTTTTCAAATTTTGTTTACATTTATACGTAAATTTACCTATAAGTGAAAATATGACTGGGAATCGGTTTTCCAATTATCAATGGTTTAACACACGAAAGTTGTTCAAAAGTCATTTTAACCTTATTTATATGTCATGTACATATATATAACATATACATGCACAACCTAGCACGCACATGAGCATATATATACATACATATACCTTTAAATATACATATATTAAAAATACCAAGATATTTTCTTGAAAACTTAATAGTTAAGCAACTCAAAAGCATCCATCAACTCACCTTACACTATATGACCTCACATGAAGGCACAAGGAAGGGAGGCTTGCCGTGAATTTGGAGGAGATGGAGGGGGGGTAAACAAGGGGAAAATGTGTAATTTTGCATTTAGATATTTCCAAAAATTTTCTATAAATACGAACCCCTTTCTTCATGAATTCCTAACACTTATTCTTCATCTTCTTCCTCCTTCTTCAAGCTATTATAATGGCTTTATATATAAAGAAAATTATGGAGAAAATAATTATAAAAAGAAATTAAAATATATCAGTATAACCACCTCAATAAAACTTCAAAACACTCCACTTCCTCACATAAACCCATGACCACCACCTTCCATCCCCTTGGCCGAGAAGTTCACCTCCTCTAGAGCAAGGTCGTGAGGAACCAAGCCTCCAAGGACCAAGGCTGAGGCACCTAGGAAGGAAAAAAGCAAGTGTCATGAGATTTGATTTCAAGTTAGCAAAACTATTGTCAAATCTAGTTAGTTCGTCATCAAATGAAGGTGAGAAACTATATATATATATATATATATATATATATATATATATATATATATATATATGATAATGTGATATGATTGTAATGGATGTTTACTATGTTTTAATCATCAAGTTTGGTTGTTTACTATCGTTGTTTAATAATATTAACAAGTCACGTTTAATACACGTCGAATATCACAAAGGAAATCACTTTCCTTTAATAAATGAAATCACGTTTCTTTAATAAATGAAATGGTGTGTATGAGACTATTAAACCTCTTGAAAATGGTTTAAAATGATTAATAAATGTTTTATAAACAAAAAAACTCTAATTTGATGTAGTTTGACAAGTTATAAACATCGCGTCAAAAATAGACGCGTTATGTAACGGTAGTTCACGATTTCACACCATAGAAAGTTAAGTCCATACGATGGATTTGACATTCAAAGAGGAATGTGCTATATGAAAGGTAATCATTACCTCGAGCCTCATCATCCATTAGGATATGGTCATCACCTTTCTAGACTACCCTCTATATTTTGGGTTTGTTGTGTATGCTGTGGCCACGGATATGATGAGAATGACTAGGGTGATGTCATACTTGATATTATCTATGGTAAAGGTAGGTCGATTCTGTGATTTGGTAGAGGTTGGATCCTCATGTGCATTTTTCTAAAGATGTACCATCGAAAGGTAGTCACTTACTTTGTCATTGTATCAAAATTCATTCTCCAATACGTGCTTTTAGACTTAGTTGTGAACCTATTATACCATAAAATTTAACCAATATAACAATTTCGACTAGTTTAGTATGTTTATTTAAAAAACGTTTTTCAAAGAATGTCATTAAAAATAATATTCCTAGGTTTTGTGTAGCAAATATTTTTGTTATCATAAGGTAAAAATTCGTTCCATGTTTATGTGCGGCGTGGTCTTATGAGATACCATTTGTTTCCAAATATATGTATTTTGAGTTTCTCACACTAGTCTCATAACTAACCTGGAGTTTATTTTCTATTCCCCTTAAACTTCGGGTGCCCTATTTTTCTAGGCAGCTTAGTTTTCAGATTTAATTAGAAGAAATCTGAAAGAGCTCGAAGCAAGGATTTAGAAGATTCTTTAGTAGACTATTACCTCTTTTTAGCACACTTATGTACTATTGTATTCCACTTTTCTAAGAACAGATATTTATAACTATTTCCGTTTAACTCTGATAAATGTATTTAAACATTCTGGTGCAAAGAGACGTGTGTATATGTATTGAAATAATATATGACATTCCATTCTTCCATCGTCTGACCTCTATTCCTGTCCTCCCCTTCATTCTTCGCCTCGTCTCTCTAGCCACTATGCATTTCGCCTTGCCTCTCCTTATGCCGAAGAAAAAGAAAACTAAGCACAAATAAATAAATAGCCTAGATCCAGGTCTGGAAAACATGGTTATTTCTCTGAGATGCTCTGGTCACCGCTTCAACGCTTCTTACTCTCCTCCTCCAGTCAATGTTTCAAAACATTTGCCTAATATCTCTTCGACTCCTATGGATCCCTCTCGTTTTCTACTCTTCCTTTGAAAATGCAAGTACCCATATCTGAAACCGCTTCTAACAATAGCATCCCAGGAGTAGACGCGTCTGCGTATGTTGTTTTGTCCGTTGGTAATACTCTATCTCGAATTGTGGCATCAGTATCTCCCTCTATCAAGTCCGCAATGCATGTTATTTTTGTTTCAAACAATCCTATGGAAAAAAACTCTCACTACTTTGGTATCAGAAATTGATTCTTCTCGTGTTTCTACTCCTTGCTTGGGTTGTAGTTCTCTTGTTAGTGAGCACCCTTTATCTCCGATTTAGCTGCTGCGAATAATGCATCTTGTTGGGTTGATGCATCTATTGGTTTGAGAAATGAAAGTGATGTATGTGATACGGCTATTTTTGCAAATGATTTAGGTGTTGCTACTTCCCCTAGGTTGGGACACATGTAATGTGAAACGACCGATTGAATCATATTAAACCTGCTAATGCGATCCTTGGTTTTTCTACTGCTCCTTCCATCAGATCTGATATTCAATCCCATCTGGTTTTCTAATTAATGCTACTAATAAAACTACCACTAATTCACCTCCTGTTTCTACTAATAATTGGTCGTCCTTGTTCAAGAAATTGTCGCGCAATGCAGGTGATTACATTCACTATTCTTATGATACGGTTGAGGTTGATAGTACCATGTATCCTCTAGCTGAGGACATTCAGGCAGCTGTGGATTATTGGCCTAACTATATGGTAAGATTTTTTCTTAATTCTAACCCCATATATCATGTTGTCGTGAGCACTGTAAGAATCGACAGAATCTTAAGGGTGGTTTGCAAGTTCATTATGATAACTAGTTTTTTACTTCAAGTTTTCTAGGCCTGAGAAAAGACAACACATGATTGAGGCGGAGCCTTCTTTCATAGAAGGAAAGTAATTTATTATTTCTTCTTAGAGTATATCCATTGACAGTGCAAGAGATTAGGTTTTATCTATTCCAGCCTGGGCCCATTTCTCGCATACCCCTTTCAATCTACAACCATTGGTTGGTTTGAACTGATTAGCCAGCATAATTGGCAATCTTAAGTGCTTCGATGCGATTACGGTAGGGAGGGTAGAATTATTTATGCTAAACTTTGACTGAGATTAATTTGGATAAACCTCTTCTTTCCAAGCTTAGAGTTTGCCCTGTTGAGTGCCATGTTATAGTTATGATGTTCATTATAGTTGGAAGGCTGATATTTGTGAGACTTGTCACTCCTTTGGTCATTTGGCAATTTCTTGTAAGCATGGTCCTCTATTAGTCTCTTCTCCTGTTGTTGACACTCCTTTACCATTTGCTAGTAAGATTCCACTTCCTCAGCCTCCAACTAGCAAGTGGATTTGAAAGCATCTCCCTGTTGTGGTGGGTGTTTTTGAAGCTTTCCTTATCATTCACCTTTGATTTCTCCCTTGGATATCGTCATCCCCTCTTCTAACACTGATCCAGTATTACCCCTCCTTGGACCCTTGTTTCCCCTACCGCTATATTTTTTCCTCTTTTGAAACCTACCTCTGATGACATATCCTGGAGTTCGGTGGAGCAAGCCTGGATTCATGAAAACTCAGAGATATGATCTGATGTATGTCAATTTCTATAAGTATGTTGGCATGGATGGGAAGTGTAGATGTTTTTATTATCAAATAATGGATGATGATTTATCACTTTACACTATATATGAACTTGGCCAGAGGAATTCGTTCCACTTGGCAGATACATCTTGGAATAGAATATATTTATATTGCTCTGATTCGGTTGATTATGTTCCTTCCTTAGTTTCTTTATTCTCGGGGAATTTCCATATTATTGGGCTTAATTCTTCAAATGATGGCAGTGGATCCTCTTCTATGGAAGGGGAATGGTCTCTTTTTGTTAGTAGCTCCGGCCTTTTTGCTAAACTCCTACATTTATCACCTTATAGTTAATCTGTGCATGTGAAAAACACTTGTTTAATTTTTTTTATAAAAGTAGACGACCCACTATAAAGTCGGCCAGCCTTGCTAATTTTTTCTATAAATAATAATAATTAACTAATTTAACAAAGTTTTATAAATAATAAGAATAATAAATTAACTAAGTTTATAAAAATTAAATAAGTTTATAATAATAATATAACTAAGTTAACTGAGTTTTAATAATAATAATAATAATAATAATAGTATTAAATTAACTATGTCAACCAAGTTAATAAAAACTAATCAAGTTTTGTAAATGTTAAACAAGTTTTATAAAATTTTAAAATGGCCAAGGATCATCTAATATGAAATATTAACTAAAATATTTACTTATGCAGAATATAAATATAAAAGTATAAGTAATAAAGTAAATGACACCAGAGATTTTTATACTAGTTCGAACTTTCCGTTCTACGGCTAGTCCCAAAGTCCTTCTGGACTTAATAGGTACCCTCACTTAATCCGGAGGAATATGTATTACACTACTTGAGTAACTGAACAGGTCTTCAACCGCCTAGAAAACCGAATAGGACTTCTACCACCAATGGATGCTGCAACATGACTTCAACTATAAATAACAAAAATGTATTTGACCGAGTATGCTCTTGGATCACACTAATAAGTCAATAACGTACACCATTTCTATAATCTTCTACTTTATGGTGTATCGTGTAGTTTGTGAATAAAGTAAGTAATTTTGATCATAATAAAACATTCTTGAATGATCGTGTGACCATATATAATGCAATTTAGAACTAGATGCTTGAGAGTTCAATAGTAAAGATAGAGAGAATTGCAAAATAAAATTGATGATGAAAATAATGAGATAATTTGCTTTATATAGAATTTAATAGTTGCAATCATTCGTGAAAAGTAACGATAAAAAATTAAGACTGCAACTCTTGATTTAAGGGCTGTAACCCTTTATGAAGAAGAGGTACCCTTTTAGAAAACTAGTTGTTATACAGATTCAACCGGTTGAATAGAGTATGGCAGCCAGCTGAATTGATAATTCTGAAATCAGCAAGAAAATAGTTCATTTTAGGCAATTTTCAGCTGGTTGAATATAGTCATTCAGTCGGTTCAATAAGATATTCATGTGTTAGTGTACAAGTTCAGTCGGCTAACGTAAGTGGTTCAGTCGGTTTAATTTCTAGTTTTTGTGATGTTTTTGAAATTCAAATTCCAAGAAAAAGTGTATGTGTGTGTATACTACATAGAAGAGATTTTAACAACTTTATATCTCTAGACATAGACACTATGAATGATAGTAATTTGTAGCATCAGTTCGGTCTTCATTTTGATATAATTGTCTCTTTGTAAAGTCGATGTCGTTCCCTACAAAAGTAGTCAGTATATACAATATATACTTGTATAGAGGTCGCTATCAAAACATCAAAATATAGAGTTCTAACATTCTCCCCCTTTTTGATGATGACACCTATATAAGCTTAATTTTAAATTGAGTTATTCTTCCCCTACCATGATACTTCCCTATCCATATGGCCTTACATTATTCTCCCCCTTTTTCATTGACAACAAGGAAATAGATATCAATATGAGAAATAAAAAGTTTGGTAAAATAAACAATTTACGAGAAGCAGTATTAGACTCAAAACAACATAGAACATACAATCATCACATCACGTAAAACATCACAGATCAAAGGATAGAAAACATCACGCACATATCGAACATGATGAGCATAACATCACAGAAACATAACAATCAAGTCATTACAAACGTTACAACACAAATTGCTTTTATAGATTTAAACATAGAACATAAATAAGAGTCATTATAAACTAATAAAAGAAACATACCTTGATATAGAGAAGAATTAAAACTCTTGCCTTTCGGAGTTACCTCCTTCGTCTTCGTCATCTTCTTGAGTAGTTGTCCAAGTGAAAGGAGCTGGAGTTTCAGTAACTCTTGTTGATGAAGTAGAAGGAATAACAGATTTGGACAAAAGAATTAAAGCTTATCCCAAATCTTTTTCAAGAAGCCTTTGATAGAATTGTGCTTTTTGTTCGTTTTTGACACGTTCTTAATTTTGGTTAAACGATGATCAAGCCTATTTTGGTTTCGAGATAGGGTAATAAAGGCTTGTTTGGAAGGGACATCCACATTGATTTCTTCAATACATTATCATCTCCTTGAGCTTGTGGTCTTTAGGAGGAGGAAGTAACACTAGCGTAATGGGGTTGTGCAATACCTTGGTTACGGTTTGCAACCCATAATCACCTTTGCCGGTGATATATCCTTTGGAGTTATCTTCAAATATGACAAATCCTCCGTTTGAGTAGATAATGTTTGTTAACATTTCTTTATTTCCCATCATATGTTTTGAGCAAGCACTATCAAGTATCCATTTTCCTCTTTCCTTATTTGATACTTGCAAAAAATATAGAAATGATGTTGGTACCCACTTTTTTTGTTAGGGTCCTAAGAGTTAGATCTTAGGAAACCAAATCCATAAGGGTTTAGAATTCCCTTTGTAAACAAAATCATCATTCTTATGAAAAGAAGTTATAAAAGATTTTATATACTTATTTCTAATCAAATGATTATTTTTTTGAAACCCAAATCTTAATAGATTTTGAATGGGTTGCTATTTTCTTTTGACTAATAGATTTTAAAACAGTATTTTCAAGACAGTTATTTTTCTTCTTGAAATTTGCAAGTGGGGTTATATTGTTTAGGACTAGTTTTTTACTTTTATAAATTTATTATATCTCAATCCCTTTTTATTAGAAGTAGATTGCAAATTTTCTATAATCTTAGAAAGATTTTCTCTACCTCTATTAAAGTTAGAAACATTTTTAGTAATATTATCTAGCTTTGTTTTAAGACTAGTAATATCTAGTTTTAGCATTTTAACAGTTGATTTCAATTCATGATTTTCTATTGATAATGTGTCATTCTTTTCTTTTTGAGTCTCGATTTCACTACTCAACATAGTAAGTTGAGGAGCAATATTAGAACAAGATTCTTGTGAAATAACAAGTTGTTCTTTAAAAAAAATTCTTTTCGTCTCTTAACCTATCAACTTTGATTTCATTTCTACTTAGCCTTTCCCGTGAATCTTTATACTTGTGTTAAAATTTCTTAGTTTATGTAATAATTCAGAATTTATGCCAACTAAATCATCAAAAGTAAGATCACAAACATCGTCATTTGTGGTCATAAACCATACGTTGGCTTGTTCTGAATCACTATCCCACCCGCTGACTAATGAGGAAGAGGAATCTGAATCATCTCATGTAACTAAAAAGGATGTTTCTTCTTATATTATGGCTCTTGCTGTTTCCTTTCTTGCGAACTGGATAGTCTTTCTTCATATGCTCCTTTTTATGGCATTCATAGCATTCAAGAGTTTCGAATGATGGTTTGTTGTTTTTTTTATTCCCAAACTTTCCGTTCTTTCTAAATTTTAGAAACTTTTTGAAATTCTTTGCTAAAAACACCATATCATCTTCGTCAAATTCTACTTTTCGACCTAGAATGCTATTGCTTTCCTATCTTGAGCTTAAACTCATTTTGCCAACAAATTAACTTTGTATACCATAAGATTCCTATTAACTCTTCCAGTTTTATGGTAGAAATGTCGTTAGCTTCTTCAATTGCTAAGACTTTTCGTTCCCACTCATATATTAAAGAGTTTAGGATTTTTGAAACAATATCAAAATCAATATATTTTTCTCCAAATGCCAGAAGTGAGTGATATATATCTTGAAACTTGGAATACATCTCACCTATAGTTTCATCTTGCTTCATTCTAAAATTCTGAAATTGATTCTTAAGCATTGATATCTTGCTTTTCTTAACTTTATTAGTACCTTTATGAGTAACTTTAAGAGTGCGCTAAATTTCATATGCTGAAGTACACATACTAACTCTATTAAACTCATTTTTGTCTAAGGAGCAAAGCAACATATTCATAGGTTTAGCATTTGCAGTAGCATCTAATTTCTGTGTATTTGACATTATTCATAAGGAGTGGTAGGTATAAAATAATTTATTAAGTGATACTCCAAGTTACATGTAAATTCTCATCCTAGTTGACCAACAATTATTGTTTAATCCATTAAATAGCGGTGGTCGTGCAGTGGATTGACCATTAACAAAACTTGATGCTATGTTATTCTCCATATTACATGAAAATCAAAAACTTTGTTACGTTAATATGATGACCTGCTCTGATACCAAATGAAAGCGACTAAGGATCGTGTAGTATGAAATATTAACTAAACTATTTATTTGTGCATAATATAAATATAAAAGTAAAAGTAATCCTTTTACTCTGCTTCACGACCCTTTAGATCCACATTAACTGCTTGTTGCATATGCTAAATGCAATTTTTTTTCTTACAAAAGTACGATCTATCTAATTTGTTTTAGTTTTATTTTACCACAGGAAGAATAAAACGATAACTGTTAGGGTATTTCATAAACACTTCAAGCATATATTTTAATCTCTAATTTATCTTTCTTTCATATAAGTAAATTGGGAGTTTCTAAGTGCTTTTACAAGTTTATGGAGAGAAGTTACTTGAAATAAATAGTATAAATTAGAGAAAAGATGATTTAAACCTAAAGGTAAGCTACCTTTTCAGACCGACATTGAAGTAACTACTATTAGCTTATTCACCAGAAGTGACATTATCCTATTTTGTATTGTAGCTTCTTTCAATTAAGGTGATGCTATTGACACCTACCCAAACACTTCTCTTATCAATTTTTCCTCTTATCTAATCAATTGTTTCACTTACCTATGTACACATACTTTCTCATTATTGGGGAAAATCCCTTCAGATGATCAGTCTAAGAGAATAAAAACCCAACGCAGCGGAAAACAGCTGGATCGTGATTGTAGCGAGACGAAAAAACAGAAATAAATACCAAAACAGACAGTATAGAGCTATGCAATAAAGAAAAATAAATAACACCGGTATTTATAGTGGTTCCACTGCCGCGAGGCAGTCTATGTCCACTTAGGGAGAGAAGATTTTATTAATCACCGAAATATTAGAGTTACCAGATTGATTCACTTTTGGAGGCTATACATAAGAAGAATTGACAATACAGACAAAATTTTGTAGAGTTTCAGCTCTCTAGGATGGCTGCCATTGTTGTCCAAAAACTCCACTATTTATAGGGTGAAGTTATGAGGAGGGTCGGTTTCTATATAGCAGCTCAGGTTTTTGGTTCGGCAAACACCAAAATATGGTCTGACATGCACACATCTGGTCCGGCTACACTTCGGAGTAGCATTAGCATACCGACCAAAATATTTGGTTCGGTCATTCACTTCAGTTTAGACCGGCATGCCCAAATATCGAACGAGTTATTACATTCGGCATCACATGAAGCAGCAAAGGAAATTGCTTTCATCGAAGAAGATTAGTATTCCCCATTTCCCCGCTCCAGACTTTTCCTTCATCAAATCACTAAACCAAAAATCACCGGACGAGATTTCTCGTCTGGCCTCCTCATCACCGCTCCAGATGGAGCACAACAACACCGAACCATAATTTTGGTTCGGCAATCCCCAGTTCAGCAACACCGGACGAAGCAATTCTTCTCCGAACGAAACTGGAATTTGGCCTTGCTCTTCCTCCTCTATCTTTGCCTATGCTTATGCGACTTCAAGCTTCTCTGATCGATGAATTAGGTATGAAATTCCAACATTCATAATATTTTTATTTTTTGAAAATCATTACTCTACTTCTTATCTTTATCTTTCTTCAAACAATAAGATCCAAATTTCTCCATCCAATTTTTCATAGTCGATCCTTTTTGAATTAATGCTTCACCAGTACATATAAATCCAACTAATTTTGTTGCAACTATGTTGTTATCGATTTTACTTGTACGTAGAATTTTCATTTTTTTTAAATTGTATCACCCTAACTAAGATTAACATAGTGAAAAGTAATTTGCAGCTCAAATTATGTCTTACTACATGACATAATAAAGAACATTCATTACTACTTCCATCGAAAATTTCAATTCTTTTTTGATTTTGTTGTTGTTTGAACAATAAAAGGAAAAGCAAGGTCCAATTGTAATAGAAAATAATATAATTTAGTCAAATATAATTAATTATGACAATCCATTCCCTAAATAATTAATAAATTTTAAAAAACATTGATTTACATGCATATTTAAAATAGAATAAATATCTTAACTAATCAACTTCTAATTCTCTTTTGTCAACAGTGATTAATAGGATTGAAAATAATTATACTTGAGTATTAGATTTCACTATTTCTATATTTTTCGATCAGAAAAATGGGTTGGAGGAAGTTTTACTTCTTTTTTTGAGCCTACGGACGCCGATTATTTTTTTTCGTTTGAAGGACGCGGGCTTTGTATTTTCGTTCTAAGGACAAACTTATGTAAAATTTAAATTTTCTTCTTAATTTCTTCTTGGTCTTCATTTTGATATTGCTGATCTTAGTTCATCGATCTTCTCTATTCAAGGACGTGTGCTTCTTTATTTTTGTATTCAATCTTCTCGATTGTCTATCGATCTTTATCGTGCTTCTTTATCATTGATCTTCATCGTGCTCTTGATCTTTATCAAACAGTTTCCTCACATTCAGGTATATTTCTCTTATTTATTTCAATCTTCTTCTTATCTTCCTCTGATATAATATCGTTCGATTATTATGTATATTTTTGTTTTTCTAGGTTGCGCAGTTTGTCTTCTTGCAGAATTCAGTGCCTATTTTAGATTTGTTTTAGTGGCAAAGTGAGATTATATTGTGTATTGTTATGTTTCTTCGGTACAGGTTATTGTTTTACAATTTTACCGTTCATCTATCAATCTAGTGAATTTTATATGTAGTTTGTTGCGTTATGCTATGTTTAAATAACATTCTTTGCTGTGTATTCATAATTTATTTTAATTTGATTGTGTGATGTTCGTTTATCATCTGCTTTTTAATTAATTTATATTTCTTTTATTTAGCACTTAATTTGATTTTCATTTGTTATGCTATGTTAATTTAGCATTTTCTGTTGTTTCTATATTCATAGGATTAATTAAGTTTGTTAATTAGTTTTTTAATTTATTTTGCAGTGCTGATATCTACAATGATGAAGCAAATAGTTTGCTAGTTATTTTTGAACACAATGAGAACTATTATTCTACTCGACTTACCACATGCTCTTTTTTCTTTGGTGTTAAGATAGAAATCTATGAAGTTTGGCCACATCTTAGTCAATTTTCTACTGAGATATCTTATGTTCCTGAGAATAAGAATATAATCATTGATACTAATTCAGATTTGATTATTATTCCGTGTTTTCTAATTTTCAAGAAGAGTGAATATTTTAAGTCTAGCGTTAAGAAAAATGTTTGTGCTATGGAAGCTGATATTCCTGATGTGACTTAGGCTATGCAAGTGTTCAAAGCACTTCAATTGGTAGTAATTCTGGTACAAATAGTGATTCAAATGCTCAATTCTTCTTATTATTTGAAAGATATGTTGAAGAAAGATTCTCAAAAAACTATTGTGGATCTTCTTGGTTTTTGTTTTAATGGAGCTGAGGATTTTCTAGAGTTTTTAGTGGCATAACAAATAAAAAATGTTTATGAGTTGATTTTTGTAAGAAATTCTCCTGATAGAATTTCGGTTAATTGCTCTTGGTTGAATGATGGTTGAAAGTTTTATCTTAATGCTTCTTCGGATCTTGGTCTACTCTCTCAGTTTTTATTAGAACATACAGTTTTGATCATTCATGTGGAGCCGGTCTTAGAGATGTTAATAAAGTTAATATTTCAAGTAGATTTGTTAAATCTTTGATTGTTGATCAAATTCGAGATGCTTCCATGAAGAAGCCAAAAGATATTATGAAGGAATTTAGAAGAGTGTACAATTTTATTCTTTTATATTATTATGCTTATAGCGAAAAATAGTTGGCTTTGAAAGAAATATATGGGGATGATGCTATGTCATATAATGATTTAAATTGGTATTTGGAGGCGTTGAAAAAGTATAATCTTGGTAGTTACGTGGCCGTGGAAGTTAATGCTTCAACCAATCAGTTTGAGAGAGTTTGTATTGGTTTTGGTGCTTGTCTTCTTAGATTTAAACACTGTTGGCATTAATATTTTTAGATGCGGCTGCTTTGAAGGGTAGGACGGGTTTTTGTTAGCTGCTACTTCTAAAAATGGTAACGAAGGTATGAGCTTCATTTTAGTTTTGTTTTATTTACTTATTTACTTTTCTGGTAATGATATATTAAAATATCATTGTTCAAAGTTGTACATAATTTTTAATGCAGCCATGTTACTAGAATTGTTTGCTTTATTTTATCCGATGATCGAGCTGGTTACACTAGAAATGTTTATAGTAGAAATGTTTAAAAAAACAAGAACTAAAATTTTGTGCAGCAATAAATAAAAGACTTTTAAATAACATATGCAATATTCATATATCATTTTGAACCTAATTTAATTGTGTATAATAGAAATTATTAACATTTAATACAGGTTTTGATGTTTAATATAATTCATGTTTCTTACTACTGAGCTGTCATTAATTATTTATTTTGTAGGTTTCTTTCCTCTTGCGATGGATATTGTTTCACATGAAAATGAATCTAATTGGTCTTGGTTTTTATCCCATTTGAAAGGAATGCTTAATGAAGATCGGTCTTTAGTTTTTATGTCTGATCTTCAATGGGGTCTCATTTTAGGTGTTTCGAAAATATTTCGTTCTTTATATTATAACTATTGTTTACTTCACATTTTCAAGGCGGCTAAAGGTGATTCATCTATTGTAAGTGGTTCAAACTTTGTGCTAGAGCTTTTAATATGTATGATTTTGAGCAATATCTTTCTAAATTTAAGGATATTGGGGGTACATCTGCATAAAATTTTCTAAGAGATAAACCTTTTGACCATTAGGCAGATTTGTTTTTTCAAGGAAAGCGTTATGGTGAATATTCTTCAAATGTTGCAGAAAGTTTCAACTCATGGATTTTGAAAGATAGAGCTATGTCTATAACTTCTTGTTTGGATGGTATTCGAGTGAAAGTTATGAAGCAAATGGCGAGACGAAGAGAGGAATGTTGTTTGTGAACAACGAATCTTTGTCCTGTTATGAAGGAATATTTGTCTAAGTTAGTAGATAATGGCTTTGGTTGGTATGTTTATAAGTCTTCGAAATTTGTGTTTGAAGTTAAATCTCCTAAGTCTCTGGTTGTTGATCTTAAAAATCATTTACGCGGTTGTAATCAATGGACAGTTACTAGTTTTCCATGTGCCCATGCAATTAAGTGCATTAACAATTCCAGATTATCAGTTTATGATTTTGTGGAGGACTATTATACTGTTAATGCTTTCAGATCTTCGTATGCTAATGTTATAAATCCAATTCCAGATTTTGATAAGCCAGTTGCTGCTGAAAATGATGTTTTGATTAGGCCTCCTAAAGAAGTTCATGGTGCAGGATGACCATCTACAAAGAGGCGTGGTGGATTTGGATATTCTCAAAGTAAAAGAAACAGATGCAGTCAGTGTAATGAAGTTGGCTACAACAAAAGGAATTGTCTTGCTTCTTCAAAAATTTAAGAAAATTTGTGTGTTTTTTTAGTGTAATGGAGTAGTTTTTTGAGTGTAAAGCTGCTAAAGCTTATAGAAGAATGAAATCAGACTTTGTGAAATCATTATAAAATAAAATGCGAAATGTTTTGGTTATTTTGTTTAAATTTCTAATATCTGATGTTCCTATATTCTCCTTTGTTGTTGAATTTCTATTTTTAGAAATCTATTCTTTATTCATATTATAAAATATTTAATATGAAAGAACTGCATGAGCTCCGCACTTCAGTATTAACATTTCTATTCAATGCTAGATGTACTTATCCTTTCACTCGAATGCTAGTTGTAACTAGCATTTCATTATAATCAGTATGCATCACACCTGGAATACAATTTCAACACTGAAACCCATAATTTGTCCTTGTATAGAATTGAGTAAGCTGTTGTGCAAGAACAAAGGATCTGATGATGATATACTGGTTATATGATTAGCTGATGAGATTACATAAGTGGTTTTGTGATGAATTGTCGGTATGATGATGTACTGTTTATATGATATGGGGGAACACCTGCCCCCATATTTCTTTAGTATTGCAATGGAATATCTTTCCTTATTGTTAGAAAGAGCAGTTAGAAAAAAGAATTAACACCAATTTGTAAAGTGCAACCTATGGAATATCTTCATTATGCAGACTGCACCTCTCTGTTTCAGAAAATAACAAAAAAAGTAGATAAATGAGATTGTAAATATTGGCTGCTGATTAATGGTGTAATATATATCATATGGTGCTATACTGGCTATTGATTTATGGTGTAATATATCCTATGGTGCTGTACTGGCTACTGATATACCAACTTCCTATTGCCACTTTAAAGAAATCAAATAAGATAAATGCAGACTTTCTGTGGAAAGGAAGGAAACATAAATTTTCTTGAGCTAAATTATGTGTGCCAAAAAAAGAGTGGGCTATATGTCTAAAAAAATTAGAGGATCTACAAGATACTTGTGCACTAAACCTACTTTGGCAAATAACATCAAAATAACAATCAACGTGGACTGCGTTACAATATAACTCGCGTTACAGTTGAATGACAGTTGCATTTAGCATTTAAGTTAAATGCTAGTTATAACTAGCATTACAGTGTAAATAGTAGTCATCACACTTGAAATAGAGTTCAAACATTGGAATCATATAAAAATGCTATATGGCTAAATTCACACATTATTCATCACAGTTCAATCACTGAGAAATGTATTTTCGTATAATGCTTGTTCTATCTAGCATTTCAGTATAAAACATTATTCGCCACTTCAGAATTACGGTAAAAGCATAAAAAATACACAAAAATGACACTTGAATATATCCATAGTTTATACATTGTACTTCATGCACTGAAAACATACAACTATAATCGAATCAAAATTCTAATCGAGAAGTTCAAATCCATCTGAGCAGTTTATACACTGAGAACAAAATATAAGCATTGGAAAACATATAAGACTCCATCTCAGTTTAATTAGCAGAAGTTGTTCAGTTCAAATAAACCCAAAGTTCTAAGAAGTTAAAATGCAACAGCTATTCTTATGTAGAATCTTTGTATGATTTCTTCATTGACCAACTGTATTGTGGATCATTGGGTATGTTATACACCACTGCAGCTCTTAGGTTTCTAAGCATTTCCTTTGGATATTTTTCGGCATCTCATCCTTGTCCAGTTTTTTCAAGTTTTCCATACCAAAGAATGCACAATCAAGTCTGTTTCAGATATAGAAATATTAGTTAATATTACAGTATAATCTAATGCTAAAATAAGATAGCATTCTTTACTCTAGAATTCTAAAATATAGCTTTATATTTTGATCACAATATTAATCAATGCATTCATAGAGACACCATTGATGCATGTGGAATGTGCACCTTACACATAATCTTTTTGTTCAATACATGCAGTTCAATGAACTGTCAATTAGCAATGTTGGCTTTAACTATCATTTTGCATATTTAATGCATTCTAGTGCAATTTAAAAATACAAATGATATTTTGGTTATCAGTTTGCATGTTTTGTCTAGTCCAAAAGACATTAAAAATATGTATGCTAGTGTAAACAATCATTTTGGATATTTGATAAATTTATAAGCACTGAAAAATATAACGATAGTTTGAACTGTCGTTTTTTTCATTTTCCCAATTTTATGCACTTTAAAATTTTCAGTTGTAGGTTTAACTATCATTTTGATGATTAGATGTAGTTAGTTGTATTTTAAAAAAGAATAACAAAAGTTGGAGGAATATACAAACTAAAATGACAAAAGAAGAAATGAAATTAGTTACTTACGAATCAGAATCCTGTGGTGGGCTTTTTGGCTGCAACACTTTAGGTTTGTGAAATTCTTTGTTCAGTATTCCTACTTCTGCCCATTTCTTCTTGAACATCAATTCAATTTTGTCTTTCTGCAAGAAGAAAAATTAGTGTTGTATACTAATGTTAGAGTGATTTAAAAATTATACTTTTCTTACAAGAATGCAAGCTTGGTTGTAGCTGGGGTTTGAAGTCCCCGTCGATCTATTTTTTGGTTTAGTTGAATCATAACGACTCCATTGCATTATTTCATAGTTTAGCATCAACAAGCTCCAATGGTTTGTGTAATGTAGAGGGAAGAAAATTTTCTCTGTAAATTCATCTTTGACAATGACATCTATTATCGGTATGACTATGTCTTTGATTACAGTTTGCTGATCATGTACTAAAGCATTCTGCACATTCATATGTATTAGAATACTTTATATTATTTTTTGACATTTATAATGAAAAGCTTATACTTACCATCATCATTGTAGTGAAGTAGTAATTGTGTTCATACGTTTTTTGATAGTAATAAAACCAATCAATAAGCTGTTTAACCAAACAAAGAAAGCTGTAAGTTTTATGGGAAAATTAATTTTTTATTTATTTTTGAACCAGGAATATTAATGCAAGTATTCACTATCATTTACATGTTTACTACATTGCATGCTTTGAAAAATGCAAATGATAGCTTAAACAATCATCTTGGACATTCGATATATTTTTATGCCCTTTACAAATACCAATGTTATTTTTAACTGCCATTCTTTTATTCAACACATTTATATGTAGCTTAAAACTTTGAATGCTAGTTTTAAGTATCATTCTCTCATCCTATATATTTATGTGCACTTAAAAACTATGAATGCTAGTTTTAATGATCATTCTCCCATCCTATATAGATATCTGCATTTTATAAATACTAATGCTACTTTTAGCTGTCACTCTTCTCATTCAATTCATTTATATGCACTTTGAAAAGTTGAATGCTAGGTTTACTTATCATTCTTCCATTTTATACATTTACATACATTTATTTTTACTATCATAATTCTTATTTGATGCATACCTGTCCATCTGTAACCGCCTCAATCAGAACGGCTTCCAGCATAGATTTCACTATTGTGATTCCCCCTTTGTTCCCTTCATCTTTTTCTATGCTACAGTGCTGTAATTGAAAATCAATAATTGACAATTTGGTTTTTTAATTTTATTTAATTACAAATATAATGAAAGAAAAACGATCACAAATCTTATCATTAAATTTGAAGAAAGTAAGAATTTTGTTTTGTTGTTCTTCATTCAATAATTGTAGAATACTACTTTTTGTGATATCTTTACTCTTGTAAGCTTTACTTGATGGCGAGTACCCAACAACATCAATAATTTCTTCATTTGTTTAGATTCCTCTTCATAATGAGATTCTTCATTTTGTTCTTATTGTTCCTGTTCACTTATATTTTCCTTTTGACCTTTCTCAGTTTCAGGTTTCTTCTTTTGGTCTTCATTATCAACATTTTTCTTTGTTTTTAGTGAACAATTTCATACTGGCAATCTGGATCAATTTTATTCCTTCCTCGGCGCTTTTTAACCCTCAAAACTAAAGAGCTTGGTTTCTTCTGTGTTTTTTCATGCACTGTCAGGGATTTTTCTGTTGCCTCTGAAGTTTTCTTTTGTTCCTATTGTTCTTTCTCTTGCTGCATCATTTTAATTTCTTGAGTTATATTGAAATCAAATGATGGTGGTTCTATATCTTCTCTTGCTTTTGATTTCAACATCTTGATTTCTTTTCTCAACCGTATGATAATGCCTTCTGCTTGTATCCATTTCTATCTCCCTTTTTCTAATTCTTTTTCACTCTTCTTCAATTTATTTTCTAAATCTTCAGTTGCTGCATTGAGTCGACTTATTTTTTGATGTCTCTTCCAAGTTTTTATTTTTTGTATCCCAATATTCTCATTGGTATCTAGCTGAACAAATTTTTGTTGGCTTGTTTGTTGACGAAGTGCTTTTTCATCTTCAGTCAGGTTTCTTAGTTCAACAAAAATCTATGTAATAATATAAATAGTAGTGAATGAGCTAACATACAATGGATGAACTAATTTTATGTATAATTGGCATTTTTTATGTGATGCTATATCTGACTATCATTCTTTAGTAGCAACTATAGAAAATTGCCAACAGGGTTGGCGCAGTTGGTTGATGGTCCGGACTGCGTGATCGAAGGTCACGAGTTCGAGCCTCGAAACTGACAACCCTGTAACAAGTACCCGAAGTATGTGTTTGGCAGGCACATACTTCCCTAGAGTTTACAAACGAAGCTTGGTTCTCTAGGTAATTCAAAAAAAAAAACTACAGAAAATTGTATTTGTGCAAAAATGATATATGTAACTATCATTTAAATTATGACTGTATAATAACAAAATAAAAACTGTTAATATACACTGTGTTAAAATATACTTATCTATCATTATATATTTTTTATACTCGTGTGAGAAATAATACCTATCTATTGTCCATGTTCATTAAAGCTTCTCTTGAAATAACCATTTTCAAGCTTCCGATATTCCATCTCCTAAATCTAGGTAAGGTAGAACAATATGTTGCTAATGGACATATCAAATTCACATGCTCACATAGGAAAAACTACAAATAAAATATTACTCGTTAAAACATATAATGTGTGTAATTTTATTTATAGATATAGATACATTAACATAAAGTTAGAATGTTGTATTTACAATTGGGAGCATAGAACAACCCGACATATTTCTCGGCTTTGTTTTGAAAGCCGTCGAAGATCTAATCAATGAATGATGAATTGAAACCGGCCAAGATGCTGAGTTCATTTTGTTTTCATCAAGGATATAAGGAATATATCCCCATGGTAAATATCTCTGGTTGTCGAAAAAGAAGAAGGTTATCATTGCAAGAATAATTTCGGTTTTGGAAAATCAGTTTCTTGTTGAAATTGTTGTGTTCCGGGACATTATTTATCTTTGAAATTATAAGATCCTTTGTGATGTGCTCTGCTGTTCCAAAATTTCTTAGTACAAAATCTTTACAATTGTTTGGAAGGATTTGTAAACTCATTTTAGGTAATGGAAAAATATTAATTCCAGACAAAGGTAAGCTAAAGAAAATTGAAACATCTTCAGGTTTGATTTTTAGAAAAATATTCCCCACCTTAAAAGCTTCGTCATTGATAGAAAATGTTTCTATGATATCATCTAAGATTGTTGACGATTTTGTAAAAGAGGCTATGGATAAAAGTTCTTCGAAAAACACTAGCATAAATTTTTCGAAGGGTGTTTGTTTTAAATAATTCAATTGATCTACAAAATAACCTCCTTTTTCCTTAATTTTTCGAAATTTTTTTATCATTGGAAACAAGCTACGTCGATACTGAATTTTTTCCTGAGATACATTCTTTGATTTTTTTCCTTCTGTTGTTTTTTGCTTTCTTCAATCTTTTACTTTTGATTCCTGTACAAAAAACTATGAATGAATGATTCAATATTTAATAAGCTGTAATGTTATTTTCATGTCTCATTTTTAAAATGCATTCTTATTTTTATCTATCAATTTTTTTAGATATGAATGCGTAATTTTCTAGTGCTATATTCATCTATCATTATTTTTTCAAATGCTATATTTGCCTATCATTACTTTTTTTCAATGTATGCTTCTACAGCTTAAAGATTGAATGCTATGTTTGTCTATCATTTTTTTTCAATGCTGTTTGTCTATCATTCTGCAACTATTCATCTTATTGTTGTCTATCAATTGTCAAAACTGAATGCTATGTTCATCTATCATCTCATCTTTCAATATGATGCATACAAATCAAGTGATATATTGAACTATCATTCAATAACTATCTATGTGATTATCCTCTATCGTTTATCAAATATTGAAATGCTATTTTCATTTATAATTTATCATTCCATCATAACACATACAGTAAATAAAATGATATATTCAACTATCATTCCATCATGCTATGTTTGTCTATCATTTTTTTCAATGGTATATTTGTCTATCATTCTATAAATATTCATCTTATTGTTGTTTATTTGTCAAAGACTGAATGCTATGTTCATCTATAATCTCATATTTTAATATGATGCATACAAATCAAATGATATATTGAACTATCATTCAATAACTATCTATCTAATTATTGTCTACCGTCTATCAAATATTGAAATGCTATTTGCATCTATCATTGCATCATTACACATACAGTAAATAAAGTGATATATTCAACTATCATTCTATCATGCTATATTTTTCTATCATTTTTTAATGTTATATTTTTCTATCATTCTATAACTATTCATCTTATTGTTGTCTATCATCTATCAAAAACTGAATGCTATATTCATCCATCATCTCATATTTCAATATGATGCATGCTACAAATCAAATGATGTATTGAACTATCATTCAATAACTATCCATCTAATTATCATCTACCGTCTATTAAATATCGAAAACGTTATTTTTCATCTATCATTGCATCATTACACATACAGTAAATAAAGTGATATATTCAACTATCATTCTTTAATTATCAATCTAATTATCATCTAAAATTTATCAAAAAATAAAATGCTATTTTCATCTATCATTTCAATATAATGGATGTAACGAATATAGTGATATATTCAATTATCATTCTAAAACTTTCTATACGATTACCAATTCAGCATAAACTTTTATTGTAAAACTATTTACAATTAAAATGATAATTCAACTATCATTGTAAAATTATCTTTTATTTTGAAAAAAAATTAGATTGTCTTTCTTTTCTACTGACGATTTCATCGCAAAGCTGTTGTTTCTTTATGTCGTCTTCATTCACAGTTTTTGCTATCCTAGATTTTCTCGTCCTCTTTGTTTCTTCATGAATATCAGTCGAATCAACAACCGTGGATGAATTAGTTTTTCGTCTTTTCTTTATTTCTATATGCATAGCATTTGAAGTCCTACTTTTTGAAATTCTAGGTTCATCGTTTATTTGTACAGGATTTGTTAAAATATGTGGATTTACGTCCATCGACTTAGCTTTCGAAATTGATTGCGCTTGTAAACCAGTTTGAGGAAGAAAATTGATTTATGTTTGGGTTGCCATTGTTTGATGGAGGAGAAATTTGTTTATAGAGGAAAATAGACTTAAAAAGCAGGAACAATCGTGAAATTTTGGTGCTTATCCTTGAGAAGGAAGTTAAATTTTAACGTCCGTTAAAATTAAATTTTATAAACTTTTTCCTTTAGACTAATTTACTCTTTTCGATTATGTAAAACTGTTAGCTTTTATTTCTAGATCATCTTTTAAGCTTAAGGTGGGTTTTGGAACTAAATTTCAAGATTTAATTTTTTAAGTAAGTGTTTAGATAAGTGTAAATAGTAAGAGCCTTCAATTAAGGGTTGATGTTATCCACTCTTCTCCAAGAAATATTTGTAGTTAGCCATTCACGCATGGTTGAATGAAATCTAAGGAAAGAGAATAAATGAATATGTTTGTACGAATTTTCCTTAAGAGTGAAGGAACGTTTAAAAAAGTTCGAATCCATGCGGTGTAATTCCTTCGATTTACCTGAACTATTTGTCATGGGGTTTGTGCACACTTTCTTAGAGTGCTACAGATGGTTCATCCATTAACATCAAATTGACGTTAATGTTCAAATAAAAAGTTTAACTATGAATACTAATGTAACTTTAATTGTAAATCATCTTTTGTAGAAAGTAGGGATGGAATCGGTTTGGGCCCGAAAATTTATATTTGAAACCGTTACCATACCGATTTATATGGTAATAGAGAAATCATATCATTACCAACTAAAGTAATTGAAAAACCAATGATTCAGTTTGTGATTGGTATGGTTGCAAGGTTAGTAATAAGCTTTTACCATATATGAGTATGATATCCATTTGTTTACGATATTATATGTTAAAAGAGTAAATATAAAGTTGATTTTTACTATGCAATTATTCATTAATTTAATTTTATGTAGTCAAGCATATAAAACAATGTGGAATAGGCTAATACTGTATAAAAACATATTGGTTTTTGAAATGCACGATAAGAATTACATTCAGTCTAATATCATAATAGTTTGTTGTTAGATTTTTCAATAAATCATTACACATAAGATGAGATGCTATATATAATAAAAGATAAATATAAGAATATATGCATACACACACTACTTAACATATGCTTATAGTACTATTGTCAGTAGTTGATTACCATATCCGCGAGACATATTTTCATATGTTTCGACAAACCGTATTAATCAAATCAATTACCAATTTTTGATACTATTTTACTTGGAAACGGTTGATAATGGTTGATAAATGGTAATACGGTAAAAATGTATAGTACAAAATGTCTCTTTTCCTTGATAAACTTTCTAACTTTTGTTTTTCTTTCAGTTTTTCTTTTCCATTTCATTTCTTTATGAATAATTAATCCTTGATGTTTTGGGGAGTTGAATCTTAGTTGAATTTATGTTGTCGTGTTAAAAAATAATTATTTGATTAAATGAATTTAATTATCATATAATCATTTTGGTTTATAACTGAAATCAAATAGGATGTGATTAGATTTCAAATTGCTTACATCTTGTTCCTGCTTTTATAGTTTCAATCTAACTCATGGATTATTATATTTGAATTAACATATACACTGCTTCCAAATTAAGATTTGTAAAATAGAAACATAAGTTGAATACTTTATAAAAGTTAGTAAAATCCAATTTTCATAATGCGATTATTTCCTAGATATTATTTTGTAAATTACCTTTTCCGTATTCCTATTTATTTATTTATTTTCAAAAATCAAACTTAGGATTTAGTCTAAGTAAATAAACAATCAGTGTATTAATTATGGTTCAACATTCGTACTTGCATATGAGTCGTGCACTTGTAGGTGTAGCTAATAAATTTAGACGTCTACCACCCACCCTAAACTGTTGATTATGCAAGTCTAAGTTCAAATCTGACAAGTTAAACAAACTTCGTCAATATGTTAACATGTCCTTGTAGTTGATCTGTAAATTTGTTTCCTTCAAATTAATAATCATTGAGTGTACACATATATATGACCTGAAATTGCAAAGCCCGAGGCTTCATTTGGTAACTATGTAGTTGTTGGCTTGTTGCTGAATAATCCTGGAGTTGGCACCAACTTACCTTGATACACCTTATGGGGTGCATCCATAGTTTCATTGTCTTCTTAATATGAGCAAACACACTTATTGAAAAGCATATATAGGTGAATAGAGCGGTTAGGGCGTTTTCCTATATCTTCTCCAACTTAACATCGGTCCCATCAGCAGTTTTTCTAGACTATAAAGCTATGTTATAAGTCTTCTGCATTGACAACTCTTCAGTCTAGTCTTCAGTTTCTATATCCTTAATCTTCTTTACCATCAATTCTTGCGACCTCGTAAATGTTCACAATATTCTTATATGACCAATCTGTTAATAGACAATCTCCAAGCAAATTGATTGGCTTTGGCACCCTAACATTATGTAAACTCTACACTAGAATCTATTTTGTAGACAGATTATCAAATATCAACTCAAAAACAACGATCAATCAACATAAAAGTAATTTTTTTTTTTTTTGAAATATATGTTACTTGCAACCCAATTAATCATATAATTAGAATTAATGGTTTCGAGTGTTGTTAAAGAGACATCTTCAAATACCAGCTTATAGATGATTGGTAGGCAATATCTTAAAAGAACGCAAACTTTCAGGCCCAACCATCACATCAGTTGTTACAATCGAATTACTACACTTTTGATTTTTTGTTTGATCTTCTTTAAGAAGCTTTTTTCCATGATACAATCGTGGTCCGCCCTGGCTTCAGTTCCATAGAAATCAACTATTGTTTTGCATAACACATAGACTCCTTCTTCAACGAATTATTTGCCACGTTATCTGCATCGTTTGAATTACTCGTCGCTAGAGGAGGAAGCGAAATCGAAGCCCTAAAAGCACTGCATAATCCTCCATGTTTCATCAAATTAATTTTAGGAGGATTGAAATCGGACGATAAGTAGGATATGTAAGGTTTTGGAAGAATAATAAAATAAATCGGCAAAATTTGGGAAACTAAAAAAAAAATAAAATAAAATAAAATAAAAAAAATAATTAGATGGAAAATGCAATGGCAAGCCGAGTTAGATCTATTGTAGTAGCGTAAATGTACCAAAATTATTAAAGAAAACAAAACAACATATAAAAGAAGAAGAGTGGGGAGAGGAGAAGAAACAAGAAGATCTTGAAGGCTAATCTTTACTCATGACTTATTTAATAATTCAACTATACATAACTAACTTATATTTATAACTACATGGCTTAGAGGCCAAATGATTATAAACTAGTAAAACAACTATCATATCATAAAGCATAGATATTAAAATATTTTTGATTTATTCATGACATATAACAGGACAAACGATTAAAACCTACATTTCATTGATAATTTGATTTATAGTTAGACAATACTACTCATATTTATATTTAGGTGACACTACAAGTTACACAGTGATTTTCGACGGCTTTTAACTATCGACGGTCGTTGCGAGCCGTCAGAAATCTCGTGGGAATACAGAACACAGATTTTGCTCATTTTCGATAGAATCAACAACAACGTTTTGACGGCGTCCGACGGCAGTTCCAACCCTTTTTTCGATGGTACACACGTCATGTGGCTTAAAAACTCGTCAGAAAACTGTCGAAAGCCGTCGGAATATTCGATCGATATACCATCTGGAGTCGTCAGTAATCGTGAGTTTTCCGACCTATAGACCGTCGGATATCTAGATAATATTTTTTTTAGCAGCCAAACAACACATTAATATCAATATATATCACAACACATCAAAATTAATATATATATATATATATATCAGATATATAAGCTAAAATCAATATCAATAATATTATAAAACTCAAACGTTACTATCTCAAACTCAAACATTTCCAATCAATACAAAACAAACACTCCATCATCAATCTCACACACCCAACTACAATATATACATCCAACATCATTGTACAATACATAAATCCAACATCCAACATCCAACACCAAACCCACAAATCAACCATAGAAATCAACAACAAACGTCACATGTCCACAAATCAAGCTCGCCATCTCTCATTGTATACATACACAAGTTTCGAAAATAAAAACTATAAAAGCATACCTCATGACTCGCCATCGACTCCGGAACCACCAGAAAAAGGGAATACTCCATGACGCTCCACGTACTCGGCCAAACGCTGTTTTAGTTACTCCATTTTCACTGCTCGAAGGCAGTTCTGCTGCTACGTTGTGCAATCTGCTGTCGAAGCTCACTAATCTCAGCATTGTCCTGAGCCTTTTGATAAGTCTTTTGTGAGGCCCGAGCCTATAAAATAAGTCGAAATATGTTTAAGTTATTACGTAACTTTTATAAAAATAAAGCAATTTTTACAACTTAGTTAATTTTTATAAATTAATGATTGATTGTCGTAGCTATAATGCCTATTCTTCTATGTCGGGTCCATAACGGAGTCGAGTATAGCATCCTCCTCATCAGTGGTCAATTGCTCTCGTCCCGAATGCTCAAGCATTTACGCACGTACTTGCACAAATCTTTCCTGCAACGCAAAATTAAATACAATAAAATATTACATGACACTATTATAATATTTTATAACTAATTAATTAAAATGATCATTATTAATAACTTAACTTAAAATATACTTACATGTGCGGTGTGTGCTTTATCATTCTCTTGCCAGGCATATGTCACTATCTCTTCATCATCGGTTTGCTTGACGGCATGGGTATGTGCAAATATGTCCATGTACGAGACATGAGCCCCACCCATTCTTTCCTACAATAATTAGTGTATATTATTGTTGTTCATACAATTTTATTTAAAAAATGTAATAACTGTTCGTAATTGCAATTAATCAATTTACCAGGTCCTCGCGATGATTCTGAAATATTTTTTCAAGCCACCATGATATGTGACTAGATTTTTCTGCCTGTTTGCCGAGTTCCTATCTGAACCCCCCTACAAATTTAAAATTAAGATTATATTTTACAGGTATAAATTATGTTTTTTCTACTGAACAAATTAAGGCGATATCCGATAGACTTACCCTGAGTTCATCGCTACTCCACCATGTGACCCAAGCATCCCATACGTTGGCGTCCATCCAACATGGCTTCTTCCTAGATTTTCTGATGGTAGACACTGTATCCCGATAATTCCTTGCAACTTTAGAGTTCTAGTGGCGCTGGCAAAGAGAAACGTCATCCTTTTGTTGGTCTACCGCCCCTTGTATGTATGTTGAAAAAATATAAGTTATACATTTGTACTCAGTCAGCAAATTGTAAAGTGATATATATAATGATATAATTTAACACTTACCAAGAAGGTCAGTCAGATGCTCTCGCGTACCTGCTTTGAGATCGTACTTCATTTCGGTCAGCACGTAGTCATAATGCTCATGTATGCTTGCTTAGAAATGCTGAGAGCTGTATTTGAAGGCTCAAGATCAAAACCCCTGCATTAAATATGATACAAACAAATCATGACTAATATATCATTCAAAATATTTATAATGCTGAAGTAAATTTAATACTTACGAGCCATCTGCCTTCGGTAGCAATCTACCACCGTATGCGGCGCCTTCTACGATGGGCCGCTGCCATCACCTCCGCTGCGAACTGTCCCTCTCTAAGACAAAGAGGTGGAACCACACTATGAAGAACTCCAACGTCTAAAGAAAGACATCTATAATACCTGTCATATATATATTATTTTATTATGGCTGAACATATCATTCAAGTATGAGTAAACATATCAAGATTTAACATCAATAATTATATATAATATACAAAAAATATAACATCAATACTCCTATAAATTACCTTTTTTGAACATGTATACTATTAAATCAGTCCCCATCGTTTTCTTATTCAGACTCGGTCTCATACTCAATATTGTTTTCATATGTGGTCTCAAATGCTTTTACTAATACATTTGATTCATCATTTAAAGGTCCAAAATAGGTTTGATCATATGTTATTGTAACTTCTCCATTTTCCTCGATATCCGTTTGGTACGCTTGTTCGTTTGGAATATTCTTTCCATCAAACGTAAATCTTGCCTTCGTTTTAAAAATTGTTGACCAATCTGCTTTATCTCTTTCTAGAGATGGATAAGGAGCATAATAAACTTGTAGGCCTTCTTTTTCTAGTATAAATGGATCGTATTTATGATAACGTGATGTATGCTTTATTTCAATAATATTATATTTTTGTGTACATTGATTTCAAAACCTAGAACATTACTGAACCAGTTACATCTAAACAAACAAACTTCTTCCGTTGGTCTGGTGAAATATGTTAACTGCAAAAGCTGAGTTAACACGCCATAAAAATTATTTATGTGACCATTTGGATATTTACTACATTTAACAGATACATCGGTATTGTTAGTTAATTTTTCTCCCCCATATTCTTTGGTATTGCATTTGTATCCATTGACAAAGAATTTTGAAACTTTTCTTTTTGGACTCATAGCAAGATGTTTCAATCCTTCGTCGACCACATAATTTACTAGATCATGTACGTGATTCAAAAACCAAGTATCGTTCTTATGGTTGACACATCTACAGAGATTAGAGAAAATCCCATCAGGAAATCTTAATCCTTCCACTCACTTTAACAGTACTTTAACTTGGTTACTGTCTAGCTCATAGCATGCTTTAGGTTTTTTATGTCATTTTGGTTTTATATGAAGCTCATCATGATTGCATATTGCTTTTATAACACGTCTTGATTTCAAGTCGTCTTTAGTCTTTCTTTTAACATTCAAAACCGTGTTAAATACATTATCGAACATATTTTTCTCGTTGTGCATCACGTCGATATTATGACAAATTAGGAGATTTTTCCAATAAGGAAACTCTCAAAATATACTTTGTTTGCATCAATTATGAATCGTCAATTTAACTTGAATTTTAATTTGTTCGCTAGTTTCATGTATCTTTGGATAATCCCTTATAAGGTCATAAATATCTTAGCTTGAGAAAATCATTTGTGGTCGTAAGGTCTCAAATCTATTACTTGTAAAGTTTTTTAGTCTTTTCTTAAAGGATGATTAATATGGAGAAAACACCGATGACAGTCAAACCATGAAATTTTTCTTCCCATGTGGTAAAGAAAATAGTCATGTTTCTTCCATGCAATAAGGACAAGCTAGACGACCAGTCGCACTCCAGCCCGAAAGCATTGCATACGCAAGAAAATAGCTTGTAGTCCATAGCAGAGAAGCGAACATACCAATATTCTTTTTTTTAAATGTCGTATGTTTCAACACCTTCATACCACAATATTTTCAACTCTTCCATCAACTATTGTAAATATACGCCAATTCCTTGTATCGGATCATCGGGGTCAGGGATAAAAATAGTGAGAAACATATACAGAGCTTTCATACACATCCACGGAGGTGATTGTAAGGTTTATGGATTATAGGTCAAGATGAATATTTTGAACCAAATTGATAGAATGGTGAAAATCCATCTGTACATAAACCAAGTCTAACATTACGATTTTCCGCTGCGAAAGCGGGGCATGTCTTATCAAAATGCATACATGCTTCTCCATCAGCTGGGCGTGTTAACGTACCTTCTTCTTGTGTTCTCACATAGTGTCATCTCATATGATGCACGGTTACAGAAGATGCATATAACCTTTGAAGCCTAGGAGTAATGGGTAAATAATGCATACGCTTGTATGGAACTTCCTTTCTCTTCTTTTATCTTGGTTTGTATCTTTCTTGATTACATATTTCACTATTTATAAGGTTGATGTCTTCTATTCAAAACAATATGCAAGCATTTAAAAATGTATCTATTTTTTGATACGGCATATCAAAAGCAGACATAAGCTTTTTTTTCACTTCATAATGATTTTCGCATATTAAATTATCGGATGACATATGCCATCTTACAGCTTGTATTATAGCTGTACACCCGACTTCTGTGAAGTTGTATTTTGATTTCATCACATTGTATTCTACAATTGCTGATGGTTGAGTACCGATGTACAACCATCCCAAATGGGTTTCTTGGCAGCATCCGATAAACTATAAAAAAAATACTCCAATACTTGGTTCTTCTTCGAAATTAACATTGTTACCATAAATTTCAACAGTAAGGAATATTGAATGTGTTGCATCTTCAACCATATCTTCTATGAAATTCGTCAGAACAATTTCAACATCCACCTCTTCCTCCGAACGTACGGGATTTAGTGCTATAAGTTTTCCATGAGGATCCCACACCAAATAATTCGGCACGAAATCATATTGGCACAAATGTGAAAGTCTATAGTGTGGTGGATCGATTATACAAATGACAAGTATATGACTAATTTAAACTATAGTCTAACAGTAGTAAAGTATGTAAATAAGAATAATCACGTCAGGGATTTTATACTGGTTCAGACCTCTCGTCCTACGACCAGTCCCGAAACTCCTCTTCGGAATTTTCTTTCACGAAATAACCCTCACTTTACCCGGAGGGACCGGTTTACAATAACAGAGTTTCTTTTTCAAGAATGTGTTCTCCATTATACGGATTTTCACTAAATAGTATAATTGAACTTCCTATATCTCTTGAATGATTGAATACAATATTGTTCGAGAGAGTATGGAAGTATATGATCTCAGATTTGCAGATTTGATAGCAAGTGGATGATTAGAACAAGAGATGATCAAGATAGAGAGTCGAGTGAATTAGTTAAAGTGCTTTGATCCTTCTTGATTCTCATTTATATAGTTGTATAAGGTTGATTCTAGTAGTTACATCTCTTTTCTTTTAGTCTAAAGTCGTCACTGTTCACTAGTGAAGGGTTGTGGAGGAGAGATGGAGTCGTGTCTCTTTGGAGATGGCAGTTGTAATTTGAATTATTTGCCCCGAGCCCAGTTTCAAACGTCTGAATGGTGTTTTCAGACATATGAGAACCTATTATTTTTTTTTTCATCTTCTACATTCAGACGTCTGAAGTTTTGCATTCAGACGTCTGAACCTGTTAAGTTATGTTCTCTTGGGTTTATTCTTGAGCGTATCTCTCTTCGATCTTCATGCAACTTTGTAGATGAATCTCTTCAGTCCTTTAGTCACTGTCTTGTCATGGTAGTTGTTTGTCTTGTTTTGAATTCGTATATGTATAGTTGTATGATACATACATACATACATACATACATATATATATGATTTCCATTATATAGTTGTCATCTTCGAAATCGTAAACTAAGGGTTCTAACATTCTTCCCTTTTTTGATGATGACAACTATATAACGTACTTAGATAGCAATTACAGAAGGGTTCTCTCCCTAAATATAACATCTCCCCCTAAGTATAATATTTCCCTCTATCAATATGCATATGAATTTCTCCCCCTTTGTCATTATAAAAAAGAATGAGGGAATATAATAAATTATATAAAATATCTTGTGAATAGTAGGATAAACTCAATATTAATTATGAAGAACAAATAAAATAGATTTTACCATATTTGCTGAAGTTCATATTTCATTGTAAGCATGTAATTCTATTAAACGTATGTATCATTCTTTGAAATTCCAAAATCTATCCTTTTCCGTTTGTTTCTCTGAGTACCTGCAATAAATAATAATTGTTTTCGGTACCCACTTACTATGTTAGGGTCCGGGGGGTTAAGTCTTTGGAAACCATAACCATTTGGGTCTGGTTGAACCTTTATAAATATAATTTTCATTACCAATCATATTCTTATAATAGTTGCTAACATAAAGTTGTTTATCATGATCAATCATATTAGCTGGAATCCATATCTTAATACTAGTAGTCATTAGCTTAGTACTTGAAGAATAATTTCTATCATTTCTAAACAAATCACTATTATGACTATAACTGGTTTTAAAACTGTCTTGATTACTAATACTAGCACTAGCACTAAAATTAGGATAGAAGAATGCATATCTAGTACTAGTTTTACTTTTAGCTTGTTTATAGCCTAAATCGCTTTTATCATTGTGAGCATTTGAATTTGTAACTAAGGAAGACAAGGTATTTTTACCTTTGTTAAAATTTATGATTTTTGTATTTAACCTTTCAAAATTTGCTTTTGAATCACAAATTTCTTTTTGAAAAATATTATTATTAACTTAAAATCTCATGTTCTTTAGATAATTTTAAATTCTTTTTAATTAAAGCTTCGTTCTCATTTTCAAGAGACAAAATTAAAGAATTAAAATTATTTAAATAATTTTCCAAAACTGTATTTTTATTTTGCATAACATTGATTTCCTCCAAAAGCTCATTGTTTTTATCTCCTAGCTACTCATTTTCTTTTTTTAGGAAATCTTTTGGTAAAATAAGTTCTTCTATGGTATTTTCAAAACATTTAGTTTGTTTTACCAAAAATTTATTTTCCTCTTTAAATTGGAAATTTCTTGCTCATAATTTTTTAATTTAGCTAAAGCAATCGTATTATTCAAAGTTTTACAGTCTTTTAATAATCCATCATGTGCTAACAGAAGATCTTTATATAAAGAATCTAAACATACCGATTGTGATCTGAGTTTAGCCATGAAGCATTTGTTTGTTTGCTCCTTTGATTCTTCTTTATTGCTCTTCCTTTTTTTATTGCCTCGACTAGATCTCTTTGTAGCCATTTATTCTAAGATGTTGTTATAATATCTAGAATCCCAGGTCTGATACCAATTGAAAGTCTATAGTATGGTGGATCAATTATACAACTGATAAGTATATGAATAATTTAAACTATAGTGTAAGAATAGTAAAGTATGTAAATAAGAATAATCACACCAGGGATTTTATACTGGTTCAGACCTCCCGTCTTACGTCCAATCCCGAAGCTCTTCTTCGGAATTTCCTGTCACCAAATAACCCTCATTTCATCCGAAGGAACAGGTTTACAATAGCAGAGTTTCTTTTTCAAGAATGTGTTCTCTATTACACGGATTTTGACTATATAGTACAATTGAACTTCCTATATCTCTCGAATGATTGAATATAATAATGTTCGAGAGAGTATGGAAGTGTATGATCTCAGATTTGCAGATTTGATAGCAAGTGGATGATTAGAACAAGAGATGATCAAGATAGAGAGTCGAGGGAATTAGTTAAAGTGCTTTGATTCTTCTCGATTCTTGTTTATTTAGTTGTAGAAGGTTGCTTCTAGTTGTTACATCTCTTCCCTTTTAGTCTAGAGTCGTTACCGTTCATTGGTGAAGAGTTGTGGAGGAGAAATGGAATTGGGTCTCTTCGGAGATGACAGTTGTAATTTGAATTATCTGCCCCGAGCCTAGTTTTAGACGTCTGAATGGTGTTTTCAGACGTCTAAGAACCTATTATTATTTTTGTTCATCTTCTACGTTCAGACGTCTGAAGTTATGCATTCAGACGTCTGAACCTGTTAAGTGATGTTCTCGTGGGTTTATTCTTGAGCGTATCTCTCTTCGATCTTCGCACAACTTTGTAGATGAATCTCTTTAGTGCTTTAGCCACCATCTTGTCACATTAGTGGTTTGTCTTGTTTTAAATTCGTATATGTATAGTTGATATATATATATATATATATATATATATATATATATGATTTCCATTGTATAGTTGTCATCATCGAAATCGTAAACTAAGGGTTCTAACAAAATGAACTATTACCATATCCGGTATCAAATGCTTCGATAATTTGCACCTTCTACATAGACAACGAATTCTTTCGTCGTTCCCATTATTACTTAAAGCGAATTCAATAAAGACGTGTATACCATTTTGAAAACATTTACTTATTAAGCCTCCAATTTCTCTTCTAGGTTGGTACATCCAACTCCGATTGATCAAATAATTACTACAAAACATAAAAACGTATTAATCATTTATGTATTAAAAATTTGATTTTCAATTAAATCATAAATTTAATTTTTCGCAAATATGTAATTTTATTCTATTTAATTTTATTTTCAAATGGATTTGCATAAATAATACGAATATAACCTACAACTTTTAGGTTGATGTTTTACATTTTGATGGTTGGTCATTCTACTTTTCATTAAAACACAGTGGTAATTATATTTTGCAAATCATTTTATTTTAAACGATTCAACAAAATTTCGGCAGCACTTCCCCTTTGTTCCCTATATCGTACACATATGCATGTACACATGGAAAAAAAGAAAGTGTTGTCGAAATTTGGTGAATCATTTAAAATGAAAATATATGCAAATTATAATTACTTTATTGTGTTTGTAACTTGTCCAATACATGGACAAATCCGAGAAATATTATATCGGATTAATATAAATGTCCGTTCTGTGATAAAAACGAATATCCATATAACGATCATATACAGTACTTGTAAGGCGGGACCAAAAACTATCTAAGAGATTTATAAAATGTAAAATGTATTATACGATATTTTTTACAATAATTTATTTACATTATAAGAAAGACATACACTAAATCATCGTTTCGTCATTTTAAAAACGCATACACCAAATATTGAGCATCGACTTTAATTGATCCAAACTAACTCTAATGTGCGTATGCACTAATTAATCAACACGTATACATCAATTAACGCGCACACACACTGAACAAATTATTTTTCTTAACATTTAAATGGTAAACAATTATAATAACAACCTAATTAGCATTCAATAGGGTATAATAAACAATCAATGCGGTATTATAAACAACTATGACATCAAATTAACCATAATTTACAAAATCAAAATTAAATAGGGTTTATAAATTAAATCTTCTTGTAGAGAAACTTGCTGACAGCATGGAAGCCTGCTGACGGCGTGGAGGAGGTGTTGGAGGAGGTGAACGTGTTGATTTGGGGAGAAAGATAATGAAGAAAATTGTTGGCCTGGGGCTAAGATACTTGCGACTTTGAGACGGCTTCCGACGGCCGTCGTCGGCTGTATGTGTGATGGCTTCCAACACCTGCCGTCGGCTAATTTATCTTATTTTCATTTATACCATGACAATTGCTTGTCGTGACGGCCGTCGCAAAAAAATCAACAAGCCGTCGGCGGCCGTCGGAAATGGGTGTCGCAAGAAACAATGTTTCTATTAATGTACTTGAAATCCAAGTAATATATAACTGAAAATATTATAATTTGGGGAGAATATAAAATACAATACGTAAGTAATAAATTGTAAAAGTTATATTCATTTAGGGTCGTCGCATACGAACGGGGTATTTGAGCCGTCATTTGAGTTGTGATTTTTAATTTAATTGATTTATATATATTAATTAATTATTTATTTTTTTATAAATAGTATGTGTTAATAATTTGTAAAAATAAATAAATAAATTGTAAAATTATATATTGCTCAGGTTCAGTTTAAACCAATTCACAACGTAGAATATTTTGATATGATCGTCTCAAACGGACTTTATTTGCACGTTAATTAAAAAATTTATAAAAATATAATTTTTTAATTAACTGGAATGCACCACTTTTCTTCATTCAGCTGAACGGACCTGTAAATGGAATTAACCACGGGGAGATTTATTGTAAAGAACAAAATATCCAAATAATTTATCCTCAAGGACACATGCCTATAATTTTATCTTCAAGGACAGGCCCAAAGCCCATTTTTTCTCAAATGCACAAATCTCTCTTCTCCGTGCCCATTCAATCCCGTTTTTAGCTCCGACTACCTTATCCCGCGTCAACGCCACCTCCTCACCAGCGCCGCCACCTCCACCTCCTCCTTTACCCGTTTTGGAGCAACCACCTCGTGCCACCTCCTCCACCTGTTTTGTGTTCACCATCGCCGCAGCGTCACCTCCTCACCAGCGTCGTGCAACTACCCCATGTCACCTCCTCCACCCGCCAACGCCACCCCCTCACCAGCATCATGCTCTTAAAAGCTGATACTGATACTAGTTTTTAGGTATCAGTTTTGAAATTTTAGGTATCAGTTTTGAAATTCCTTCTGATGCAAACCCTACCCATCGCTTCCAAATACCATACACTATACCACCACCTTCACCGTTCGTCAAACCAATAACCCATCAGAAATTTTCCACCACAAATCCATACTATTTCCTAAACCACTACAAATCCATACTATTTATTTTATTAAAACTGATACCACATCGCATACAAAACCGATACTGTGTTATTTTATTAAAACTGATACCACATCGCATACAAAACTGACACCCAAAAACTGATACTGTGTTACTTTATTAAAACCGATACCACATCGCATACAAAACTGATACCTAAAAACTGAACACAGTAGAATGATTTCCATCCTCTCGTCATCGCTTCCTCCTCTCGTCCACGGCCTCCTTCATCGTTTTTTCGAAATCCTCACTCATGTGCTTGATCTCCATCCCTAACTTTTCACGGCCGCTCTCCGCTTCCTCGCGTGCTCTTTTCTTCTCCGCGAGCTCCTTCATCTCAGATTTTTTCACAGACTCCATCTTCTTCCGAATTCGCCTCTCGAGCTCGAACTCCGCGCGTAGGTCCTTGATTTCTGCCAAGGTGTTGTCGAGATCTAAGAGGTAGACGTCTCGGTCGGAGTTTATTGGGTTGGAGAAGGAAGCGATGGTGTAGGTTTTGTAGCAAGATCTGGAGTTGGAGAGGCAAGTTGCAGTGATTTGTCCTTGAGGATAAAATTTTAGCGGGCTGTCCTTGTGATTAAAAAAGCCCTAATATTTGTCCTTCACGATAATTCCCTCTTAACCACGTTTGAACGTACCACTTTCCTTCGTCACAACGAAAACGGGAAAGATGTGCAGTACCTTAGACATCACAACTGCACGTGGACTAATATATAGTCATCATTATGCATTGCAGCCACTCTCTTGGGCATATTTAATGCATTGCAACAACTCTCTTAGGCATATTTAATTGTTCATTTTCATTTTTTACACGCAGATTCATTTATGCACTTGCGCATTATATGTAGCCCATAGTTTTCATAACCCGATCCGACCGCGGTTGAACAGCGAATAACCGCGAGCCGTGAGGACCAAAGGCCGGAAACTCAATTAAACCTCCATCATGTAAGAACCTTGATGCGACTTTTGAATTGACGGTTTAACCTTTCATTAAACCCGATTGATCATTTCCATATGTGCAATTTATTCGCTCCAAGATATGTTTTTAAATGTTCGTCCGTTTTATATTCGTAATTAGTGCAGTTAGTTTAACAAATTTTGTTTAATTTTTTATATTAAAATTAATATGTGTATTATGAATTAATGTCGTATATGTATTTTTATTGAAGATGTTGGCTTATTGTGTACTTGAGATTGATATGTTGTGTCCATAAGTATTAATTTTCAAAAAAGAGTGTACGGTTTTTGACGGTTCGATCGGTCGTATCCTTACGGTTTGATTCACCCTTCGTTTATGAAAACATTGACGTAGACTCTTCGTGCATTTTATTATGAGCACTCGCTAATCCGTATGCACCATTCATGCACGTATATTTTTGCATGGAATCATTTCTGCATTGTGAATTTTATTTCTTTGAGCCGAGATTATTATCTAAGCGGTTCTTCTACTCTTAAGGTTCTTTTCTATGTATTAGTCATTTCTTCCTTTTTTTTTTCTCCACACATGGTGTACAGTTCTGAGCTAATGTAGAAAGACAATTTTTTTTTTCTCCATTTGATTATATGATATTGGTCGGTCATTTTCATATGAAAATGCTTTTATTAAAGTGTTCTTTTTATTAGATTACAATTAGGTGTCAACCTTCACATAAAAGCAAGAGAAGCAGTAAGTCTGGATCCAATACTAAACTGAATCTTATTCGGTTATACATAACTTCACCCAAAACGTCCTAAACCTGACAAGACAAGTCCAAGATACAACAACATATATATGGTTATTATTACTCTCAAAATCCCGCATATTGGCATTAGAAAGACAAAATGCTTTCCTCCAACTCTTCGATAACGGATCCAATAAAACCGCTGGAACCCGAATTACGAGCAGAGCAATTCCTTCTAATCTCTCCATTCTGACCAGTAATGACCCCCAATTGCCCCATCTTAATCATCGAAGCAGCAAACTGCCTGAAAAACAAGGACTGATCAATCGCATAGCTAGTCACAATGGACTTAGTCCTGGAGTCGGAGTACAAGCTCTGATCCGAAGTGAACAAAGTCTGCCTGTTCAAAAGATCCACGTAGTACTTGTTGTCGAACACATTAGGGCTACGGATATCATTGACCGTGGTCGCTGAGGTGTTGGACTTTGGGCACACGCCTTTGAGGTTGTTGGCGAAGGTTTTGTCCATGTTGGGGTCTTGGTTTGGGTAGAGTCGGTTGGTGAACGAGGAGCAGTGGGCCAGGCCCAGGGTGTGGCCCCCGGATAGAGCGACTAGGTCCGTAGTGTCAAGGTTGATTTTGTTGAAGACGGAGAGGAGGGTCGTGACGTTAGATACCGGAGACGGAAGTCCAGCTAGGGTTGCGTTTTGGGTCGCAAAGGATAGGCCGTCGCGACGTCCCAGCGGAACTCGGTAGTTAGGCCCACCAGACTGGTAGAAACAATAGAAAAACGGATTAACTACAATATTCGCACTATCATTAGCCACTAATAATATTGAATTAATCAATGATTTGAATGACCAGTTGGACGGAATCCCTAGCTGCCAAGGCAACAACGTCGGCGCATGACACGATTTGGCCACAAGAAGCATCGATGAGAGCTCGAATATCGTTGATTGCTTTTAAGGCCGTTTTTCTGAGGGATAGATTTGGCGGGGCGGACTGCTCGCCAGGCCCACTCGCAGACCCATCTAGCAACACGGATGCATCACAACCCTGCAAAAATAATAACAAAGAATGATCCCCTTGTATTAGCAGCATGTCCTTTTTACAGTTTTGTTCAAAATTTATACCTGAACGAAGCAATCATGGAAATGAAGACGAAGAAGACCAGCAGCTAAACCTATATCTTTTTTGAAGGCTTGTTGCAAGTGGTTTCTTATAATGGATTCAAGATTAGGGCACTTTGCATTGTAAAATTCGTAGGACAGTCCATTGACTACTGGAGGTGATCTTTTTGCGTTAGTACTTGTGCATGATAATAAACCAATGCAGGATATGAGTAAGAGCAGAGTAATGGAAGAAGCCATTTTTAGTTATATATATGTTGTTTTGGAAGGGGTGTGATGTGTGGTTTACACAAGCTCAAACTTGCTATTTATAGATGGATTTATGATATTAATGAATATGATAGTTGGTATAGTTTTTATTATACAATGCATGTTTGGTTTCATTAGTCAGAATTGATCAAACTGTGATATAATGTGAGAGTACGTAGAGTTGGTAATATGACTATTTAGCACGTGGCTACTTTCTGATATTTTCTCTTTGGTTTGAAGTTTTATATGTCAACTGCGTTACGTAAGAACAATATTGAAAAACATTGTATGAAATTGTTAATTATTATACAAATCATGTGACTTTTTCACAGTTTTTTTAGATGACAAAATGGATATATACATATATCTTTCGTGTTCTTGTGCACTGTATTTCCTAAAGATTTATGAAAGAGTAAGAAGATTTTTCTTATGTCATACAATTTTTCATAATATCGTATGCATATTATGTCATCTTTAATTTAATTTTCAACAGTTGTTTAACATAGCTTTCACATGTTCCATTCAAAAGTTTGAAAACGAAAAAAAGGAAAAAGATGCTGTGAGAAAAAAGTAGACAAGCATCTTTAAAAGTAACGAGGCTGCCTAATCCTACTTATAAAATTTGACGTGACCAACCAAATACATTGGACTTGATTATTTTATGTGTGTTTCATCAAAGACGTGTGTTTTCTTTGAATAGTTTTTTTTCTAGTCGTCAACCTTTTATATATGGATGAGATTTAAAAGCCAATAGCTGTTTTGAATTCGCACAAATCACCAAGTCCATGATCCAACTTCTATGAAGGTGATAAGAGATATTTGTACATCTCATACGAATGGTACAGTAAACTTCAATGCCAATGCTACTTTTAAATAGCGTGTGTAGAGGGGGCGCGCGCGTACACATCATGTTGAACAACTGGAGCCATGAGCACATAGTTTGAGATTTGCTATTTTCACATCTTTATTAATAGTTGGAATAGATATACAAACTTTTGGCCCGACGGTAAAGTTTCAAAATTACTCTTATATGTATTTATTTATTGATAGTTATAATACATTTGGTGCTGTACTTTTTTTACGTCAACGTGAAATACAAAAAATGACCCTTTAAAGATATTGTCAAAATTTAGTATCACTTGAAAATAGGATCTCACAGTTAAACTTCCTTTACGAATTCAAAATTTTCTTTATAAATATTTACAAGTCTTAATATCACTTAAAAATAGAATGTAACTAATAAATTTTTTTACAAATTCATTTTTTATTAATCAGTAATACAAATAAAAATTTTAGGAAATTATTGTCAAGGACAATATTTCTCAGCATTTTAGCTTCAAGGACAGATCATCGGTATTTTATCCTTAAGGACAACTTTTTTAAGGTATCAATTTTTTCGTTATTGATAACAGTTTTTAGGTATCAGTTTTTAGTTATCAATAGCAGTTTTTAGATATCGGTTTTTAGTTTGGTAGCAGTTTTGGAAGAATGTTTGTTCTTATGAATAATTTTGAAGGAATGTTTGTAGAATGTTTGTCTTTGTGGTTAAAATATTGAGGTCGTGTCCTTGAGGCTAATAATATACAAATTTTTGTCTTTTTAAATTAATTCCCTCCATTATTTATTAATAAGCAAATTTGATAAACTTTTTAAAAAGTTCAATTTAACTTGCAATTTTCAACTAGTATACATTAACGTTTTAGACATTCAAAGTATATTGATATTTCCTTACCGTACAAAAGTATATTGATAGATGCTATCATGTGTTAGTAATCAACGCAGCTGAAAACAGATGAAGCATAAATTTATGGGGTACATGGTATAATTAATGCTTATTATTTTATAATTTCATCAAGAATAGAAGATAAGAGGATAAATTGTGAGAATACACGTTTAATTTGTATTCATTTCTTTCCAATTATATTAATCTACTGTATACCTTTGCATTACGCTATTTAACAAATCCCGTTGCAACCCATTTTGTTATATAGCGCCTCTTAAAAATTATAAAAACTCACACATAAAATAAGAATCTTACTAAATGCATCAAATTAAGTACTTGTCAATTCCCCATTTAAAATACTGTTATTTACTTTTCTAACACTTAAAATTACCACCCTTGCTGGCAATTAAACTCTTTACCTTTTCCTCTTCTATCATCGGAACAGGTCGGTTTGATGCTGTTTGGAGTTCAAACCGCTTCTGCACTACATCAAACGGTTAATAAAAAATACAAACCATTATACTAATATTTTGAACGGTTTGGTTTCGGTCCGGTTCGGTTTGAACCCACATTAAATATAAAATAAGAGAATTACTTTCATCAATAATCAATACGAAGGCAACTGTGTAAAGGTTATTATACTGAAATGAAAAATTAGTTCTCAACTGTTTGAATATTTCAATTTGACATTTAATTACAATTGAGATTTTTTTGGGTAAATTAACCAAACATCAACATTAATCGCTGCATAATCATCAAGGAAAATGAATAAAATAAGATTATAATTAGCATTTACCCAAAAAATGAGATAAAAAATATTATACCAAAAGTATAACTTCTTCTTTTATGACAGCGAATACTATTAATAAAACAACAAACGCGAAAGATAAAATATACATCATCAAAATCTAAAATAAGATAGGAGCTGCTTATATTTTTATCATAATATTACTATTGTAAATATTCGGTTCGGTCCGGTTTAATATGGTTGGTTCAATCATCCAAACCGCAACCGAACCGTTTCGATGCCGGTCGGTCTGGTTTGAGGTATTTGATTTGGTTAGAAGATCCGATGTGGGTTTCCGCACCGGTTTTTCGGTTCGGTTCGGACGGTTTTCATGTAGTGGTGCGGTTTATGCCCACCCCTAGGATAATTCACTCAATCAAATTCATTCAATCAAAGATTGATTAACGTAATTAAATTTTTTCTTAACAATGAATTTTGATCTTTCTATAGACTTTCAAGCATCTTGCATAATTTTGTTTTATTCTTCCTCTAAATTTCGTCATTATCTCAAGATTGATCACAATCTGATTTGTTTTAATTTTAAAATATTTTACTGTGTTGTTAATTTCGTTGGTCGTTATTCCTACTGCACAAAGTAAACAATAGAGAATCAAATAACTTGATTGTGGAAAACTTTAAGCTTTTTGTTATTACAAGTCAAGACAGGTTCAGACACCAGTTTAGTGTAAGATAGATTAGTATAGATTTCTGCAATAAAATATGATCATTTGGCACGTCTTCGTTATTGAGTAACAACAATATTAGCAATTAAAATTTTCTTTTTCGAACTAGGATTGATAAGAAGTGTGGTGTATATGTGGTATTACTAAGAGGGTATTCTAAAAAATACGGTATTTTCTAGGCGGGGTAAAAACCAAATTATTTTTTGATGTATTCACCAGCACTCCAAAATAAAGTTTGTTAATTTGCTTAATCCATTGCGATTTTTTATAGAAGAGTAAACTTAATGTCTCGGGAAACTGATGGTGAAAGACAGCCTTTGCATGTTAGTTCTTGTGGGCTGCCACCTTGGCATTGGACCACAGACTTTTGCTACGAAGGTATCAATTTGCCTATGGGCTCGCTGCTTCATAAGTTGGTACATGAGTGGACGTTGACTTATATCGGAGGTAGTAGGGATGGAGTTGAGTTGCTATATGCTTGCGTTTGGGCATGATTTGAGCATCGATAGGGAAATCTCAATGTGGAATTTCAAAAAGCATGAAATTGCACAAATTTCCATTGTCAAAATTTGAGATGGATTTCCAAAGGAATTAGTATGGATTATTTTGGTATTTTCTATTTAGATTTCTTTGAGCCATCACCTTCTACTCTATTAATCCCTCCCTGGTCCCTTGCGGATTTAAGCAATTTACCCATGAAAAATAATAATATTTCAATGATAATTAGCTTTAGATTTCCTTGGGAAAATTTTAGTTTTCTAAAACTCAAATTTAATTTCCACTATCATAATATAACTAGTGTGTAACATGTCGCACACGGTAATATTGTTAAAAAATTATTTACATACACACACATATATATAAATATAAATATATATATATATATGTATGTATGTATGTATGTATGTATGTATATATGTATATATTACCCCGCCTTTTGGTCAAGGTCGGAATATCAAAAAATTGGCTATAAATGATGAACATCAGAATGAGAAATCCATTGGAAACAAGACTGTGATCGATATCATCAAAATTTGACCGAGCTTCAATTAAGAAGGAATCGATTGGGAATGATGAACAAGACTAGATAATGCTACTTTTCAAATTTCAAGTCAATCGGATTTCGTATGCTTATGATATGGTCGATGCAAATCAAGATCGTGTCCACTTCATTCGTATCCATCCACAAGGAGCCTCCTTCGTGTCGATCAGGGCCGAACTTGTTCGTATCCCTCAAGTTCGTATCCATCAAATCCATTTGCTCGCATCCATCAAATGCCACTCCTTTTCGTATCCATCCAGTGTACGTTGCTTCGTATCCATTCAGTCAGCACCACTTCGTGGCCGTCACATCAACTTCAGTTCGTACCCAAACCTGAGAACGTTTCGTATCGATCCCACATAACAATTCATTTAAATAATTCGTATCGATCGATCAAAAATTGATATGAAGCCCAGTAAACGATACAAAACGATTCCCAGGGCATTGGTGCGAAATATATTGGCTTCGTATCGATCCTATCTTTGTGTACTTCATATCGATCCATCAGATGATCGATACGAGGTAATGGTCACGGATTGATATGAAGGGAAGAAACCTGGATCGATACGAAGCAATTAGCGATTGATGGAGATGAAGGAGGCAAAGGAAGTAGTCAATGCGGCGTAAAAAGTGGATCGATTCTAAAAGTAAGCGCCACGTCATTGGTTAGCACGTGCTTAGAAGCGATGCAAACAGATCGATGCGAAGAAGACCGATACGAATTATACAGCACATTGAAAATCCAAACTTGCATCGATCATATCTCACAATCTACAAGTCCAAATGCCACCAAAATTTCACAGGAGTTTGCGTAAAACCCCAAGAATGTCCATACTTGATTGGACAAGATCTTGATCGATACAAATTCCATTCGTACCGATCATGGATCGAGTCGAAATCGCTCGGGATCGATTGCGTGGGCACACCTGTGAGAGATGCAGATTAAGGATCTTAAGGCTAAGGATAAACACTAGAGGGGGGGGGGGTGAATAGTGTTTTAGAGAACTGTTAAATCTTTTTGAGTTTTTGTTAATTTAAACACAAATGTATGCAATATTCAGACACAGATATGATCACAGAATCAAACACAAATGCAAATATAAAGTAAAAACAGTAAAGAAAAGAACACACTGGATTTTATACTGGTTCGGATTTACCCTACTTCCAGCCCCGCACACAAGTACGGATTTCCTTTCAAAAACAATCTTTACAATTACACCCTCGATTTTCAAGGCAACGAGGTACACCCTCCAGAATCACAATCCTCTGGGTAGAGATACTTGATCTCCCGGGCAACAAGTTCACCCAATTGATTTCGCAAGGCTACAATCACACCTTATCTCGCTTGATTGATTTTCAAGGCTACAATCACACCTTTTCTCGCTAAGTTGAATACAAAAAACCTATAACTCTGAATACAACTGAGGATCTTGTTAAGGTAGTGATAGAGAATCAAACTACGAATGATTGAGTTCGATTCAATGTAGATTTCGGCAGAGTAATGATAAGAATTTTTATTAAGAAAAGTGGAAGAAGAAGAGGAGTGAAAAACCAGAAAATCTGATATAAAATTCGTTGAAACTAACCCCTATTTATAGAGTAACAACAGCCATGTCCATTCGTGAAGAGTTATGACGAAATAGACACTTCTTTTGAAATTTAAATTTTGAAATCAACTGACACCATGTCGACATGGGGGTACTTGGGCATGTCGACATCCCAAAGGATTTTTTGGTGTTTTGATTTTCTTTTGAAAATAACTTTTATTTTATATTAAAACTATTTTAAACTTTATAAATATACTTAACTATAGTTACAATTCATAAAGAATAATATATACAAAACTTTACTTATAATTTTATATTTAAATCTATAAATATTTAAAAGTTAAATATATTATATATTTAAAAGATAGCTTAAAATGAGGAGTAATTTGACTTTGAAATTAAAGATGATTTTGAGGCTAAAAGTATTTGAAATCAGGATAGATGTTTTTGATGCTTTTAAAAGGAAAGTTTTGAAATCATTTTGAAAACAAGATATAATTTTGAAAAATCATTTTGAATAAAAAGTTAGCGGATACAAAACAATGTTCCACTAGATTTTTCGTAGGTTCCATCCTACTTAGGGTTCCATCCCTTTAACGGGCTCGAAGTGGATTCCATTCCATGAATAAATTGGATTTAAGATGTCAGTGCTTTTCTAGGAGTTTTAATAAAATTTCTAATTAAAAGTAAATTACTTGAAATCTTTAACTCTTGATAATCTTGATACTCATGAGTCTTCAATCTTGATATCTTGAATCTCTGTACTGTACCGTCTTCATTCTTGATACCTGCATGGTTAAATCCTGCATATACATATATATCTAAACTTATACTATCAGTATTTATATTTTATAATCTATTCTAAGGTTGTTGTCATCAAAACCATCATCTCACGGACTAACAATCTCCCCTTTTTTGATGATGACAACCTTTGTTTATAAAATGTACTTCTATCCTAATACTCCCCTTAATATATGCCTAACTACCCTATTTTATACTTCTCCCCCTTTGTCATCAATAAAAAAACTAACTCTAAACTATATAATACCAAACTATATAACTCCCCATAAATCTAATACTCTATGATATGTGATTATAATGATAGTGTTATCATAAATAATCAATACTTAGATCTAATAATTAACCTAATCCTAAACTACTAATTTATTCTAAGTATATGATAACCATATGTTTAGGCAAGAACACATATAAGAACACAATTTATTTATTAATCATAAAGTTATTTTTACATTTTTGTTATAAACGTAAGAAGGAACAAACAACAATGGTAAAGAAAGAGAAGAAACTAATGTGTGTTTTTGAACATAGGAGATCTATGAATCGAACAGTTTGGATGGTGGAAACAGAAGTTTTCACGTTGTTCGACAAGATTCCCATTCTTGTCAAAACACACTTCTCCAACGCACACGACTTGGTCGTCATCCTCCGCGTGCGCTTCTTCCATGGGTTCTTCTTCTACTTCTTCTTCTTCTTCTTCGCTGGCCTTGTGTTCTTGATCTCCTGAAGGATCTTCGTCAATCAAGATTGGGTTAGCACGATTGTCCATTAGAAATTTTTGCAAATTCCTAAGGATTTTTCCTTGCCTCTCTTGTTCCTTTGCCATTCAAAGTTGCATTACTTGGATTTCAGTCATTAACTGAAGTTCATCCTTTAGAGAGTCCTCTATTTTAGTCACACGAGCGAGAGTAGTTCGTTGAAATGGACCAGACGTAGAAGAGGGGAACGAAAATGTTGATTTTATGTTTGATTTGGAAGAGGAGGCCATTGATTATTTGATTTCAGAGAAAAGAACAGAGAGATAACAAAAGAGATGAATAAAATTTCGAAAATGTGAAGAATATTTAACCAATTATTTTGTATTTCGATGGGAAAAAATTTAAAATTAAAAACGTTATATGTCGACATGGGTTGGGGAGGTGTGTCGACATGGTCATTTAAATTTTTATTAATTGATTTATTTTGATTTAATTTTTAATGACACTTTGTTTATTTATATTTTATATTTCAGTTATTGAACAAATACCTAATTCTCTTCTTAATTTAGTAAATATAGATTCATTTAAAGGTTTTATTAATATATCAGCAATTTGATTCTCGGAATTAATATAATTTAGAGTAATTACTTCCTTATTTATATTATCTCTGAGAAAATGATGTCTTATATCAATATGTTTAGTTCAAGCATGTTGAGTAGTATTTTTAGATAAATTTATCGCACTCGTATTATCACAATAAAATGATGATTTTGAAAAATATAAACCATAATCTTTTAAAATTTGTTGCATATATATTACTTGAGAACAAGCCAAAGCGGCAGAAATATATTCTGCTTCGGTTGTTGATAAAGAAACTGTGTTTTGCTTTTTACTAAACCAGGAAATTAAAGATTGCTCCAAAAAGTAACAAGTTCCACTTGTACTCTTTCGGTCTGATTTACAACCAGCATAATCAGCATCTCAGTAAGATATTAAGTCCAAGGAATCATTTTAGGGTAAAATAAGCCATAATCAGATGTGTGTTTAACATATCTTATGATACGTTTTACGGATTTTAAGTGGGTCTCCTTAGGTTGAGATTGATATCTTGCACAGAGACAACACTATGCATGATATCAGGTCTACTAGCAGTAATATAGAGCAGTGATCCAATCATTCCTCTATCTAACTTTTGATCTACATCTTTCGAGAGATCTTCTTTACTAAGGTACTCATTGGTTGCCATGAGAGTGGGTTTTCCACTTGCAGTAGTCAAACCAAATTTATTAATTAGGTCTTTAACATATTTTTCTTGACTAATAAAGACACCATTATCTAATTGTTTTATTTGTAATCCTAAAAAGAAATTTAATTCATCCATATGACTCATCTCAAACTATTTTGTCATTATTTCAGAAAATTCTTTGTTCATTTCAAAATTAGTTGATCCAAAATGATATCATCTACGTAGACTTGTATTAGTTGAATATCATTTTTATTTCTTTTAATAAAAAGAGTATCATCTACTTTACCAATTTCAAAATTTGATTGTAATAAATAAGATCTTAGTCTATCGTACCAGGCTCTAGGAGCTTGTTTTAAACCATATAAAGCTTTCTTAAGTTTGTAAACATGACTTGGTAATTTATCATTTTCAAAAAGTGGTGGTTGTTCAACATATACTTCTTCTTTTACAAACCATTTAAAAAGGCACTTTTAACATCCATTTGAAATAATTTGAAATTATTATGATTTGCGAAAGCAAGTAGAATCCTAATGGCTTCTAATCTTTCTACGGGAGTAAAGGTTTCATCAAAATCTATTCCTTCTTCTTGACAAAAATCTTGAGTGACTAAACGTGCTTTATTTCTAACTACCTCTCCTTGTTCATTCATTTTATTTTTATAAACCTATTTAGTTCCAATTATAGTTTTATTTTCAGGTCTAGGAACAAGTTCCCAAACTTCATTTCTAGTAAATTGATTTAGTTCTTCTTGCATAGCCAAGATCCATGAATCATCAGTTGATGCTTCTTTTGGATTTTTTGGTTCCATAGTTGATATAAAAGATACATTACTCATTTGACGTAGTTGATTTCTAGTTTTAACTACAGATTGCATATCTCCTAGTATATTTTCAATCGGATGATCTTTTGAAAGTTTAGTCCTTTTATTAGGATGATTAATTTCATTATTAGTTTCAGTTGACTCTTGATTTTGAGTAATTAAATCATCTTGATCATTTGTATTTTCAAAAATTTTGAAATTTTCATCGAATGACACATGCATTGTTTCTTCGATGGTGTTAGTTCTTAAATTAAATACTCTATACGCTTTACTTTTATTAGAATATTCGATAAAGATACCTTCATCGGATTTAGGATCAAATTTATCTAAGTTATCTTTAGTATTTAAAATAAAAAATTTACTTCCAAAAAAATTAAAATAAGACACTTTAGGTTTCTTTGAGTGAAGAAGTTCATAAGAAGTCTTATTAGTTAAAGTTCTAATTAAAATTCTATTTAAAATATAACAGGCGGTAGCAACTGCTTCTGCCCAAAAATTCTTTTGGTAATTAACTGTCTGAAAGCTTCTACTACTCCTTTTGTCATGGAGTTCTTGGAAATGAAAAACTATGAGTTATTCCTTTTTTATTGCAGAATTCCTCAAACTTTTCATTTTCAAATTCACCACCGTGATCACTACGAATGGTTATAAATTTTAGAGAAAGTTGATTTTGAATCCTTTTTGAAAAGTTCTTAAAACATTCAAAAGTATCACTTTTATGTTTCAAAAATATTGTCCATGTAAATCTAGAATAATCATCTACAATTACAAAAACATGTTTACTATGATATATTGACAGAATTTGAGATGGACCAAATAAATCAAGGTGAAGTAATTCAAGAGGTTTTGAAGTTGAAATCATATCTTTTAATTTAAAGGAACTTTTTCTAAGTTTTCCTAATTGACATGCATCACATAGACTATCTACTTTAAAATTCATTTTAGGGAGACCTCTTATTAGATCATGTTTTGATAGTCTAGATAAGAGTTTGAAATTCAAATGCCCAAATCTCTTAAGCCAAATCCAAGGGTCACTTGTATTTTCCAAAAGACATAAGTTATCATTCGAAACTTTCATACTAAGAATATAACTCCCTCAAATATTATGGTTGAATTGTTATCTTCAATGTGACATTTCTCTTTTTCAAATTTAATTTTATATCCTTTAACGCAAAGTTGACTTATACTTAGCAGATTATGTTTCAGATTTTTAACTAGCAAAACATTAGTAATAATAGGAGTTTCAGAGTTATCAACTTTGCCGATGCCAATCACATATCCTTTTGAATTGTCTCCAAAGTTAATCAGTCCTCCGTCTTTGTATATTATATCATTCGGCATATCTGGATTGCCAGTCATGTGTCTAGAACATCCACTATCAAGTATCCCTTTGTTCTTTCTGATCTGCACAATTTTTCCGTTGGGGATTGATTCCTCAACAGCCATATAACATAATTCTTTCACATCAAACAATTTTGTCAAACATCTTGAATTTGAATATTGATTATATGCAGACTCAAGAAACAATGATGATTTCATACTTCTAAACTAGTATTAACAAACATAGCCATTTAAATTTTTTTTTTCAAAAGTCAGATTATGAAACTTTTGAAAACCTTGCTTTGATACCAAATGTGAGAAATGCGGATTAAGGATCTTAAGACTAAGAATAAATACTAGAGGGGGGGTGAATAGTGTTTTAGAGAATTGTTAAATATTTTTGAGTTTTTGTTAATTTAAACACAAATGTATGCAATATTCAGACACACCTATGATCACAGAATCAAACTCAAATGCAAATATAAAGTAAAAACAGTAAAAGAAAGAATATGTCGGATTTTATACTGGTTCGGAGTTACCCTACGTCCAGTCCCGCACACAAGTACGGATTTCCTTTCAAAAACAATCTTTACAATTACGCCCTCGATTTCAAGGCAACGAGGTGCACCCTCTAGAATCACAATCCTCTGGATAGAGATACTTGATTTCCTGGGCAACAAGTTCATCCAATTGATTTCCCAAGGCTACAATCACATCTTATCTCGCTTGATTGATTTCCAAGGCTACAATCACACCTTTTCTCACTAAGTTGATTACAAAAAGCCTATAACTCTGAATAGCACTCAGGATCTTGTTGAGATAGTGATAGAGAATCAAACTACGAATGATCGAGTTCGATTCAATGTAGATTTTGGCAGAGTAATGATAAGAATTTTTATTAAGAAGAGTGAAAGAAGAAGAGGAGTGAAAAACCAGAAAATATGATAAAATTCATTGAAACTAACCCCTATTTTTAGAGTAACAATAGCCATGTCCATTCGTGAAGAGTTATGACGAATAGACACTTCTTTTGAAATTTAAATTTTGAACTCAACTAACACCATGTCGACATGGGGTACTTGGGCACGTCGACATCCCAAAGGTGGTGTTTTGATTTTCTTTTGAAAATAACTTTTATTTTATATTAAAACTATTTTAAACTTTATAAATATACTTAACTATAGTTATAATTCATAAAGAATAATATATACAAAACTTTAAATATAATGTTATATTTAAATCTATAAATATTTAAAAGTTAAATATATTATATATTTAAAAGATAGTTTAAAATCAGGAGTAATTTGACTTTGAAATTAAAGATGATTTTAAGGCTAAAAGTATTTGAAATCAGGATAGATGTTTTTGATGCTTTTGAAAGGAAGGTTTTGAAATCATTTTGAAAACAAGATATAATTTTGAAAAATCATTTTGAAAAAAAAGTTAGCGGATACAAAACAATGTTCTACTAGATTTTTCGTAGGTTCCATCCTACTTAGGTTCCATCCCTTTAACGGGCTCGAAGTGGATTCCATTCCACGAATAAATTGGATTTTAAGATGCCGGTGCTTTTCTAGGAGTTTTAACAAAATTTCTAACTAAAATTAAATTACTTGAAATCTTGATAATCTTGATACTCATGAGTCTTCAATCTTGATATCTTGAATCTGTATACTGTACAGTCTTCATTCTTGATACCTACATGGTTAAATCCTGCATATACATATATATCTAAACTTATACTGTTAGTGTTTATATTTTATAATCTATTATAAGGTTGTTGTCATCAAAACCATCATCTCACGGACTAACAACATCTACGTGAAAGAAGGAGTCTTTCGAGATCTGGGAAGGATATTTGCAGCCTATACATGTAAATAGCAGTCCAAGAGCTTTAGAAAGGCATCTTTCGGCTCTTCTACGTCCAGACTCTGTCGAAACTACTTTTGTACTTCAATTCTACTATTGTAATTCATTGTAACCAGCGAACAAAGACCAATAAAAGTCAGTCATTTCATAGTGAACGTTGGCCATACACCGAACCACTCTAGATCTGCGTGTTTCTATGTGTTTCATTTTAAATTTTGAGCGTTCTTCACATTTATTTTCTCTATATTTAAGTTATCTGTGATCTGTGATTGTAAACGGGTGCTTTCATCAGCAATTGGGTGTTTGTGATCAATTTTGACGCAAACATTCTGATGCTTTCACTGGGAATGCTAGCACTCAGGGATTCCAAGGCTTGGATTTCGAATTTGAAAGTTAAGGATTTGGATTTGGAAAGCTATGACAAGACAATCGACAAGAAGATAAAGGACCGAAAGCAGTCAGTGTGAAGGGGGTCAGGAGGCTTCCTTGGGAGCGAATCAGGCGTCGATCTTCATCACTAGACACAAGATTAAACGATGCTCAAGAGACAAGAGGAGATGATATAGAACCTACTCCGACAGGTTGCATAAGTTGGAGTGCAGAACTAGTGGAACGCGACTGCAGGAGATGTTGGAGATAGGAATCGAGAGCATGAACCGACCAGAATTCAGAATAGAGTAGGACCATCTAGTGCAGCACCAGAATTAGGGGGCACTCACCCAGAGCATATTGATCCAATCTCGGGCAGAGTACTAGGTGGAGCCGAGCAACACGGGGTTGATAGAGGAATGGATGCTCGTCCAGGAAAGCAGATTCCAGGATTCACTCGTGAACTCTGGAGGCAGATCGGAGGCAACAAATGAGGACTACGACTTGGAGATAGTGACAGGTTGGCGGAGATTGTCAGGCGAACCATAAGGGAAGGACTAATGAATAGAGACTTAGAGGATGTGATTAGGAATCCTTTGTTCCAATGATCAGGCAAGCTAGGAACCCGCCAGATTTCAAACTACCAACTTTGGAGATGTATGACGGGAGAACGGATCCTGTTGTTCACTTGATAAGGTATATGAGGCATATGGAGGTACTGCGGGCATCAGAAGAGGTCATGGAGCGATGATACACTTTGTATTTGACAGATGTAGCAGCATTATGGTTCAGACGGTTGGAGAGTGGCTCTATTGGCGCGTGGACTGAGCTGATTGAAAGGTTTATGAGGCAGTTTCAGGTCCACATAGTCTGACCTAAGAATGTGATGACTTTGACCTCGATGAAACAATAGAAAGGGGAGTCGCCCAGGGATTTCTTAACTAGATTCGATGCGGCGATGGCTTCGGTGGATCGGCCCGATCCATCGATGGTTTTGATGGCGGCAGTTTCAAGAATTACAGATAATTTGGGTTTCAAGATATCATTGGAATGGGACCCACCAAGGGATCAAAGGGAGTTCTACCACGAAGCGGAAAGGTTCTCGAGGAAAGAAGTTGCGCAGGCTGGAGTTCTAAAAAGAATTTACTTGGATACTCGAGGGTGCCTCCAGTATCGAAGGCCGGCAAGGAGGGAACCTCTGAATACGAGCGAGCATCAGGAAAGCATTGCCTATTCCATAAGCTGGATGGGTACAACACAAACGATTGCAGGCATTGAAAGATATTGTTGAGGAGCATGTAAGGAATGGTCATCTACAACAATATGTAAGGAATCAAGCCATGGTAGTGGAATAGGAGCGACCACCATCCACCTCGAATGAAGATGGACTGAACCTAGGCAACGTCAGCTTGTTATCAAATAAATAGATTTATGGCTTTGAATAAGTAATAGAACTCGAAATAATATGACTAAATCACTCACACATGTACGAGATTGAGGACGGTTCCTAGGCATGCTTTAAGACGATGATAAATCATGTTGCTTGAGTCTATGAAATCCTGTTTTTCCTTTTGCTTTCCTGAAAACTTTGTTTTCTTCCTACAGACATTTATTTGGTTTTCTCTGGCTGTAAAAACTCATATTTTAAATGATTGGATTTGGATCAATGCAATAAATAATACAGATCTCACGATCATGCTCTCGACCGGAGAGACGGGGTAGTGATTGCAAGTTATGAGTCCCTTCGTCAGAGAGCGATGGAATATAAAAAGGTCCTTGTCCTTGACCCGAGGCCAGAGAATATAAAAAGTCCTTGGCCCGAGAGCCGAAGCCAGAGAATATAAAAACTCCTTGCCTGGAGAGCTGAGGCCGAAGGATATAAAGGTCCTTGTCTGGAGAGCCGAGGCCGAAGAATATAAAAAGTTCTTGGCCGGAGAGCCGAGGCCGTATAATATTAAAAAGTCCTTGGCCGGAGAGCCGATGTCGAAGAACATAAAAGCCCTTGACCGAAGAGTCGAGGTCGGAACAGGATATTGGCCCAGAGTGGTTATGGATTAGTTTATCAGTTATTGGGTATGAATGGATTAAAGCTCGGTTGACGGATTTGGATAGCTACGAAGTTGGCTAAGCTTGTGGTTACAGGATTTTGAATTGGACATCGACTCGAAGCAGTCGTGGACTTGGATATGGCTATGGCACTTAGATAGGATGGCTTGATAATGGATTGGATTATGAATCGGATGGTATGGCTATGGATGGAATATGGACTTTGGATATCAGATTCAGAGCTATTCAAAACACGCCTTCTTGCCACTAGGCATGTTTTAGGAGGCAAATATTACCCTGCCTTTTGGTCAAGGTTGGGATATCAATAAATTGGCTAGAAAGGATGAATATCAGGATTGGAGGTCGATTGTAAATAAGGCTATGATCGATATCATCAAAATTTGACCGAGCTTCAATCAAGATGGGATCGATTAGGAATGATGAATAGGACTAGGTGAGGCTACATTTCAAATTTCAAGTCAATCGGAGTTCGTATGCTCAAAATATGATCGATGCAAATCAAGATCGTGTCCATTTCATTCGTATCCATCCACAAGCAGCCTCCTTCTTATCGATCAAGCCCGAACTTGTTCGTATCCCTCAAGTTCGTATCCATCCAATGTACGTTGCTACGTATCCATTCAGTAAGCACCACTTCGTGCCCGTCACATCAACTTCAGTTCGTAACCATGGCCTAAGAACATTTTGTATCGGTCCCACATATCAATTAATTTAAACAACTCGTATCGATCGGTTAACAATCGATACGAACCCCAGTAAACGATATAAAATGACTCCCAGGGCATCGGTGAAAAATACACTGGCTTCGTACTGATCCCATATTTATGTACTTCGTATCGATCCATCACATGATCGATACGAGATAATGATCATGGATTGATATGAAGGGAAGACACCTGGATCGATACGAAGCAATTAGCGATTGATGGATACGGAGGAGGAAAAGGAAGCGATCAACGCGGCATAAAAAGTGGATCGATCCTAAAATTAAGCGCCATGTCACTAGTTAGCACGTGCTTGGAAGCGAGGCAAACAGATCGATGCGAAGAAGACCGATACGAATTAGGCAGCATATTGAAAATCCAAACTTGCTTCGACCATATCTCACAATCTATAAGTCCAAATGACACCATATTTTCATAGGAGTTGCATACAATCCCAAGAATGTCCATGTCGATCTCGACTCAATTGGGTAAGATCTTGATTGATATGAATTCCATTCGTATCGATCATGGATCGAGTCGAAATCGCTCGAGATCGATCACTTGGGCCCACCCACGTGAGAGAAAGAGTCTTCCGAGATCTGGATGAAATATTTGTAGTCTACACCTGTAAATAGCAGTCCAAGTGCTTCAAAAAGGGGATGTTTTGGCTCTTCTACATCCAGACAATGCCGAAACTACTTTTTTACTTCAATTCTACTGTTGTAATTCATTGTAACCAACAAACAAAGATCAATAAAAGTCAGCCATTTCATAGTGCACATAGGCCATACGCCGAACCACTCTAAATCTACGTGTTTCTGTGTGTTTTCTTTTAAATTTTGGGTGTTCTTTACATTTTTTTTACATTTCTGCTATCTGTGACCTATGATTGTAAACGGGTGCTTTCATCGGCAATTGAGTGTTTGTGACCAATTTTGACGCCAACAATATATATATTAATTATTACTATAAATATATTTTATCATAAAATGTATAAAAAAATTATTGTAAAATATTAATCATAGATTGAAACGACATGCGACGTTCAGATATAAGGTTGAGAGTTCAATTCTTGATAACCGTATATCTCGGTAAAAACTTGATGCCTCAATAAATAATTTTACTTTTTTATTAATATAATTGTTGTATATACGTTAATTATCATTTTTTTGCAAAGAATTTATACGTGTATAAATGAAGATTAAATAATTAAGTTTACTTAAAGAAAATGGATTAACGATTGACATAAATAATTAAAAATAAGAAGTTGAATGTAAAAAAGTTAGAGAAAATTGAGAAGAGCTTTTTACATATTTGTAATTGACAAGAGCATCTTATGGTTAGCTTATGCACATGCAAACTTTTATCCATTGTTTGGTTTTAATTCTAATTTTATCCTTCTAGTATAATATTTGTAATTTTATCCATTGTTTAGCTTTTACATATTTGCCTTATTTGCGATGGTTTAGGTAAAAACAGTAGCAAATAGCATAATATGCGACGGCTCTTCTTAAAACCGTAGCAGTTGGTATATGAAAAGCAGAAGAAAATTTAACAAAAGCAATTTGCGATGGTTTTTGTCTATAACCGTAGCAAATACGTTGTTGTTTGCGACAGTTAATTTCATAATCGTAGCAGATGCAACTAAAAAATTAAAAAATAAAAACTCCTTGCTTGGAGAGAGACGGAGAATATAAAAAGTTCTTGGCCCGAAAGCCGAAGCCAGAGAATATAAAAACTCCTTGCCTGGAGAGCTGAGGCCGAAGGATATAAAAGGTCCTTGTCCGGAGAGCCGAGGCCGAAGAATATAAAAAGTTCTTGGCCGGAGAGCCGAGGCCGTATAATATTAAAAAGTCCTTGGCCGGAGAGCCGATGTCGAAGAACATAAAAGCCCTTGACCGAAGAGTCGAGGTCGGAACAGGATAATGGCCCGGAGTGGTTATGGATTTGGTTATCAGTTATTGTGTATGAATGGAATAAAGCTTGGTTGACGGATTTGGATAGCTATGAAGTTGGCTAAACTTGTGGTTACATGATTTTGAGTTGGACATCGACTCGAAGCAATCGTGGACTTGGATATGGCTATGGCACTTAGATAGGATGACTTGATAATGGATTGGATTATGAATCGGATGGTATGGCTATGGATGGAATATGGACTTCGGATATCAGATTCAGAGCTATTCAAAACACGCCTTCTTGCCACTAGGCATGTTTTAGGTGGCAAATATTACCCTGCTTTTTGGTCAAGGTTGGGATATCAACAAATTGGCTAGAAAGGATGAATATCAGGATTGGAGGTCGATTGTAAATAAGGCTATGATCGATATCATCAAAATTTGACCGAGCTTCAATCAAGACGGGATCGATTAGGAATGATGAATAGGACTAGGTGAGGCTACGTTTCAAATTTCAAGTCAATCAGAGTTCGTATGCTCAAGATATGATCGATGCAAATCAAGATCGTGTCCACTTCATTCGTATCTATCCACAAGCAGCCTCCTTCCTATCGATCAAGCCCGAACTTGTTCGTATCCCTTAAGTTTGTATCCATCCAATGTACGTTGCTACGTATCCATTCAGTAAGCACCACCACTTCGTGCCCATCACATCAACTTCAGTTCGTAACCATGGCCTAAGAACATTTTGTATCGGTCCCACATATCAATTCATTTAAACAATTCGTATCGATCGGTTAACAATCGATACGAACCCCAGTAAACGATACAAAATGACTCCCAGGGCATCGGTGAAAAATACACTGGCTTCGTACCGATCCCATCTTTATGTACTTCGTATCGATCCATCACATGATCGATACGAGATAATGATCACGGATTGATATGAAGGGAAGACACCTGGATCGATACGAAGCAATTAGCGATTGATGGATACAGAGGAGGAAAAGGAAGCAATCAACGCGGCATAAAAAGTGGATCGATCCTAAAATTAAGCGCCACGTCACTGGTTAGCACGTGCTTGGAAGCGATGCAAACAGATCGATGCGAAGAAGACCGATACGAATTAGGCAGCATATTGAAAATCCAAACTTGCATCGATCATATCTCATAATCTATAAGTCCAATTGACACCAAATTTTCATAGGAGTTGCGTACAATCCCAAGAATGTCCTTGTCGATCTCGACTCAATTGGGTAAGATCTTGATTGATATGAATTCCATTCGTATCGATCATGGATCGAGTCGAAATCGCTCGAGATCGATCACTTGGGCCCACCCACGTGAGAGAAAGAGTCTTCCGAGATCTGGATGAAATATTTGTAGTCTACACCTATAAATAGCAGTCCAAGTGCTTCAGAAAGGGGATCTTTTGGCTCTTCTACATCCAGACAATGCCGAAACTACTTTTGTACTTCAATTCTACTGTTGTAATTCATTGTAACCAACAAACAAAGATCAATAAAAGTCAGTCATTTCATAGTGGACGTAGGCCATACGCCGAACCACTCTAAATCTGCGTGTTTCTTTGTGTTTGCTTTTAAATTTTGGGTGTTCTTCACATTTTTTTTTACATTTCTGCTATCTGTGACCTATGATTGTAAATGGGTGCTTTCATCGGCAATTGAGTGTTTGTGACCAGTTTTGGCGCAAACAATATATATATTAATTATCACTATAAATATATTTTATCATAAAATGTATAAAAAAATTATTGTAAAATATTAATCATAGATTGAAACGACATGCGACGTTCAAATATAAGGTTGAGAGTTCAACTCTTGATAACCGTATATCTCGGTAAAAACTTGATGCCTCAATAAATAATTTTACCTTTTTATTAATATAATTGTTGTATATACGTTAATTATCAATTTTTTTGCAAAGAATTTATACGTGTATAAATGAAGATTAAATAATTAAGTTTACTTAAAGAAACTGGATTAACGATTAGCATAACTAATTAAAAATAAGAAGTTGAATGTAAAAAAGTTAGAGAAAATTGAGAAGAGCTTTTTACATATTTGTAATTGACAAGAGCATCTTATGGTTAGCTTATGCACATGCGAACTTTTATCCATTGTTCGGTTTTAATTCTAATTTTATCCTTCTAGTATAATATTTGTAATTTTATCCATTGTTTAGCTTTTACATATTTGCCTTATTTGCGATGGTTTAGGTAAAAACAGTAGCAAATAGCATAATATGCGACGACACTTATTAAAACCGTAGCAGTTGGTATATGAGAAGCAGAAGAAAATTTAATAAAAGAAATTTGCGATGGTTTTTGTCTATAACCGTAGCAAGTACGTTGTTGTTTGCAACAGTTAATTTCATAATCGTAGCAGATGCAACTAAAAAATTAAAAAAATAATTTATGACAATTGTATAGTACAGCAATAGGAAATACATAAGCAAATTATGACCGTTATGCTTCAATCGTAGCAAACGAACATAGACTTTCCCAGCCTACCCGAATTGAAATTGCATATAACCTAATTTCTTTTCCCTCTTTCGAAAAACTAAATCTGCCGCTCCTTCATCTCAAATCGAACCGTTGTTTCAACGCATCGAAGATCAATTATTACGTATTAACATCTCAAATCAAACTGCCATATTTCCCAAGCCTACCTCCATTTCAACATCCCAAATCGCGTATTGACATCTCACTGCCTATCTCGGTCTTCGCGTTTCTTCCGCCGTCGATCAGAGATTACTATATGTATGCAACTTTGAGTTTCTTTTTTGTGGATTAGTTTGTGGATTTTGCAAATTAAGAATTATGGGTTGAAAGATTTCGGGTTGAACGAACGGAAATAATTTGCAAGTTTGTTGACTTTCAGCAAACGATTTTGGAAAATCAAAGTGGATAATAGACTAGTTTGTGGATTTGCAAATTAAGAATTATGGGTTGAATGAACGTTTCAAAATTTAATTATGATTTATTCCATTTATAATTTTGATGGGATAATGCGTTGATAAGTGTTTGTGTCAAAATTGGGCACAACACTCTTCGGAAGTCGTTGAAGAGATAATAACGAAGAATGTAAATTCAAAACAGATATTATCTAACGAAAACTCCAATCAGCAGTAAAATAAATGCGTAGACAAGCGATTTATAGTGGTTCGGCGTGTTGCCTACGTCCACTGTGAAGTGTTTTGATGTTTTATTGATTCTCTTTCAATGATTACAAGTTGTTGCAGCAATTAACAGCAATTTACAACTGGAAATTCGAAATCAACAACGAAATTATGATGTAGGACGATGTAGATCTTGATCCGGCAGAGTCTGGACGCTTCAGAGTCGGAAGGTCCCTTTTCTGTTGGCTCTGGAGCTCTATTTATAGGCGTAGGCTGCTGATATTTCGCTGAAAACTCGGGGGACCACTTCTGGCACGTGAGGGGGCCCACACGCCCGGTCTCAGGAAGTTTGGGCCCACTTTGGCATCGGTTCGAACTCCATTCGAATCGATCAAGAATTCGTCCAATCGAGGTGAAATTTGGTGTGGAGACTCTTCGACATGAATGCAAACTTTTGTGAAAATTTCATGGCATTTGGATCAGTGGATTGAGAGATATGATGGATTCGAAATTGGGTTCACGGCGTGGCTGTTTGGTTCGAAACCATGCATTCGAACCGATGGTTTCGAAACCATGGTGGCACGTGGCTTCGTGTGACGTGGAGCGCAAACTTCGAATCGATCCGGTCTTCACTCCGTGTTGACCGCTTCGACTCCATATATCTCGGCGCATTCGAACCGATGAAAGACACGTCATCATAGTTGGTTGACCCAGTGGGTTCGAATGAAGCTTCACAGGTAGGTTCGAACAAGGTCTCTGTGATGGGTTCGAACAAGGACTCTGTGATGGGTTCGAACAAGGCCTCTGTGATGGGTTCGAACAAGGCTTCTGTGATGGGTTCGAACAACCGAAGCTTAGTGGATTCGAACAAGGATCCTTTGGATGGGCTCGAGCTTTGCAACCCTTCCACGAGGTCCACAGATACGAACTTAGATGGGTTTGAGTTTGATGGATTCGAATCGAAGCGCTCCGATGGGTTCGAAGTCCATCGATTCGAAGATGATCGTTTCGAATGATGCTTGTCGATGGGTTCGAAGACGCTTAGCTCGGGGGGTTCGAAACCAGTGCTTCCCCTCTCAAGTTGAACCGATCATAACTTGTGCGTATGAACTTGGATTGACTCGAAATTTGAGATGCTGACTTCTACGGTCTTTCTTGTCATGTCCTATCAATTGTAGCACAATTCGGATTCGGACAAAATTCAGTGATATCCATAGCGAAACGAAGTATGACCGGTCTCTGAGACGAACTGTCCTCCATTTCTGATCGATCTTTTGGTATCGCGGCTTTTCCAAAAAGCGGGATAACATTTTGCCCCCCAAAGTACGTCTTGTGGGAACATGACGTGCTTTGAATAGCTGCAATTTCTTTTTGAACAATCATTGCTCTCTTTTTGTTAAGACTCGTACTCTGTATTGCCGCAACCTTGCGTTGATATGTTTGATTGCTGTTTAACAGCGCTTAGCCGTCGGCTGTTGCATTTGTAACAAGATAGGTGTTTGATCCCTGCAAATGTTTTGAATCGAATGTTAGTTCGATATAAAAGTACATATGCTAGTTTGATCTTTGTTAGCGTCGTGCATCTACAAGTCGTTGTTAGTTTCGTTTGCTATTGAATTTCGTATCGATTCTCTCCTGAACCGATTTTGAAATTTGAATTGAGACAACGCTTGATGGTTGTTTTGAAAAGTCCCTTCGTATCGATCCTCTCCTGAACCGATATTGAAAGTTGAAGGAATTGGATTCGTATTGCGCGAGTGTAAGATTTCGAACCGATGCGTTTGAGCATCGATGGATTCGAAACCTAGGCTCGTATGGATACAGTACGCTTATGTTATGATGGGTACGAAATTGACATTCGAACGATCTGAAAGAATGGATACGGCATAGTAGTTCGTATCGATAGGTTATGGATGGATACGAAGTCGTTGATGTGAACAAGGGCTTCGAATCGATGCGCCCACAGTTTATTTTGTATCGATGCAACTCGCTGTCCTGCTATGTACTTCGTATCGATGAAGTATGATGTTAACTTCGAATCCACAAGGCATTAGGCAAAAGGCTTCGAATGGATGGTTTCGAAACGATCCACGTTCTCACTGGTTGCAACCGGTCAAGTCTACCGAAAGAGGAATCGTCTCGGTCAAAATCCAAACTCCATATAAATAGCAGCGGGCCTGCCACTTTTTCACTTTTCACTTTTTACTCTCGCCTTGATTTTTCTGTGCTTCGCATCGTTTCGAAGCTTCAAAGGAGAAAACACCGTGTCGCGTTATCGAACCAATCCATATCCAAGACCTTAACTCCTTGAATCCATCACTTAAACTAGGTAATTAGCCTCGAATCCAAACGACAAAGTTACTTCAAATCTATCTCATCTTCATCGATTGCTCACTTCAGTGATTGGCAAAACCAGATCTGGTTTGGGAGGTCTTCGAACCGATGCGTGGTTTCGAGTTCGAATTGATGATGGCGGCATCATTTTTCTTGGATTTCGTATCGATCTCTTGGATGACCTTATGGGGGTGACGCAGTTCGCACCGATTGATGGATTCAATGGGTCCAATCGAATCGATGGATTCGAAACCATCGGCTATCGGTTCGAAGTCCGCAACTTAATATCGATTACGAAGAGGATCGATTTGAACGATATCGATGTTAAGTTGGGGGTTTCTGATCGGTACGAACTAGCCAAACAAGGATCGATTCGAAATCATCCATTTTTGATCGATTCGAACTCGACACCTGATCATCGTTTCGAAGCGCGCTTTCCAGTCATCGATTCGAAGCGATGTTAGGTTGATTTCGAACGAGGTCCCTGTGATCGGTTCGAACCCTCTATGATGGATTCCAAAGTTTGACATTTTCTGAGCATAATTCCGACGAGCTTCATCCTTGCATATTTGGACATATTAAACTGCATACTTGACCACCTTTCGAAGCTCGTCGATGGAACAATAACGACTCCTATTCAAATCAAATTTCCATCATACAAACGGTTCAACGATGACGGTCAGCGATGCGGTCATTGTAACTGGGGAAATTAGCTTTGTCGTTTGCATATTTTCTTTAACTCTGCGATATTTATTCAAGTAATGCATGGCACTGCACAACATACATTCATACACTTTACACTAGGGAACGCATGGGTTCTTTGTCGTCTAACGATGGTTTCTCATGAGTTAGCTAGTTATGGAACCGTCAAGTTCGCGACAGCAGGAGGTTCAAAGTACAGCTGCTCCGAGACTAGAGGTTCCAGATATTGAACCTGAGATCATTGGTCCGGCCCCGGACGAACTTCCTAATGCGTCTTTCATTGCCAATCCTTCGGATTCCGTTCAATCGAATATTTCTGAAGACATGTTAGGGAGAATATGCTTGAGGCACGGTCTGTCACTGGATGACGTGTTATTGCCAGGGCCGAGTGATAGACCACACAACCCGCCGGAGGGATATACAGCATTTAATCGCCACGCGTGTGCGGCTGGGACGCTTCCTCCGTTCAACGAGTATATAAGGGAAGTGTTGTCTTTTTTGAGGATCGCTCCATCTCAACTACATCCGAACGGGTATGCGTCCGTGAATAGTTTATTCATCGTCTTCATGGAGTACCTTCATAGACCACCGATCCCGACCGAGATTAGATATCTGTTTAACTTCAAAACCCGAGGTGATTATCCTTCCTTCACATTTCTGGAAGCGGTGAGGAACTGCCAAGTGGTCACTGGGTCCTGGACCAGATTGAGTTACTATAGGACGGAATGGTTCTATGTCAGGTGTCCTCCGGGGTTTGCCCGGCGATGGTTATTCAGACGTGAGTGTAGTTGAGTTATCAAGTAATTACTAAGGCAATTGCGGTCAAAGTGAAACTTATGTTCTTTTCTTTTCTTCACAGCGACGATTCAGCGACCTAAGGGTGAACGCTTTAAGGAGATGGTGCGGGTACTCCGGGGAGTCCCGAGTGGAGATAGGGATATTGAGCTGCTCTTGACGGATAGGAATCTCCGGACTTACGGGCTGATTGAACGGGGGCAGAGCATACTGTTTGACGGGGCACTAGGGATTGTTTCGAAGAAGCGAGTCAAACACAAGAAGCCCAAAGTTATCATAGCCGAGGAGGCTGATTCTGAAAGAACTCATACTGACGACGAGCCGTTGTTGGAGCCTACAGACGTGGTTCAGGATGTTGAAGAGCAAAGAAAAGGCAAGGCATCCGTCGTCACGTCAACTAAGAAGGGGAGATGGAAATCGGTCGTCACGACCCGATCTTCTCCCGGGGTTAGAATTTCCGATATGTCTCCTCCGCGAACTGAAAGTCTTTACGAAGGGCTTACCGATCTTCCAATCCCGGATGATGTGTCTTTTCAACATGATGCCGGGTTGGAGGAGTTCCATCGTACCCTAGAATTGAGCGAGCCTTTTATTACTAGCTCAGTCGACACTTCTGGTTGGTCGGGGGGAATACATATTCATACACATTTCACGACACTATATAGCCTCGAGTCTTAGGTCATCGATTTTGAGAAACCACTAACTTTATTCTCATTTCGCTTTTCAAATATTATGACTGGATGCGGTTCGATGCTGGGGAGCCTATGACATGTTCGCAAATCTTCCTCATACTACGAGTCACAACGGAGAGAAGGAGATAGGGGTTACGATCGCAGGTACTCCGGGTACTCTGGCCAAGAACGGAGAGATAGGGATTACAGACATCGGTCTCGATCACGCACTCCTCCTCCAAGAGTTCCTGTACAACCTCCTGTCCATGTTTCTCGTCCTTCTGATTCCTCGCACTACAGTCGGCCTCTCAATCTTCTAAGCATGATTCTCGCCATCCCAGATCTGAGGCAATGTCTCCAGTAGTTGCGGAACTACCTCCTACAGAAATTTCGGGGGAAGGAGCAATCAGACTTGCTCAACTGAAGAAGGACTTTCCAAATATTTGCTTTGACAATTACATTTTTCCTCTTCACTTGAAAAGGATCCCGCCGGAGGCCGAGCAGACGGCGCACGATTATGTGCACGACTTTTATGCCCAATACAAGGCGTGGTATAAGGAGGCCGAGAGAGCGTCGACATTGGCCTTTGAGCGTGGGGCCACCATCGAGAAATTGCAGACTGAGTTGGCTCAAAAAAGCCGTATTATTGATGTGCTAAACACTGAGGCTGAATCTTCTCGGAAATCCAAAATAGAGGCTATCAAAAAGGCCGACGAAGCCCAAGCAACGATGGATAGGATGAAACGTGAGCACTATGCCACGGTAGAGGACATGGGCCATCGAAACACCCTGGTCACTGCTGAGAGGGACGCAGTCCTGAAGGAGTTGAACGAGCTTAAGTCCAAATTCGCCGAAATCGCCAAGGATAGGGACGACGCGAATAATGCAGCCCAGGAGGCGTGTGAACAGGCCGTTATTCTCCGGACTGAACGGGATGCAGCAGTAGCTAAGGTCCAGGCGGTCGAAACGGAGGTTGAGGAGAAAGTTCATCAAGCGGAGGCCAGGCTGGAGGCCGATATTGAAGATTTGCTCATCACTTACAATGCCAACGTGTTGAGACAACGAAATTTGGCCTGGCTCCAAGATTACCCGGTGCACCTCCGCAACGCTTGGGATCGATTGGTTGAGGAAGAAGAGGAAGCACATCCGGATGAATCGATCGACTGATTTGAACTTGAAAACCGGTTGTTGACTGATGATGAGAAGAAGGTCCTCCACGACACTATTATTGCTCAAGAAAAGGAGATGATCGGTGGTCGATCTCTGGAGGTTGGAGAGGGGTCAGGTGTTGAGCATTACTCTACTGTTACTGAAGTCACCGCTCCACCTTCGGTAGTGCCTGTATCTGTGGTCGGTACACAACCTGTTCCTGCTTATGACCCAGAACAACCGCGGTTATCTCCCATTCGGGAGCATATCTCTGAGGCCGCTCAGTCGTCCACAAGTCAAACTGGGGAAGGTATTCCGAACTTATTTCAAGTGTTTTCCAAATAGAGAGTTTGTTCTAAAGCAGTTACTGATAACTTATTCTTATCTTTGTTTAGTGACTGGAGTTGCTCCGATTGCCGCGGCCCAAGAATCAAGCAAAGAGGATAAGGCCATTACCACTGAGACTACTGTTGTAACTGTAGTATCAACCGAGGCGGCGCAGGGGAGCGGATTATCTCTTGAGGAACAAATGGTGAGCGAGCTGCTCGGTGAGCAGGGTGGCTTCTCCACAAACCTGCCGTTCATCATTAGTGACGTTCCGCCGACCTCTAGCTCTTCAATGCAGACTGCGGATGCCCCAAGCCAAGCCCAAACGATTCGTGATGAAGAGATCCTGGCCGAGATTCAAGCTGAATTAGAAGCTGCGGGGCAAAGCGGCAGTGTTGGCGGTGGCACTATTCCATCTTCCGTTGCGGGTCCGGTCCCTCCTACTCCTCCGGCAGGGAGCCTTCATTTAGATTCGAGCTCTGAGGAGTACATTGACATTATGCCCCCTGCTGGAGAGCAGCCACCGGAGAGGAGGCCGTCAAAACAAAGGATTTCCGTTCCTAGCGATTCTGATGACGAACCGCTGATAAGGAAGCCAAGGAAGAAGGAATAGATCGGCCTCCCAAGCAGATATTTTGGTAGATAGGAACTTGTTTTCGTTTTTTATTAGTAGGTCGTGTATAGATGCAGGTTCAGCCCCTGCTAGTAAGGATTCTTTTTTGGGAGAACTTATTCGCATGTAAGTCCTTGTCTTCAGTTAGTTGAAATAAAATTTAGTTTCTTTGCTTCAACTCTCATTTCTTTTGTGCTTAAGTGTTTGTAGCGATATGTTTTCAGTCCGGTGCACTTGTGGTGTTTTTACCGTCAAGTAAAGTTCGTTTTTATTCGCCAAGTCTGAGAATCTTGGTCGCGAGTTGTGATCGATGAATAATCGAATTTCGGACATTGTATCACTTTGGTTAGCGATTAGCACTTCGCTTTTTTGCCCCCTAGTCTCGGGGAACAACATGTATGTGCCGGTGGTTGACTGCGTTTACTGCAAACCTTAAGCACATGTCCACATTCTGGAGACTTAGGATAATTTGTAATCGATAACTCGGTTCGCACTATGGGAATTTGAGAGTCATCGACGTTTGTAGTACGGTTCGCGCTCCCGGAACCTGGAATTGATGTTTATACTCCATTTCACGTTCTGGGAACTTGGAGTTAGTGTCGATATTTCAGTTCGCATTCCGGGAACTTCGACTTGGTATTTACGCTCCAATTCACACTCTGGGAACTCGGAGATAACATGTATGCTTGGGTTCGCACTCTGAGAACTTGAATTTGATGTTTATACTCCATTCACGTTCTGTGAAGTTGGAGTTCGCACAGATGCTTCGGTTCGCGCTCCGGGAACCTGTAATCCATATTTATGTTCCGATTCACGCTTTGGGAAGTCGGAGTTAGCCGCTGGATGGTCAGTCACATCTATTTGGGCTTTCAGGAATTCGTTCATACTTTGAGAACGATGGATTCGATGTTTATACTCCAATTCGCACTCTGGGAATTTAGAGTCCGTTCACGCTGTGGGAACGAATTATTGAATGTTTTATACTCCAATTCACACTCTGGGAAGTTGGAGTCCGTTCACACTCTGGGAACGAATGGTTAAATGTTTATACTCCAATTCATGCTCTGGGAAGTTGGAGTCCGTTCACGCTCTAGGAACGAATAATTAAATGTTTATACTCCAATTCACGCTCTGGGAAGTTGGAGTCCGTTCGCACTCCAGGAACGAGTTATTGAATGTTTATACTCCAATTCACACTCTGGGAAGTTGGAGTCCGTTAGCACTCTGGGAACGAATTGTTGAATGTTTATACTCCAATTCACGCTCTGGGAAGTTGGAGTCCGTTCGCACTCCGGGAACGAGTTATTGAATGTTTATACTCCAATTCACATTCTGGGAAGTTGGAGTCCGTTCGCACTCTGGGAACGAATTGTTGAATGTTTATACTCCAATTCACGCTCTGGGAAGTTGGAGTCCGTTCGCACTCTGGGAACGAATTGTTGAATGTTTATACTCCAATTCACACTCTGGGAAGTTGGAGTCCGTTCGCACTCTGGGAACGAATTGTTAAATGTTTATACTCCAATTCACGCTCTGGGAAGTTGGAGTCCGTTCGCACTCTGGGAACGAATTATTGAATGGACTGTCGTGTGTTGGTCCAATTCAGCCTTTGACGTGATGGCTTGCCCCCGAGCTGGGGTTTCACTTAGTGAGTGGTCGGTCGTATCGCAGTCACTCGCCATTTGAATAAATTCCATTGTTTGATGGAACTTAGCTCTTCGTGTATCGTGATTGTTGAATGTTGCATTCGGTGAATCACAGCTCTAGCTTGAAGAGATAGTATTTTATTGCTGAAACAAGAAAATATGGCAAAGTCAGTGCCTTATTACAAATTCTAATTTCAGAATGTAAAGGAAACTGTAAAGTATTCATAGATTGAAGGAGCCTGTCATGTGTGACAGTGACGAGGATCTTCGTCGTTCCAGGCTCCTGAGTAAGTAGGTCCTCCACTGATGGCGTTTATCACCAATCTTCCACGGGGACAAGTCGAGTCCTCCTGTCTCGGTCGATTGGGTTCGTTGTTTGGATTTGATGGGCCCGCTTCTCTAGGCTGCGGTGTTCGCACAAACTGTTCCAGCTTCCTTTCTCTGATCAATTTTTCAACGAGGTCTTGTAAGTGGCGACACTCGTTCATATTGTGCCCGTAGCTTTCATGGAACCTGCAAAACTTTCCAGTTTGGATTTGTCTTTCTGACGACGGCCTTGGTGCAGGCTTTTGATATTGAATTGTTCCATAGGTTTGTAAGTACAAGTCCTCCAGTGATGTATTCAGAGGAGTGTAACTGTCAAACATTGGATTCTTGCGCTGCGGGCCACGAATTTGATCTTGTTTCTTAATTTGATTCACGCTTTCTCTTCGCCGAGCTTGTTTATTTTTAATGTTCAACTGAACTTTTCTGGCGCTCTTACCGGACTGTTTTATTGCAACATTGCTGTTGATCCCTTCCGCGCTTGATCCTGCATCAGTTTGTTTCCTAGACTGTTTCGCATCTTCCCGTCTCAGGAATTGAGCTGCTTTGGCATGGAAACGGTCCAATGATGCAGGTGGTTTCCCAGCTAGCCAATTGCCGAATTCAGAATCGGGGTCGATCCCCTTAGTCAATGCCATGAGGATGGAGTTATCGTTTGGGTTACTAATCTCCGCGCATGCAGTATGGAATCTCTCTAAGTAGTGTCTAAGCGTCTCTCCGGGAGCTTGCGTGACACTAGATAGAGTGTTGACATCTTTTGGCCTTGCGACGTGCATGCGGAATTGCTCAACGAATTTTGTGGCTAACTGATCGAAGGAAGAGATGGATCGAGGTGGTAGTCGGGTGAACCACATGGTAGCGATGCCCCCCAAGGATATGGGGAAACTATGACATTTCACTGCATCGTCATCCCTGGCAGCAGTCATCGACCATTCATATTTTAGAATATGTTGGTTGGGGTCGGAGTTTCCCTCGTACATGGGTAGAGTGGGCATTCGGAATCGCCGTGGGGGTTCAGCATTAAGAATATTGTCCGTAAAGGGAGTGTGACTTCGGAAAACTCCCCAATCGTCGTTTGTGAATCCCTGACTCTCACGGATCATCTGACTTATCATAGTTGAAAGATCCGGCATTTGCACCGGAGTATGATCATGTTCCATACTTTGGGTTTGAACCGGATATCGTCGACGGTCCAAGTCTCGCCTTCTTGGCTCATAGTCCTCTGGGACGTACGGTTCAGGAGTATGCCCGCTATGACGAGGGTCTAGGTCCGACTGATCTTGGGCGTCGACCCCTGGTTCAGCCGCAACGTTAGTGGTGTGGTATTCTGCGGCGTGGTGAGGAACGGCACCTCCTCGGAAGGAGGGTCCGGTTTGGAAATAGGCTGACGGACCAGCTCTTATTTGTCCAACGGTCAACGTTGGTTGATTTCCAATGGGTGGCATACGACCCCCATCTAGCCAGGGTCGTGGAGGCCGGTTATGATAATCAGAGGATGAAGAACTTTCGCTGGATGGGCGAGAAACATGGTCTCTCATGGATCTCTTCCGTTTTTGGCGATCCAGCTTGTTGATTAGCTCAGCGTTAGCGCGTAGCTGTTCTTCTAGTTGTCGCCGACTCTGGGTCAGCTCTTGGAGTAGCAACTGCAACTCTTGTCGGGTGACCGGTCCCGACGGTTTCGATTGCCCAGCGGCATCTTGATTAGATGAAGGTAGAGGGGCATGATCCTGCCTATCCTGTTCTTCTTGATTGACAGCGTTTGAGGTGGTTCTTGTGCTAACCATCTTGAGGGTTGAATTCCTTTCCTAGACTTTATGCAAATCTGAATAGTAGGGAAGGAAGTTGGATTTGATGATCTGGATCTCTCTCTTAGATTTATTCAACCCGGTATCGATGACAGATCCAATGAGCAGGAGAAAAGCTGGGTTTTCTCAGTGAAAGCACCAAAGTGTTTGTGTCAAAATTGGGCACAACACTCTTCGGAAGTCGTTGAAGAGATAATAACTAAGAACGTAAATTCAAAACAGATATTATCTAACAAAAACTCCAATCAGCAGTAAAATAAATGCGTAGACAAGCGATTTATAGTGGTTCGGCGTGTTGCCTACGTCCACTGTGAAGTGTTTTGATGTTTTATTGATTCTCTTTCAATGATTACAAGTTGTTGCAGCAATTAACAACAAGTTACAACTGGAAATTCGAAATCAACAACGAAATTATGATGTAGGACGATGTAGATCTTGATCCGGCAGAGTCTGGACGCTTCAGAGTCGAAAGGTCCCTTTTCTGTTGGCTCTGGAGCTCTATTTATAGGCGTAGGCTGCTGATATTTCGCTGAAAACTCGGGGGACCACTTCTGGCACGTGAGGGGGCCCACACGCCCGGTCTCAGGAAGTTTGGGCCCACATTGGCATCGGTTCGAACTCCATTCGAATCGATCAAGAATTCGTCCAATCGAGGTGAAATTTGGTGTGGAGACTCTTCGACATGAATGCAAACTTCTGTGAAAATTTCATGGCATTTGGATCAGTGGATTGAGAGATATGATGGATTCGAAATAGGGTTCACGGCGTGGCTATTTGGTTCGAAACCATGCATTCGAACCGATGGTTTCGAAACCATGGTGGCACGTGGCATCGTGTTGATGTGGAGCGCAAACTTCGAATCGATCCGGTCTTCACTCTGTGTTGACCGCTTCGACTCCATATATCTCGGCGCATTCGAACCGATGAAAGACACGTCATCATGGTTGGTTGACCCAGTGGGTTCGAATGAAGCTTCACAGGTAGGTTCGAACAAGGTCTCTGTGATGGGTTCAAACAAGGCCTCTGTGATGGGTTCGAACAAGGCTTCTGTGATGGGTTCGAACAACCGAAGCTTAGTGGATTCGAACAAGGATCCTTTGGATGGGCTCGAGCTTTGCAACCCTTCCACGAGGTCCATAGATACGAACTTAGATGGGTTCGAGTTTGATGGATTCGAATCGAAGCGCTCCGATGGGTTCGAAGTCCATCGATTCGAAGATGATCGTTTCGAATGATGCTTGTCGATGGGTTCGAAGACGCTTAGCTCGGGGGGTTCGAAACCAGTGCTTCCCCTCTCAAGTTGAACCGATCATAACTTGTGCGTATGAACTTGGATTGACTCGAAATTTGAGATGCTGACTTCTACGGTCTTTCTTGTCATGTCCTATCAATTGTAGCATAATTCGGATTCGGACAAAATTCAGTGATATCCATAGCGAAACGAAGTATGACCGGTCTCTGAGACGAACTGTCCTCCGTTTCTGATCGATCTTTTGGTATCACGGCTTTGCCAAAAAGAGGGATAACAATAAGTTTGCTCGAACAATTTTTGGGTACTTATTGAATTATTTGATATTGCTTGCTTGAGTTTATAGGATAATGCGTTGATAATGAGAAATAGTAGTAGAGCATAGTGGGTTTATAGAATAATGAGGATGGCGATCCTGTTAGAGGTATTACTAACGAATATAGGGGATGATGAAGATGTCGAGTTTGATAGCATTTAGATGTCATATAGAGATACAATGAATATATATATATATATATATATATATATATTCCAAAACTCCAAGGTGAACTTTTGACTACTGGATCATGCGATGAATATAGGATCATGCGATGAATATATATAGAGATACAACGAATATAGGATCATGTGATGAATATATGAGTTTTGAAACTTTTATATGTGCAGCGATATTAGTGTGTCACTTGCGTTATATCTGTACACTCAAAATAGATTATGTAGAGATTTGGCCAGTAAGTTATTAGAATGCATATTTAAAGAAGCCAGGCCACACAACAGAGATTTAAGGAATCTTTGTTGATGTAATGCGGGCTATGCTAAAATTAGCTCTGGCGAATATGTTCCAAACTTGGTGCAAAAAATCCTTTTGAAGGTTTATCCATGTTAGAAACTGAGGAACCAATATATTCACCAGTTATATAGGTAGTTAACTTTTGAAACTTAATGTGAGTTCTACAGTATGTTGCTTTTATTAGACATGCAATCCATGTTACCGGGTGGGCCCAATTTTAATTGATGAGCTTGTTAAAGAGTGATTAATTTGTGTTGGATATTGGGAGCTTAGTTTTGGTGATTTCACAAAAGTTAAGCCGTTATTATTAACAGGTTAAAGGGTTGGGTTATAGATTCCATGAGACACTAAAAATACCATACTGAAAAGAAAGTGGTGCTGTGTTGAAAGCGAGTTGGTGTGAGTTAATGTGTGTTTGAATTTCTTTCTTTATTTCTTTTTGTCCAGGGAATTGGATAGTGACAGGATTATATTAGCAATAATTCTCAGTGCTCTTCTATTCATTCATTACTAAGATATTAGTTGACTACTTATTCCCTAGAATAAAGATTGAACTGTATGAAGTCAAACTCTCAACATTTTCCATTGAGTACTTGTTATATGTACTTTTGTTGTTTATGATTATCGACATTCATTTTAATTTAAATAATACATTAAAATATGTAGCTTGATATCAATCGAAAATATATTGTTAAATGATATCTTAAACAATTTTATTATATTATTCAGTTGTTATATTAGTACACAATTTTCATAAATTTCTTGACGACATAAGTTTCAAATTACATTGTTTGAAAGCTAGTTTAACATAAAACACTAAAAGACTTTTTTCTTCTTGTGTAGTGTGTCTCTAACATTTGTACATGGATCGTAGTTGGATGTACAACGTGAAACGTAGCGATGCCAAGTTCTTGAACAAAATGGAAAAGTCCATCAATTGTGCGTTGAATGATCAATCAAGAAGAAGGGAAGAAACTATTTTTTTCCTTGTAGACTCTGCAAAAATATGCGGAGGTTCCATAATATAGATCAAATTAAGGATCACATAATTCGTAATGGATTTAAGAAAAATTATACACGGTGGATATGACATGGTGAAAGTTTGCTTAGTAGAACTAATTGTAGTAATTATTGAATGATGAGAATGACTTGAGAGATATGTGAATAATGAGGTGAATGATGAGGATAATGAGAATGATCGTGTTCATGAGATGTTTTGTGATGCTGAAGAACAGTTGATGGAAGAGCCAGATTTTTGTGAAAGAATATTAATTGATGCTGAGAAACCTTTGTTTCCTGATTGTGCTAAGTTCACAATATTGTCTGCTGTGCTCAAGCTTTACAATTTAAAAGCAAAGTAAGGGTAGAGTGATAAAAGTTTTACATCATTGTTGGAACTTTCAAAAGACATGCTTGCAGAAGGTAATGAGCTTCCTACTTCTAACTATGAGGCAAAGAAAATTATGTGCCCAATTGGTATAGGGTACAAAAGATACATGCATGTCTAAACGATTGTATATTATATCGAAATGAATACGAGAGCTTGCATGAGTGTCCTAAGTGTGGTTTATCTCGTTACAAGATATGAGAAAATGTTCATAACGGTTCAGATATGAAATGGCCTCCGACAAAGGTGTTATGGTATTTTCCCATTATACCAAGGTTTAAACGTACGCTTATTTGCAAATAAAGAAAACGCAAAAAAGATGAGATGACATACAGATGCGAGGAAGGATGATGGGTTACTAAGGCATCCGACCATTCTCCGCAGTGGAGAAACATTGATAAAATGTATCCAAGTTTCAGCAAAGAAATTAGGAATCTCAAACTTGGTCTTTGCATGGATGGCATAAACCCATTTGGCAACCTTAGTAGTCAACATAGTACATGGCCGGTTCTTTTGGTGATACACAATCTTCCACCTCACTTGAGTATGAAGTGCAAGTACATCATGTTGTCTCTTCTAATCTCGGGACCGACAACCAGGAAACAACATCGATGTATACCTAGCTCCTCTTATTGATGATCTAAAACTTTTGTGGGATAAAGGTGCGCGCATGTTTGATGCATATAGTAAAGTGATTTAACATTGAACGCCATGGTTTTCTATGCTATAAATGATTTTCTTGCATATGGTAACTTGACTGGCTATAGTACAAAAGGTACCAAAGCATGCCGAATTTGTCAAGATGATATGTGTTTGCGCCAAAATTGGTACAAACCCCAAGTATCGTGAAAGCACCAGTGTATGAATACAAATCAGCGATATTCAAACACAAATCACAGATCTAAGCAAGAAACAAGTAGCAATTCAGAAATAATGAGCAAGAACACACAATTTATAGTGGTTCGGCTATCTCCGGCCTACATCCACTTCAAAGGATTTTCTTTTATTGATGTTCTTTGCTGATTACGGTTGATTACAGCGGATTACAATGGATTATAGCTCTAAAATTCGAGTACAACAGTAGTAGTGAAGTGCAAAGTAGAGTCTGGTAGAGTCTCGGTGCTTCCGAATCCAGATCCCCATTTCTGAATGACCTGGGACTCTATTTATAGGTGTAGGAGGCTGATATTTCGCCTAAATTTAGAGAGACCACTTCTGGCACGTGAGGGGGCCCACATGCCCGACCTCAGGAAATTTGGGCCCACTTTGGGATCGATTCGAACTCCATTCGAATTGATTAAGAAATCATCCAATCGACATGAAATTTGGTGTGGACATTCTTCAACATGTAAGTAAGCTCCTGTGAAAATTTCATAGCATTTGGACTTGTAGATCTCAAGTTATGATCGATTTGAAATCGCATTCTTTGTCTGTTCGTCCTATTCGAATCGATCAATTCGAATTGATCGCTTCGATTCGATGGTGGCATGTGCTAGCAGGTTGACGTGGCGCGCGTTCTTCGTGTCGATCTGCTTTTCACTCCGGTTTGATTGTGTCGACTCCATGATTTTCGCCACTTTGACTTAGTGGATTCGAGGGCTTTCAGGGATTCGAACGGAAGCTCGTTCGTATCGATCACGGTGAGCTTTGGTTGATCGATACGAAGCTTGTCGTAGCAGGATGGATTCGAACTAAAGCAACTCCATGGATTCGAAACTCTTTAATCTTGAGGGATATGAATCAGGTAGACGCGAGGCTAATTCGCTCCTGATTGTTGCAAATGCAAATGGACACGAGCAACCTGATGGACACGAACCATCGAGTCCAGATGGATACGAAGTGGAGCGACTTGGTCGATTCGAAGTACTCCAAGCTGATGGATATGAAGAGGAATGACTCATGGATTCGAAGCAGGAGGAACTCGGTGGATTCGAATAGATCAAGGCGACGTCATCCTGATGGATTCGAATCTGATCGATACGAATGAGGAGTGGCTACGCTATACTGATGGACATGAATGCTTATCTATTCGAACACGGATCGATACGAACGCTGATGGATACGAACAACGTATTCTCTCTAACTTGTATCGATTATATTTCATTCATATGAAATCCGATTGACCTGAAATTTGAATCGCCGGCTTCTGCAGCTTTGCTTGTCATGTCTTGTTAATTTTGGCCCGATCCGGTCTTGGACAAAATTCATTGATATCCATGGTTATCCTGCAATGCATAGTTGATATTCAAGAATAATAATCATCGATTCTTAGTAAGTTTTGGATATCTCAATTTTGCCAAAAGTTGGGATAACACTTTCCCCCCAAAACATGCCTTTTTGTAAAAGGTATGTTTTGAACAGTCTTAAATCGAGTGTAGTAAATTCACATTTCATTTGTAGCTGCAGTATTATCAATCAAGTTTATGGCTGTTCGAAGCCAAGTTGATATCAATCCCTTCCAGTGGAAGTTAAGAATGAAATTCTTCAATCTCTCTGGACTATCGATGGTCACTCCGGACACTTGCCAAGGCCATTCCCGTCTTAGCGATTGAACAGAAAGATCCTATCACACTCTGGCGTTGCCTTCTATCCCTTACACTCTGGTCCCGGTTAGGACGTATAGCGATGTCTTGGTCGTTCTAGACCGATCATAGCCTCTCTGGGCTCTTGTTGGATCCCATCCTGTCACTCTCCGGTGAAGGGGAAACAGCGCTTAAGTGAGTTGATCCTGTCGCTCTCCGACGAAGAAACTCACTTCTTGCACTCCGGTTCAGTGTATCTGAACATTAAGCGATGTCTTGGTCGCTCTAGACCGATCATAGCTTCTCCGGGCTCTTGCTGGATCCCATCCTGTCACTCTCCGGTGAAGGGAAAACAGCGCTTAAGTGAGTTGATCCTGTCGCTCTCCGACGAAGCAACTCACTTCTTGCACTCCGGACCCTGTCTCTCCGGGTAGGGTCATAAAGCGATCATTCTTATATTGGTATTTAATGTTCATCCTTTAACTCTCCGGTCAAAGGTTTATTTCAAGATATTCAAATTCATTTATTAAATTCAAGTCCTAGATGTTCAATCTCAAACATCAGGAAAAAGCTAAACATTGCCTCTCTGGGCATATTGGTTTATCTCCATCTCAGAGCATGCCTAGGGATCTCTCCGGTTCCCGTACATGAGTAAGAAGAGTAACCGTTTATTCTGAAAACAAATCTAAATGAAATTATTCGACCGAAGTCCAAATCCTGGACCTGGCTCTTGCCATCTTTAATCAGTGGATGACGAGTCGTGATCCCGATTCAGGATCGTTCCTGTTAGGTGGATGCGGTAGTTGTTCAGGCCTTGCCGCCGTTTTCCGTTCTCTGACATATTGTGGCAATATACCACTCTTGGCATGCTCTTCCACCTCATCCTTTAGGTGGCGGCATTCATCTGTAGTGTGCCCATCCAGCTCATGGAATAGGCAGTATTTTCCAGTTCTGCGCTCTCGCTCAGTGGGATCCCTCCTAGGTGGCTTTCGATAAGGGAGTTGCCCCCGAGTTTCAGTGTAAATTCGTTCCAAGCCTGGAGTCAGATCTGTGTATTGCCTGAATCTTGGTTCTCGGAATTTCTTCCGTTTATCAGGACCATCATATCTGTCATCCTGTTTCCTCTTTCCTTTGTCTACTCCAGACTGTTCCCTGGAGGTTCCTTCGCTTTGCACGGCGTTTGTTTCCTGCCTCTCGGCTCGCGATTCTTCTAATCGGATGAACTTTTCAGCTTTATGATAGAACTCTCCGAGATCTTACGGTGGATCTTTAGTCAGAGAATCTTTGAATTTGGCGCCTTCCCCAACTCCTGCCACCGCCGCCATCAAAATCATTGATGGATCTGGGCGATCTACAGAAGTCACCGTTGCATTGAATCTTAGCAGAAAATCTTTTATGGACTCTCTGGTCCTTTGCTTTATCGAGGCTAAAGTCATCACACTCTTGGGTCGCGTCACATGAACCCTAAACTGTTTCATGAAGCAGTCTACAAGCTCGCCCCACGTTTTGATTGATCCAGTCTCTAGTTGTCTGAACCAAAGCGCAGCCAAATCTGACAAGTATAGAGGGAAGCATCGTGCCATCACTTCCTCGGATGCCCCCAGCACTTCCATGTGCCTGATATATCTGGTAATGTGCACGGTCGGGTTTGACCTCCCGTCATAAGGATCTAGCGTTGGTAGTTTGAATTTTGGAGGGTTCCTTGCGTTTCGGATGTTCGGAATGAAAATACTCCGACTGGCTTCTTCCAGCCCTCCACTAGACAATCCTCCTCTCATGATTCGTCGCATTAGACCAATCATTCTCTCGTCTCCATCCAGGGGTTGACCCCTTGTCAAGTTTCTATCCTTCCCCTCGAGCCTCGAAGGGAATTCTAGTACATACTCTTCGGGTGGCTCGTTAGCATAAGCATTGGCTCCAGCTTGTTGAGCTCCGTCATTGCACTTCCAGTATCGGACCCTGAGGGTCTGCCCCCAAGTCCTTGTTGATCACCTTCAGCTCCTGCATTCTGGTCTTGAACCTGACCTTCATTAGCTTCTGTAATCCTGATTCCTTGTCCCGCACTTGCAGTTGTTGTAGTTGGTCCAAGGTTTTGCACATTCGCCGCCCTCATTTGTTCGAGGAAATTCCGCGGCATCTCATGTTGAGTCTTCATCATGCTTTCGCGTAATGAATTAGCCATAGCTTCCATCTCATCTCTAGTGATATACATTGAAGCCTGTCCCTCTTCAGCTCTAGAGGATGCTTCTTGGCTTCCTCCTTGTTGGCTCCGATCAGCTCTTTGTCTTGTTTGTCGAGTCATTGTCTCTGAATCGGGATTCTTCAAACTCTTAAATCTGAATTCTGAATCTGGTGTAGCGGGTGCTAGTCCTTCTCAGTGAAAGCACCAAAGTTTTGCGCCAAAATTGGTCACAAACCCCAAGTATCGTGAAAGCACCAGTGTATGAATACAAATCAACGATATTCAAACACAAATCACAGATCTAAGCAAGCAACAAGTAGCAATTCAGAAATAATGAGCAAGAACATACAATTTACAGTGGTTCGGCTATCTCCGGCCTACGTCCACTTCAAAGGATTTTCTTTTATTGATGTTCTTTGCTGATTACAATTGACTACAGCGGATTACAATGGATTATAGCTCTGAAATTCGAGTACAACGGTAGTAGTGAAGTGCAAAGTAGAGTCTGGTAGAGTCTCGGCGCTTCCGAATCCAGATCCCTATTTCTGAATGACCTGGGGCTCTATTTATAGGTGTAGGAGGCTGATATTTCGCCTAAATTTAGGAAGACCACTTCTGGCATGTGAGAGGCCCCACATGCCCGGCCTCAGGAAATTTGGGCCCACTTTGGGATCGATTCGAACTCCATTCGAATCGATCAAGAAATCATCCAATCGAGATGAAATTTGGTGTGGACATTCTTCAACATGTAAGTAAGCTCTGTTGAAAATTTCATAGCATTTGGACTTGTAGATTTCAAGTTATGATCGATTCGAAATCGCGTTCTTTGTCTGTTCGTCCTGTTCGAATCGATCAATTCGAATCGATCGCTTCGATTCGATGGTGGCATGTGCTAGCAGGTTGACGTGGCGCGCGTTCTTCGTGTCGATCCGCTTTTCACTCCTGTTTGACTGTGTCGACTCCATGATTTTTGCCACTTTGACTTAGTGGATTCGAGGGCTTTCAGGGATTCGAATGGAAGCTCGTTCGTATCGATCACGGTGAGCTTTGGTCGATCGATACGAAGCTTGTCGTAGCAGGATGGATTCGAACTAAAGCAACTCCATGGATTCGAAACTCTTTAATCTTGAGGGATACGAATCAGGTAGACGCGAGGCTAATTCGCTCATGATCGTTGCAAATGCAAATGGACACGAAGCAACCTGATGGATACGAACCCTCGAGTCCAGATGGATACGAAGTGGAGCGACTTGGTCGATTCGAAGTACTCCAAGCTGATGGATACGAAGAGGAATGACTCCATGGATTCGAAGCAGGAGGAACTCGGTGGATTCGAATAGAGCAAGGCGACGTCATCCTGATGGATTCGAATCTGATCGATACGAATGAGGCGTGGCTACGCTATACTGATGGACACGAATGCTTATCGATTCGAACACGGATCGATACGAACACTGATGGATACGAACAGCGTATTCTCTCTAACTTGTATCGATCATTTTCATTCATATGAACTCCGATTGACCTGAAATTTGAACCGTCGGCTTCTGCAGCTTTGCTTGTCATGTCTTGTCAATTTTGGCCCGATCCGGACTCGGACAAAATTCATTGATATCCATGGTTATCCTGCAATGCATAGTTGATATTCAAGAATAATAATCATCGATTCTTAGTAAGTTTTGGATATCTCAATTTTTCCAAAAGTTGGGATAACAATATGGTTGTTGAGCATTTGCATTTTTGCAAGAAAAATGTGTATATACATCATCGTAGATTTCTCTCTTTTAATCACCCTTATCGTAAACAGAAGAAGCCTTTCAATGGTGAGATAGAGTGTGGAGTTGCTCGTTTGCCATTAACAGAAAATGATGTTTATGAACGGGTCAAGAATGTTGAAAATGTATTTGGAAAAGCCTTTCCTCTTCCAGAAGGCTCGTGGAAAAAATAATCTATATTTTTGGAACTTCCATATTGGAGACACTTACAGGTTAGATATTTGTGATAGTATCTTTGGAACGCTCTTGAATATACCTGGTAAGACAAAGGATGGTGAGAAAGCTAGATGAGATATGTTGAAAATGGGTATTCGGAAGGAGTTAGCACCCGTAGAGAAAGACAAACGTATTTATTTGCCTCTTACATGTTACACATTGTCCAAAAAATAGAAAACTAGTTTATGTGAATGTCTTCGTTGTGTTAAGATTCTAGTAGGTTATTCTTCGAACATTAGCAATCATGTATCAATGAAGGATTTGAAATTGAACGACATGAAGTCTTATGACTGCCATATGTTGATGCAACATTTGTTAACTGTTGCGATTAGAGGTATATTGCCTAAATATGTTAGATGTGTTATTACAAAGCTTAGTATCTTTTTAATGTAATTTGTAGCAAGGTGATTGATCGTGATATATCGGATGATCAGCAAGTTGATGTTACTGTTACCTTATCCCAATTTGAGATGTATTTTCCCTTTTCATTTTTTGACGTTATGGTGCATTTGATTGTTCATCTGGTAAGAGAAATCAAGATTTGTGGTGCAATGTTTATGAGATATATGTATCCATTTGAAATGCACATGGAAACTTTAAAAAGAAAAATAAAGAACATTTATACATCTGAAACTAGTATTGTAGAAGGTACTGCAGCCGAGGAGGTTATTGACTTTGTCACTCAATACTTAATTGGTGTTGAACCTATCTGACTTTGCAAGTATCGACATGATGGACGACTTGACGGTCATGACAAAATTGAGTCAAAACTGATTTCAATTGGTGATGAAATGATTCACAAAGGCCACCTACTTGTTTTACAACACCTTAGTGAGGTTAATCTTTACTTGGAAGAGCACATGATGATTCTAAAATCTCAATATCCTTCAAAAACCAAAAGGTGGTTGACATATGAACATAACCGCTCCTTCGTCGTATGGATTAAAAATAGGGTAATGTCTCAACTGTCTCAAACAAATCATGATATTTCTGATACAATAAGATGGTTGGCATATAGGCCTCGACTTCTAGTGAACTCTTATGAAGGATATGATATCAAAGGGTATGTCTTTTGTACGAAGCGTCAGGATGAGAAGAGAAAATTGCAAAATAGCGGAGTTAATGTCGTGACATCTTCAAGAGAATTTGCTACTGCTAAAGATAACATACCAATAAATATGACGATATCATATTACAAAGTAATTGAAAATATTTGAAAGATTGAGTACAAGGACTTCACGATCCCTCTATTTCAATGTAAATGGGCTGACATTCATTGCGCTGTACGAGTGGATGAGCATGGATTCACATTTGTTTACTTTGATCAAGTGAGTCATGATAATGATCCACTCATCCTGACATCTCAAGCAAAACAAGTTTTTACGTGTCTGACCTAGCTGATCATAAGTGGTATGTTGTTCTTCTCGGAAAAAGGTGCATTGTTGGAATTGATGATGTGGTAGATGAAGAAGAGTATAATCAATTTGATGAGAACCCACCTTTCTCCATCGACGTAAGTCTACAGGAAGAAGAAGTTGGTTTAAATGCAAATTATGCATGTTCTGATCATGATGAAGGGGTTTGGACATGGGATCATGCTCCGTGGTGCTGCAAAATAACCTTATTATCCGTAAATGAATAAGGTTCCATGGAAGGTGTTCCATAGAATAAAAGATTTTCCATGGTGAAGGCAGTATGTTCTTACCTTGATCATGGCATTGAAAATTTTGCTTGCCGATCTGGTTGTTCGTTCCCTTTTCGTTATGTTTTTCATGCAAATACGAATTCTTAACAACTTTCAGATTTCATTTTCCTAAAAAAAGAAAACCGTAAGTTTATTGAAAAAGTTTTAAAAAAGATCTATATTTTTCTGGTTTTTTTTAACATTTTGAAAATTATAATCTTTGCACTAAAAATTTGAAGAAGAAAAGAATCAGTTTTCATTTTTATTTTATCGAACAAAAAAAAATGGATTATTTTACGTGGAACGCTGATTACTAGTCAGGGTAGCATGGGAAAGCTAAAATTTTCACCTCCTCCACGGCACTAAATAACTATTTTGCAAGCTAATATGCAAAAATACACCAATTTCAGTTTACACATAACATAAAAAAGAAAGACCCAACATCTAGGAACTATTTTTTAATCTAGCCAACAATTAGTTAAAAGTTTGCAGTTAATTTTCATCAGGAACAACATTTGCTGGCTTCATACCTTGCAACTCGATCTATTATCCATTAACCATTCATATTTCCCAGTCAAAGCAATTTTTCCAACTAACCTGAAACATATTAACATGATTATAGGTTGCTCGTTTGCCATTAACAGTCTGTATGGCAAATCATAGAAGTAAAGAACCAGCAAAATAGTAGTCTTTCAACATTTTACGCATCCATCTCCAACAATATGAACTTGATTCATCATCAACTTAAAAACAAAGTTTCCACTTGATCTTCTGAAAAGCTATCAATTTGAGAAGTTTTTTCATACTGTCCATCTTCCCAAACCAAATGCTCACTTCATTTCAGAACCAAATTTTACGTAAATAATTTCAAGATTAAGAAGAACAGTCTTTAGTGTATGTTTAGTAAATGCTTATTCAAGATTGTGATAGTTCGCCATCTCAATTTGTGAAATAAAAAAATAAAATTAAAAATAAAATTGAAAACAAAATAAACGCAAAATTGCAAGGTCGTTTTCTGCATAACAATAATGTAAGTTTTATTAAAAAGTGAATAGATTATTACTTAGTTTACATGTATGTTTAAAAAAAATTGAACAGAAACCACTACAGTCAACTTTCAAATTTCCATGTTATTTAACAATAATTGTTATTAACATGTCTATATCCACGAAATCAATAAGTTTATATCCTGAAATATGTTTGTTTGACCATTTTGTTGCTCTTTTCTTATACATAATATATGAATGGGTACACACATTTAATTGTTTATTAATTGTGATTCATATACACGGGTTATCCATGACTACAACTATAATTCATGACGTAAGTTGCTTTCTATTATCATTTTTAAAACCATCATATTTCTCTATATACATTTAATATACGAACGGGTACATACATTTAATTGTATATTAATCGTGATTTATATTAATCATGGTTTAAAATATCTCTTTAATATGATGGAAATAGTACAATACAGACAAAATGAAGAGCAAAACTCTTTCACAAACGTTTAAGAAGAAGAAATGAGGTCCAACAACCGGAAAGAAATATAGAACATAAGAGCTAAAATTTATTGAGTGGAGTGATAATGACAAATCCATTGGAAAGCGGGTGAATTCTTTTAAGGCGTATGTAGGCGAAGCAAGTAGGGAAAAGTTTCAACAGAGAATGTGTACAAAGATTGAAGAAAAATGAAAATTGTGTTTTATTGATTGTATACTCTCAGAATATTACAAAATGATATGTATTAATTCTGAATTGTGAAAGAAGAATAATACATTCTGTAATGGCAACAAAAGATATATATGTAAGTTGTAATGGCTTAGTAACAATCTGGCCCAAGAAGCTTTGCCTTGTTAAAATCAGAGAAAAAATGAATGTGCGGCCAGGATTTAATCTCAAGATCTGAATGGATGCGGTGTCTTCACCAAGTGATAAAAAGAAACAGCTACCAGCAACCACGAGATTATTAACTTCATTTATTTCCTCCCTTCGAACCCTAACCCGATTTCTAGGATTAGAATTCGTGAGACGAAATTAATCAGATCTTCAATTAAATTGATGCAATTCACGAAATTCTTGCTTCTTCTCTGATCTATGCTCTTCTGATGTTCGATTTGAAAAGTTTGCTTGAGTCTCTTGTCTGAGCAGTTGCGATTTGAGTTGAGACTGATTTGTGTCGAAAGCAAGTTGATTTTTTAGGTGTCCTTTCTTCTTCTGCTCTCCAATCTGGATACGATCTTGATTATTGTAACGACCCGTTAAATTCGATGATTTTAAATGAGTTAATTTAATATGATTTCTAATCTAATTTAGAATGAAATAGAAGTCTTAAGATTTTATTTGAGTAAATGTAGGAATTTGATATAGTAACTGTAATTTAATGTTAAACAATTTAATATTTATATGGCAATAGATTTGAACAATGTAAATTTTCATACTTAGTTTTAAGTTAAATATAAGAAACCTATATAAATGTTGAATTAGTGAATTTTAATAAAAATATTAACTTGAATGTGATTCATTTATAAAAATAAAAATTAGTGGACATTGTTACATTTGGTTGTAAAATAGATAATGACTAAATAAAGGTGACCGTTGAATAAAAACCAATGCAATAAGATTTTCTAATAGTAACTGAATGTAGACGTGTGAAATAGAGTTAATGACTATAATTATTGTACTTTACTTATTTTATTAGTTGTCAATGTTAATCTGGAATCAAATTCAATTTATCCCCAAAATTACTGCAGTTAAAGTGGAATAAATTGGTAAATGAAGAATGTTGGATCCAAATAAGTTGTGACCAAGGAAAATCCCATTTTTATTAAACTATGCGGGAAAAGAAATGAAACCAAAATGAAAATGTGAAAATATAAAATGTAATGAAATTCTAAGTAATAATGACTTTGTTAGTTAAGTGAAAACTGATTTAATATTAAGTTGTAACTGGATAAAAATCAAATTTATTTGGAATTGATTTGCAATCAATTGAATTTATTGCAATTAAAAGGATTCAATATTTAAAATAATTATGTAAATATTATTTGGAAGAAATTGAAGTTATTTGGGTAATAAGTATTGTAATTGGCTAATTTAGATACTTTAAAGTGAAACGAAAATTATTAACGCAATAGTTTGATTGCAATATTAAATTCATCTAATTGATGAGAAAGATTTGTTAGATTTATTTAATAGGAATTTTGGGGCATTTAATAGGTAATTGCTGATTTTGAATCGAATTAAAGGGATTACTGAAATCAGAATTTAGCAACTTTTAAACCATTGCAATTGATTCAGAATATAAAGAGTTGTCTATTTAATTGAGTTAAATTTTTGAAATTGCGTTGTTGCAATTAAATGGGAAATAAAACGTTAAGGATAACCAGTATTCAAGATTTACCATCTATTTAGTATACTAATTGTAACTGATAATCAACTGCAATAAATAATAAATAATTATTACGTTAACGTTAATTGAAGTGATATTTGAAATTTAATATTAAGGAATTATGTAAATAGAAGTTCAGATGAAATTGGAAATATTTACATATTGAAATATGAATCCAATGATAAATTCTTCTATTTGACAATAATAATGGAAAGAAAATTTAATTAAAATTTTGGAAATTTAATTTATAATTTGGTGAAATTAATGAAATTTGGGGATTTCTAAAATTTTAAATTCGACAAGTTAAATTTTGTTTAAATTAGTATAGGTGATTGAAAAATTTATAATAATAAGAATCGTCAATTATCAAAAAGAAATGGGAAATTTGATTTAATTGACTAATTTTTAATTTATTTAATTAATATAAAAATAGCCATTTTTGTCACGGACTCAGATTTCGACGAAACCAGTTTCATCGGATCCGTATCAGTGAATTATTGTAGGGTTTCAAGTTTCGTATCGATCAGACTTTTCGTTTGATCGTACGAACGCGAAACGCCTTGAAATCGATTTAATTAAAATCAATTTGAAATCAATTTGGAAATTTTGTTTTCATCATAACTTCTTCATACGATCAAATTTGGATGTGAAACTTTTTCCATCGCGTTCAGAATATTTTAAAATACCTGTTTGGATATATGGGTTTAATAAATTTCGTTCCGGGGTCAGAACGGGCTTTTTGGGCCAACTACCGTTTAGCACGTTCGTAAAATTCGTACCCACCTAGCCTACTACAGTTTGTCTATAAATAGACAATTATAAACCCTAACCTCCATCTTCTATCATTTGTCTGTACGTTCATTTTCTTCAATTCCTTCTTCTCCTCAAACATAGATCTACTTCAATTCAAAAATCAAATGAAAAGTCAAACCCTTCAGAAAAATTCCAGAAAAATATATGTTGATGTTCTCGACAAACGTAATCTACTGGTGGTATTTGTTTTTCCATTTGATATACCGTTTTCCTAGCAAAATTTAAAACAGTTCGTGGCCATTCATATCGCGACAATCAACATCGTCGGATCGAGAAAACATTTCTGGATATTGGAGAGGGGACTGAGGGGATTGCATCGGGAGTGTTCATTTTGGGTTTCAACGGTTGGATCGGTCAGAAATCTCGATCTAGGGTTTCATTTTATGGGTTGCGGCTGAAGCTTTGCTCGTCGATCTGCGTATGGGTTGAGGGTCGCGAGTGGCATAGGGGGTTAGCGCCTGGCAGCGGCGTAGGGGGCAGGAAGCCGTGGCGGCCCTAGGGTTTGGCCTGACTTCTTGCGCGCGTGATATTTGCGTGAATATTGGGTTCGAACGGATCTTGTTGTTGCGTGTTTTGCTCTGGAGGGCGAGGCTGATGGGATGACGTGGCATGACTATATGGGTTAAGTTTATTTAATTTAATTTTGTTTCTATCGAAATTTTCGACATAACTCTCACATACGGACTCCGATTTACGCGAAATTTCTTTTGTTAGGATCGTAATTAAATTACGGATCTGATGACGCTGGTTTGGACAAATTTGGAGACCGTCGAATTTTTGGGTTTAAATCGGATTTAAATTCGATTTAAATTCAAAAGGTGAGTGTTTTAACCCACTCACAACTTCTAAAAGTTTTAATGTTTGTTAAATTTATTTTAGATATGAGTAGAAATTTATTTATGATTGTTTGGCATGTTTTATTCAGCATATCGGTTAATTCGCATTTATTTAATTTAACTGTCAATTTAATTCATTTATTGCATATTAATTGACAGTTAGAATTTATTTATTCGCATATAAACTACTAGTTAAACAGTTATAAATTTAATTGAATATAAAATGTTAGTTAATAACTATCAATTATTTCTTGTTATATTGTATATATATTGATGGTTGTTAAACTGATGATGTTTGAAATAATTTTGATTGATGATGGGTGAATGGATGTTTTATTGTATATCATTAAACTACAAGTTATCATGCATTTTTCATTTCATTCGGGATTGTGGTTTGAAATGATATACAACCGCAAATTTTTATTTTTAAATTGCGGATTGAAATGATAAATATCCGTATCACTTGACCATAGGATAGAAAATTTTATATAGGCACCGTGGTCTATATATAAATATTTTAAAGTGATTTCTATGGTTTGGATGGGATACGGTTTATAAAAATTTTAATTTTGATATTTTATAAATAGTATATTTTTCCTATATATATACATATGAAGTTAAAATTTTGAATTCAAGCTGGGTATAAATCTGCAAATGAAAATGGAAAAATTTTGAGAAATGGGATTTGATAATTTATATCATATGTTAATGTTTAAGTTTGGAAATTTTAAGATATGATATTTATAACTGGATTTTTCAAGATAATTAAAAATGAATATGTTAGTATAAATTATATTGAAGAAAATATTTAATTGCCAGAAATTGGAGTTTTATTTTATATATTCAAGACTAAATAATAGTACGTTTAATTTGCTGAAAGAATAAATGGTTTTGTAACCTGAAGGGATATTTAAATTTTGGTTTAGACTTTAAATAAAGAAATATATTTGTGAAGCCATGGAAATTATTTTTCTTTAAAGGGTAACCTTAAAGTTAAACCATTTATTTTATATACTGTTGAATATCCAAACCATTGAAGTTTTAGAAGTATGATTTTTAAAAGTATGAAGTCCTAAATATTATGGTTTGAAAGTATAATTCAAATGTTTGGTTTCCAGATATTATAAATTTTAAAGCAGTATGATTTTTTGAAAAGAAATATGTTTGGATAAAATGATATCATATTGTTTTGGGTTTTAAAATGATATCGTATTCATAGTTTGAAATGGAAATTTTTATTCTGGTTTTAAAGTATAAACTATTTTTAAATGACTGCGGTGTTATAATAACGATGGGTTAGCAAAGAGACCGGGATCGGATATGGACATACTCTCTGTCGATACCGAAAACCACTTTGACTAACCGTGTACGCGGTGGAGATTCCAGAATGAAGTAAGGTGGCGGCGACATTTCCTGTAAGGTAAATACGTGGACCCAACTCCCGTGAGTTGGCATAAGGTGGCTAAAACAGGAGCGATTCTCGGGCCAATGAGGTCATTCCTCTGATCGAACGCACTCCTTCGATATTATACTCTGACTTTTGGATTTGGATTCGGTGGCCACTTTTATTTTGATTTGGGGGTGTTGTTCGAGGTGGGCGGTAGTTGCGCGCTGCGCGTTTCCACCAGCCCGGATAGCAATTGGTATATCTACCCTGGCATTGCCTAGTTGTGCCGTGTCACCTACCCTATCGCACCTTGTACGAGTTTGGATTTCTCCCGTAGCCTGTGTGGTATCCTCTGGTGGCTTCCCGATCAGGAGGGACTATGATATTGGATGGACTATTGGGACTATTACGTGTTAAGGTGGAAAATGTAAAGCCTTAATGCTATTTAAAAGTACGTTTATTTTACAAATAGACACTATTATAATAGCGCAGTATACTATATAGTAAATAGTTTAACGGATCCTTAGGAGATGTAAATCCCGAGCATCTCTTGAGTTACTGCACTCATATTTATTTCTGTTAAATTAACTTACATAAGATCTTTTAGTTCTGACTCGAGTGTTTTGTCTTTTCAATTCGCTCGGGTCAGTCCCAGCGTTTCAGGATTTGAAGTTTTAGCTCTGGAGGACGAAGACGAAGATTGTAGTATTATTATCTACTATTTTATATTCCACTACACCGTATTCCGCTGCATTGATATTATTGGTATGTAAACTCTGATATTTAAATGTATAAAGAAGAATCGAATGTTTTGTAAACAGTTTTGTAAACAGTTTTATAAACTGTATATTTTATTATTATATTTTATCCTTCCACTGTGAGATTCTATTTTGTTTTATTTCTTCTCTGTTTCTTATTTACCCCATAACAATCCGCCCTTCCATATGGTTTGAACCGGCATGTGTTTCAGGATTTGAAGCGTGCGAAAAGGCGGGATGTTACAATTATTGAGCTGGTGAGAAGGCTGAATCTCAGTTACTTCCAGCTCTGACCTGAACTTTTCAAAGTTCCTTTTTGACAAAGATTTGATGAGAGTATCGGCCTTCTGGTAGGTGGCATGTATATGATTAACTTGCAAATTCCCTTTAATGACTTGATCTCGGACAAAGTGTAGATCTATCTCAATATGTTTAGTTCTAGAGTGTTGTATAGGATTGGCTGTCATATAGACAACACTTTGATTGCCGCACCACAGTATTGGCTTGATGTCTGATTTCAAATTTAATTCATCCAGTATTGACTGTAACCACATAATTTCAGCCGTGGCACTTACTACGCTCCTATACTCTGCTTCTGTGCTTGATCTTGAGATAGTTGATTATTTTTTTGAACACCACGATATCAAGTTTTTGCCAATAAAAATACAGTAACCAGTAACTGATTTTCTGTCATCTACATCTGTAGCCCAATCAGCATCTGCATATCCAGTTAGATTAAGACTTTTGCAAGCTTTAAGAGATGAACCATGATTTATTGTTCCTTTTAAGTATTTGAGAATCCTCTTGACTGCCTTCCAGTGTTGGTCCAGTGGATTCTGCATAAATTGAGAAAGTTTGTTAACACTAAATGCAATATCAGGTCGTGTTATAGTAGCATATTGCAATGCTCCTATAACACTTCTATGTTGTTTGACATTATTTATGACTTCTCCCCTATTTTTTGATAAACTATGATTGCTTATCATTGGTGTTGGCATGGGTTTGGCATCTTCTATTTTTGTTTTAGCTAGCAATTCTGCTATGTATTTTCTCTGGCACAATGTTATTTCAGAATTTGTTGCTCTGTGAACTTCAATTCCCAGTGAGATCTCCAAGATCTTTAATTGAGAATTGCTTTTCCAGATAGCTGATAATTTGATTAATTTCATCTTGATTGTTACATGTAATTATAAGATCATCAACATAGAATAAAATATAGATAGTTGACAATCAACTGGCTTGAATGAACAACGAAGTATCTGATTTGGTAGCTGATATCCCTTTGATATTAAAGTTGATTTCAGTCTATCAAACCATACTCTTGGTGCTTGTTTGAGACCATATATTGCCTTATTTAATTTGCATACAAGATTTGCATTTTGTTCATAGCTAGGTGGTTGCATCATATATATCTCTTCCTCTAATATGCCATTAAGAAAGGCATTGTTGACGTCTAGTTGTCTTATTCTCCAATCTTTGTGCAAAGCAACAGTGAGTATGAGCCTTATTATAGAGGGTTTGACTACTGGAGAAAAAGTTTCAGTAAAGTCAAGCCCATACTGCTGAGTATAACCCTTGGCAACAAGTCTTGCCTTATATTTATTGATAGTCCCATCAGGATTTCTTTTTATCTTGTATGTCCATCTACACCCAACAATAATTTTATGTGCTAAGGGACATACAAGATCCCATGTCTTATTCCTTATAAGAGCATTATACTCTTCATCCATTGCTATCCTCCAGTTCTTGTGCTTTGCAGCTTGCTCATAGCTTGATGGTTCATCAAGAGTTGTGTTGGCAATATAAACTTTTGGCTTAAAGATGCCACTTTTAGCTCTAGTTATCATGGGATGACCTGACTTGACAGGAGAATCAGTATGAGGTAAGTTATCAAAACTGTCATGACTGGAATTGCCAATTGAGTCGGTTTGTTGATCCTGAATTCTTTGACTTTCTTCATTTGTTTTAAATGCAGATGATTGACTGGCATGACTGGAATCATCAATCCAATCAGAATTTTGTTGAGCAGAGACTACAAGATGAGATTGATGATTTTCAGTAGTCCTCATCATCTCTGTTCGGTTCTCATTCTCAGAATATATAGGGAGTTCAGGTATTGATACACTTGGATTATATACCTTGCTTATTGTTTTCACTTCTTAATTTCTAAAAGGGAATTCATTTTCATTAAATACAACATGTCTGCTAATAAAAAGTCTTCCACTATCATCTAAGCATTTGTAACTTTTTTGATTGGTGGCATATCCAAGAAATGTACATGGCTTTGATCTAAAGTTTAGTTTATTGTTGTTGTAAGGCCTTATGTATGGAAAGCATAATCACCCAAAGGTTTTTAAACTATAATAATATTATTTCACCCCTTGTAATTTTTGTAAGGGTGTTCTACCTTCTAAAATTTTGATTGGGAGTCTATTAATAAGATAGGCTACAGTACTGAATGCTTCAGGCCAAAATTTTAGAGGTAGGTTTGCATGAGCTAATAAGCTAAGCCCTTTTTCAACTATGTGCCTATGCTTTCTCTCAGCTAAGCCATTCTGTTAAGATGTACAGGGACATGTGATTCTATGAATTATTCCCTTATTTCTAAAGTAATCTTTGAGGACTTTATACTCTGTTCCACCATCTGATTGAAAAATCTTAACATGTGAACTAAATTGTTTTTCAACCATGGCAATAAAATCCAATACAACTTTGTGTGTATCAGATTTATTTTTTAAGAAATATATCCAAGTGTATCTTGTATAGGCATCTATAAAAGATATATAGTATTTATAGCCATAATCTGAACATGTTGATGCTGGTCCCCAAAGATCAGTAGCAACAAGTTCTAGAGGCTTGGAGTATTTGGTTAAGGAGTCATCAAATGGTAATTTGTGACTCTTACCCATTTGACAGTGTATGCATATATAAGGAAGTGTTACATCATCATAAGATATGCAATTTTCAGTAAGAACTTGTTTGACAATTTTAACACTAGGATGACCAAGTTTGCGATGCCAAAGATCAAATATACTATTGCAGTTTTTCATTTCACATTGATTACAACAGTTTTTCTCCTTTGTAGGATTTTTACAGTTGACAGATTTAAATCTATACAGTCCCTTCTCAGCATCACCCTGCAATAAAACATCTTTAGTTAGTATATCTCTAACAAGACAATGCTTAGGATAAAATTCAAAGTACACTTTATTGTCATTAACAAATTGAGAAACACTAATAAGATTCTTTTTAATCTTTGGCACTCTTAATAAATTATGTAGGAATAATTGTTTCTTTCCTCTAATAGAGGCATTTCCTACATGAGAAATTTTGATGCACTTACCATTGCCCATGCAAATAGACTGTTTACCTCTATACTCCTTGCTACCAAGATTTAAATTTTCTAAGTTGTTTGTTATGTGATTAGTTGCCCCTGAGTCAGGATACCAGTAGTCATCATTCACATGTTCTGATTGACCATGTTTACCTGAGCAGTGATCTTTATTCTCTGCTTGACTGCTGGAGCTTGCTTGAGCCACATTGACACTATGATTATCATTTCTTGAATTTTTGTTATTATGATTTGAGTACCTAAAATAGCATTTTACAGCTGTATGCCCAATTTTTTCACAAATTTGACATCTTGGTCTGTTATTGCTGTTGTATCTACCTCTTCCCCTTGATCTGTTGGAGTAACCTCCTCTTTGTGATTGTTTATCACCTCTGCTGTTGCTTTGATTCTTGTTTCTTGTATTGGTGGTATAATTGACAGTAAACTCAGATTCTTGGGATCTCTTATTATCTATTCTGGCTTCATCAGCCTGTAGAATAGAGTGAACATCATCCACTGATGGTAAGACCTTATGAGATGATATAACTGCTACAACAACTTCATATTCATCACTCAAACCATTTAATATGGTTAGGATCTGTTCAGAATCTGATACTTTGTGGCCTGCAGCCTCAAGAAGATCACAAATTGTCTTGATTTTGTATAGATATTCTCTCATAGAACAATTTTCCTTTCTGATGTTTTGAAGCTGTCTTTTGTGATACATAACCTTTGCTGCTGATTGAGTATTGAAAACTTTTTCAATGGTTGACCAAATTTCACAGGCTGATTTACACCCAATAACATGTGATAGGAGATTGGTGTTTATAGATGATAACAGCCATAACCATATCAGTCTATCTTATCTGTGATGTTTCACATATTCTTCATTGCTAACTATTTTATTCTCTGCAACAGTGATGAATTTTGGTGGAGTTGGTATTGTGCCAAGAAGAAAACCTTCAAGGCCATAACCTTGCATAGCAGTTTCAATCTGCAGCTTCCACAAAGATAGTTATTCTCATCAAGATGCACTGTAATCAGTTGACTCTGTGGGCATGTGACAGATTTGATTAGCTTCGTTGTTGCATCGGACTGTTGCTCTGAAGTGGCATTGTCAGATGTTGCTGAATGATCGTCAGTCATGGTGACACTATCTCTGTCTGAAACAAAAGAAAGCTTCAGATATGGTTCTTGAACAAGAAAAACTTCAAGAAGATGATGAAAAACAGGTATGATGCAGCTAGATTCAAATGATGAATATTATCTGATGGATCTTGGCGTGGCACTGATCTTGTTTTCAAGTTTTGCTGTGACGATTTTCAGACTTCTTGAATCTGATTTCTGTTGTTTTCTTGATCAAGTTCTCTTTGATGAAGATCTGAGTGCAGCCAGCGTATAACTCGGTAAGGCACTAGATTCGAGAAGATGAACTTATCTTACCCAAATGATGATTATAAAATCTGATAGGTAAAGAATTATTCTCCAAATGATGATGAGTCTTTGATGGCGAAATTTTGATATATCTCTCTCGTATTTTTTGATATTGTGTTGTTAAGCGTTTTGCTCTGACACCATGAAAAGTTTCAACAGGGTATGTGTACATAGATTGAAGAAAAATGATAATTGTGTTTTATTGATTGTATGCTCTCAGAATATTACATAATGATATGTATTAATTATGAACTGTGAAAGAAGAATAATACATTCTGTAATGGCAACAAAAAATATATATGTAAGTTGTAATGGGCTAGTAACAATCTGGCCCAAGAAGCTTTGCCTTGTTAAAATCAGAGAAAAAAGGAATGCACGACCATGATTTAATCTCATGATCTGAATGGATGCGATGTCTTCACCAAGTGATAAAAGAAACAGCTACGAGCAGCCACGAGATTATTAACTTCATTTATTTAGTAGATCCAAAAGTGATATTAATATTAAGAATTGAGAGGACGTTAGTCAGGGACTTAAGGACGCTATCTGGGAAGACATTAAGTATTGTAAATTCAGTTGTTCACTTATTAAATAATTGGATCCTCTATGTTTTTTGATTCCACTACAAATTTATATATTTTGTTTTTAGCATAAATTAAACAAGTTATTCAATGCCTGGCAAATTCCTAAACGCTTGAGGTATCGAGTACGTACATAAATTTGGTATCAAATATATGAACATTTTACCTGTACATTAACCTTGAATATATATTACTTTTTACTTTTAATGGAGGATTTCTAAAAATTTTGTGTGCTTACATGAGAACTTTTAAACATCAAGACAAAATTGAGTTTCAAGACGTATTCAATTTCCTAAAAAAGCAGCATGCATACCAGTTTTCACACAATGTATCGGATTTTTAAATATATAAGTTTTGAAAATATGCTACACCCTAAATATGAACGATTTCAAGTGTACCATGCTTTTGATAATGCATATTACTAATTTTGAATACAAATAGTTTCAAAATTACAAAAAAAATTTTTTTGGAAAACATGTCATGTACTTGTGAGTGCGCAAGTGATTTTTGTACTTACCAGGCTATTAATTGAAAGCAAAAATTAATAATTCATATATGTTAACTTGGCTGTTTCTTTTGCCAAAAACAGCCTTTATAATTCATATATATATGGTGCCATAAATTTTCATGTAACTTGCACTATGTTTAATTTTTTTCTTCTCGTTTTAATTATCTCAGACCGAGTATCGCATCAATGATAAAATAAAAGACATTGTGTTAAGAAGTGTTAATGAACGATGGAAGGATTTCAAATCAAGATTAGTTAGTGGTTGGATTACGAATACAAGAAAGCTTTCAGAGGACATAAAGAGTCATATGAATTTTATGATGGTATTACACAAGCATAATGAGAAACATTTGAGAAGAATCACAAAACTGTGGAATTTAAGGTATATTTGTAGCTTTTATCTAATTTAACATTGTATAGATAAATTTTGTTACTGAATCTGAAAATTGTAAAAAAAAAGGAAAAAGAAAAAAGAGCAGTTAAGGTGTTTGAAACTTTATAGCTCTCACAATAGCGGATATATTTTCTTTATGATCTTCTGTTGTGCACTTTTTTATTTCACTTCAGCACCATCAGTTCTTAGCACAATAAGCGTTAGTTCACTTTTGCAAATCCTTCATATATATATATATATGTATATGTATATACATATATGTATAAATGTGTATATACATGTGTATATATATGTATATGTATATATCTTGTATCAAAATTCAAAACCACAATCTTGTATTTATTAATGTCATAAAGTAACAAATAAGAAAGAAGGCTAGAAAAAATCGGGCATGCAATGAGCATCCTCACTATTTGGGGCAAGCGAATATGCCGGGAAGAAAGCTAAATGGATAGTCGAAGGCCATACTTCATCAACCACGTTACCAAGTAGGTCTATTTTGGATCGAAATGTTGACAGAATTTTGGCAAGATCAAAGAAATAAGTTGACAGAAATTATAAATTCCCTAATGAGAAAACTAGGATAATTGCAGATAAAATAGTATGACTTTATCTTTTTTTGTTAATCTTTTCCAGAATATTGCAACAAAATTATTTAGATTTTTCTTACAGAGTGATTGGAGAGAAAAATCCATGGAAGGGACATGGGTTCCAAATAGGCATGATGATTTCTTAAATCGTGCTCCTGAAAAAAAAGCATCCAGGTAAGTTAGGATAATTGGTGGGATGGTCGGTATCGAAAACATATTTGGGAAGGGAAAGAAAAATGAAGGTCCAGATGGTGTAATATTAGCGGACCAACTATATCTTATCACCCATGAAATAGAGGCTAAAGTGAGCCAAAGATTCGAAACTATGGTGGATACAAAAGTTGAACAGAAGATTGCAGACATTTTGAATAGGATTGGTATGCACATGCCCAACGATATGATGGTCGACAACAACACACTATCAAGCGGTCATTGTCGTAGCTGTCAATCAGTACAGTTGGACAAATTACAATATACAAGCAAAACGCAAGAGACGAATCCCTATGTTGACTTGCAGGTAAAAAATAATATAACCATTTTTTTACAACATTTTAAAAAATACTCATGTGTGTGTGTGTGTGTGTGTGTGTGTGTGTGTGTCAATATTATTTAGGGAAAATACTCCAGATGAGCCTATGTGATGTTCATCTTCTTACAATTTAAAATTAAGTGCTAGTGGTTTCATGAGCAATTTGGATACAGAAAATCAACATATTTTGATCAAATCAACATATTTTGATCAAACATGCATATTTTAATTAAATATCAAACATAATATATGCAAAAGGATAAATTTATTAAATTTCTTAAAACTTGCTTCAATCAGCATTCTCTTAAAGTTAAATTTATTTACCTTTGTTGTGTAAAACCTAAATCAGCATTCTCTCATCATATTGTATTAAGGCTTACAAGATAACTATATGTAGTGGATGAAAAATTATCTTTGAAACCAACTTGACACATACGCCATATCAACCAGATCTGGCATTGAATTTTCTTATCTGTCTTTTTTAATCATGTCAAATATATATAAACGATTGCGGATCCACATCAATATTATATGTTAACTCATTCTCTCTATCCATGTTAGACACTCAAAACAAGAATGCAAAAACACAAGGATCTTACCTCTTAATCAACAACAGGGTAGCACTATACTGGCCATACTACAGAAGCTCTTTTTAGCAAACTGACACCAACAATGTCTTGTTGTAATCAATTAAAAGGCCGGAAGAAAGGAGTACTTAGGTTATAGTTTAAGGTCAGCATCAGAGCCATGCCAAATTCCAAATACACAACTTTATAAACATCTAGTTTAACTTGAAACACTCCATCCACCAATCTGGAAATTTTGAACTCATAATCCCTGCAATGCCTACCAGAATACTCGTTAATTCACAAAAATTTTAACTAAATATTCTAAGCATATTAGGATATGCAATCAACACTGTGAAGAGGCATCAGAATTATATCAACCGAAATCATCTTGCAACCGTTGATTAGAGATCCAAAGGGCTGCATTATTTATCTCTTTTGCATAATGGTCTTGGGCCTTGCATCAATTGAGCCCAAAGCTCAGTATGTAACAATATATATTGTAACTGCTGTATTGCCGAATTTAACAATTCTTCTCAATATCATTTTGTACAAGATATCATTCTGAAACACATTATTTCAGTAATAAAATACAAGATTGTTATTCTTTCAAATCTTTACATGGTATCGGAGCTTTGTGCTTAACAGCATAAAAAAAAGCAATTAGCAATTGGAAAATCATCAGAGAATTAATCAAAATCATCACCTGAGTTTCATATACTCCTCTCATTGGATTAAATCTCATCACTTGAGAGGATAACTCAACGCCAATCTCATCTGCCTCGCCAGTCTTTTTAAAAAAAATTCTGGCTGCACAAGGATTTACATCGAGTTTGAAAGAAACAGAAATCAAAAATCAGAAAATAGAATCAAGAATCCAAAGCCATCATACAATCAAAATCAAGAAAGTGCCATCTTGAGCAAAAAAAATCATCAGATTCAATCATCATTTGAATTTCTTTTTTGGTTGCATCTTACCTGAAAGTATCTTGATCAAGATTTTAACTCTGCATCTCTAATAAGATTTATTGTCTCTCATTTTCTTTCCTCAACATTTGTTCTGAGATTTCAAGATCATCATGGGAGATGAAGCAAATTCTGGAGCACCCACCAATTGTAGTGGTTTACAACACACTGTATCCAATGTTGAGAAACTGGTCAAGGCAATAGTTAGCCCTTAAAGTCAGCTTGACATAGTTCATTTCAGTGAGGATAACTATCTCCTCTTGATATTACAAGTTGAGACAGCGCTTCAAGGATATGGTCTCGAAGAATATGTTCAAGAAACTATGCCAGTACCACCAATGTTTATTGCCAATCAACAAAACAAAATAATCAGTAATGAAGAATATGTCAACCATCATAGACAAGACAGATTAATATGTTCTTGGCTACTGTCATCTATTAATGCAAACCTTCTTACTCATGTAATAGGATGCAAAACAACATATGAGATATGGTCTACAATAGAAAGAGTGTTTAATTCTCAGTCTGTAGCAAAGGTGCTATTCTATAAAAGGCAACTTCACAATATTAAGAAGGAAATTTATAATATGAGAGAATATCTATTCAAAATTAAGTCAAACTGTGATGCATTAGAGGCTGCAAATCAAAAGGTATCTGATTCTAAACAAATCATGACAATACTGAATGGACTCAGTGATGAATATGAAGCAGTAGTAGCAGTTCTAACATCTCATAGAAATTTACCATTAATTGATGACGTACACTTTATTCTACTTTCTCATGAAGCAAGAATTGATATCAATAAACCTCAAGAAACTGATTTATCTGCCAACTTTGCTGCCAATTACAAAGGCAAAGCTCAAAGTAATAACAAAGGAGAGTAATTTACCCAAAGAGGTGGTCATTCTATTAGGTCAAGGGGAAGAGGCAGATGGAATAACAATAACAGGCCAAAATGTCAAATATGTGAGAAAATTGGACATACAACAGCAAAATGTTACTTCAGATTAAATCTCAACTATATTCCAAGACAAGGACAAAACACACAAAGAAGTGCAAATTACAGTGCAAACATGGTACATATGCAGTCTGAATCAACAAATCAATCAGAGATAAAGAATTCTCAAACTGAAAACACAAAGTCTGATCACATTCAAGATGAAGATTGGTATCCTGATTCAGGTGCAACTAATCATATTACAAATAACTTGAGCAACTTAAATCTTGGAAGCAAGGAATACAAAGGTATGAATTCTATTCACATGGGTGATGGAAAATCTATTGCAATTACACACACTGGTAAGTCATATATCATGGAAAGAAAGTAATTGTACTTGAATAATTTATTGAGAGTCCCGCATATCAAGAAAACTTATTAAGTGTGTCACAATTTGCAAAAGATAACAATGTATATTTTGAGTTTTATCCACATAACTGATTAGTTAAGGACATTCTAACTAAGGAAGTACTTTTGCAGGATAAGCAGTGTAAAGGACTATACAAGTTCAAAGTGGATAACTCAAGAAATACAGTTGTTAAAAGAAAGTGGCGTAATAACTCAGAATTCAAACAGCAAGAAATGAATGAAACATTCAACAAATGCCATTGTAAACTTGGGCATCCAAATGTCAATATTGTCAAGCATGTAATGAGTAAAAAAAGCATTTTCTTTAATGACATATCATTACCATATATCAGTACTTATTGTCAAATGGATAAGAGTCATAAATTGCCTTTTTTAGATTCAGAAACCCGTTGCAGTAAGCCTCTTGAATTAGTTGCTACTGACTTATGGGGACCTGCCCCAATTCATCTGATTATGGATATAAATACTATATATCTTTTGTGGATGCTTTCTCTAGATATGTATGGATATATTTTTTGAAATCAAAGAATGAAACTCACAATGCAGTTATGAAGTTCATAGCATAAGCAGAGAATCAAACAAACTGCAGAGTTAAAATCATGCAAACAGATGGTGGAACTGAATATCAACCATTAAAGGATTACTTTCAAAAAAGAGGAATCAATCACAGAACAACATGTCCATACACTTCAGAGCAAAATGGACTTGTTGAAAGGAGGCATAGACAGATTGTAGAAACTGGCCTTACCCTTCTGGCACAAGCATCTACGCCAAGAAAATTCTGGCCAGATGCCTTTGCCACATCAGTCTATTTAATAAATAGACTACCCTCAAAGGCTCTAAAATTAAAATGTCCAATAGAAATTTTGAAAACTACTAGTCCAGATTATCATAATCTTAAAGTATTTGGCTGTCTATGTTTTCCATATATTAGACCTTATAATACTCACAAGTTAGATTTCAGATCATCACCTTGCACTTTTATAGGTTATGCTAGCAATAAAAAAGATTACAAATGTCTAGACAAAAATGGAAGGATATTCATTTCCAGACATGTTGTATCTAATGAAACAACTTTTCCATTTGGAGAAGCAAACACTAAAGTAAATAGTAAAGTATATAATGCAAAAGAACATATATCTCCTATATCAATTCCACCTGTTGAGATAATTCAAGCTCAAGCAAAGTCAACTCAAGGAATCATAAATCAAGAAGCAGCCAGCTCAGATTCTCAAAGAACAAACTCCAACAGTAGACTTGATTTAGCTAATCATTAGCTCAACTAGTGCAACTGATCAAGAATCTCAACAAAGGACCACTGAGGAATTAACTCCTCATCATAATCAAAGCAGTATGCAAAGCACAAAATTAAACATGCAATCTGAAGGTGAAAGAGTTACTCAACAGCAAAGCACTGGCAGAACAAATCATCATATGATAACCAGATCTAAGACTGGTATATTTAAACCAAAAATTTATCATACTGTTTTAGATGCAGAAGAGCCAACCACATATGATCAAGCCATGCAAAATAAAAATTGGAAAAGTGCTATGGACGAGCAATATCAGGCATTAGTGAAGAACAAGACATGGGATCTTGTTCTTAAACCAAAGGACAAAAGTATTGTACGGTGTAAATGGACCTACAGATTAAAAAGAAATGTTAATGGTACAATTTCTAAGTATAAGGCAAGACTAGTAGCTAAGGGGTATTCACAACATAGTGGTTTCGATTTCAATGAAATATTTTCACCTGTTGTGAAACCTGCCACTATTAGAATTGTTATTACCATAGCCTTACATAGAAATTGGACCATTAGACAACTTGATATAAATAATGCTTTTTTGAATGGCATTTTACAGAAACAGGTATACATGGAACAACCTCAAGATTTCAAACAGAGTGGAAAGGAAAATTATGTGTGCAAGCTACACAAAGAAATTTATGGTTTAAAGCAAGCACCAAGAGTGTGATTTGATAAATTTAAGGAAACAATGATCAGACTTGGTTATCAATCAACCAAATCTGACAGCTCTCTATTTACAAAATTTAGTAACGACATAATAATATATGTACTAATATATGTTGATGACTTTATATTACAGGTAATAATGAGCAAGAGATTAACAGGCTAATAAAGCATCTCAATCAAGAGTTCGGTATCAAAGATCTTGGCAAATTAACTTACTTTCTGGGAATAGAAGTCAGAAGAATCACAAATGCAAAGATGTAGTTAAGTCAAAGGAAATACATAACAGAAATTCTACACAAAGCAAAAATGCATGAAGCTAATTCCATATCAACACCTATGGTCAGTAATTTGCATATGTCTAAATACAAAGGAGAAGAAATAATTAATGACAGGCAATATAGAAGCATTGTTGGAGCACTTCAGTATGCCATTATTGCCAGACCAGATATTACATACAGTGTAAATAAAGCAAGCCAGTTTATGCAAAATCCAACAGATGATCACTGGAAGGTAGTTAAAAGAATATTAGGATACCTCAAAGGAACTTTAAACTATGGTTTAATCCTAGAGGCAAGTAAGTCTATGAGCATTAGTGGATATGCTGATGCTGACTGGGCTAATGACCCAGATGATAGAAATCCACAACTGGGTACTGCATATATTTAGGCAACAATCCTATATCTTGGTGTTCAAAAAAACAATCCACTATATCAAGATCAAGTACTAAAGATGAGTTCAGAAGTGTAGCAAATGCTACAGCAGAGATCATGTGGATTGAATCATTACTTGGAGAGCTACAAGTCAAATCTGAAAATAAGTCAACTATTTGGTTTGATAATCTAAGTGCCGTGCATCTCACAGCCAATCCAGTTCTACATTCAAGAACAAAACATGTAGAACTATACATCTACTTTGTTCGTGAACAAGTAGCAAGAGGAAAACTTCATGTAAACCACATACCTTCCACTTACCAGACAGCAGACATACTGACAAAGCCTCTCTCAAAGAATAGCTTCAATCGATTCAGAGAGAGACTAAAGGTTAGAAACACTGGTGACTATTCACATACTGGAAGCATATGAACAACCATGCTGTTTTCTTTTCGAACAAGCTTAGACTCACAAGCCAAAGTCACCAAAGCTGCAAAGCAATCGTATTTGGATGTCTAGTCAGAAATTCTTCCTTGCACCAGAGGATAGATAAATTATAAAGATATCAACTTTCATTCTATTGCAAGTTGTTGAAAGACATAGTCGTCAACTTTGGAGGAGCTGCTGCTGAATTTCATCAACTTTGAAAGAGCCGCTGCTGAATCTCTAATCAATTGCTATCTATAGATAACAATTGACCAGTATTTCATCTTGGCTTTCGATTCATCTCGAAATATTTCACGAATCTAAGCAGGAAATTTTTTGGATCTAAAATCGTCGCAAAACCTAATCGCCCTAGGGTTTGAGGGGGCGTATTAGGATATGCAGTCAACACTGTGAAGAGGCATCAGAATTATATCAACCGAAATCATCTTGCAACTGTTGATTAGAGATCCAAAGGGCTGCATTATTTATCTCTTTTGCATATTGGTCTTGGGCCTTACATCAATTGAGCCTAAAGCTCAGTATGTAACAATATATATTGTAACTACTGTATTGCCGAATTTAACAATTCTTCTCAATATCATTTTGTACAAGATATCATTCTGAAACACATTATTTCAGCAATAAAATACAAGATTGTTATTCTTTCAAATCTTTACAAAGTAAAAGGAAGCAAAAAACTACAAATAGATCAAATCATTGACCGAACTAATATCACATACAAATTGTATGAAATATTACCACTTCTTTTATGACTAATACAAATATTTTTGAAAACTCATGGCATTGCTTTGAATATTTCACCTGCTTGTACATGTTAGCCTTTTGATAATTCTTTGTATCTATATTTAATTATAGCTTATTTTTTATAAAGACATATACCCTCGAAAATTGCCTGTACAGCATATTTTAGTGGCTTGACTTTTCACTGTACATATTTATAACTCCATCAATGCATATAGCCTTAAAATATGTAAACTAACTTTTCAAAACATATATAATTTTCGATTTTTTGTTGTACACATGCTTTTATTATTTAGCCTAGCTTACATAAAACAGTCATACAAGTTTAGAACTGCTGATGCTTTTCATTTTATACATACTTTGATTATGTAGCCTGACACTTTTAAACGCATGGTACTGTATATATGTATAGTTTGACTTTTGGCATATATTTGCAAATACACAGGAGTTTACTTGCCTTTGCTCACATATCCAAGCATACTTGGTTTATTATTTTTGAAAATATATTGCTGCTTGGTCAAGAAATAAATTTTACATCAGTACACAGTTATATGTTTACATAACCAGCATCTTCATCTTGCTCTACTATTTCCAAATGAGGTGCTGCCTTGTCATGTTTTGGAATGCATATATTTATTTCACCTCTGCCTTTGTTTCTATGCTTTGATGTTTAGTATGATACTGAATTGTTTGTTTTTAGTAGATATTAATTGATTTCGTTTTGTACGTGTTATTATATAAACCAACTAAATGTCGTTTAGCTGTGAGTTTGGACTCCAAAATTGTCATAGTGGGTCCGGAATGGTACACCCTGCTTCAAGGCCTGGAGATCACTTTCATACTAAACAAATCTTGGTCGATCATGTAAAGGTTGGGATTGACGCAGTGGAGCCTATTCATGAAGGAGCCTCACTTTCGGTTCCAACTAAACATCACATCACAATAGGAGAAGAGTTTGGTAGTTTTGTTCAATGACCTAAAAGTCTTGTACTTTTAAGGGATAATGATACGGTAAATAAGTAAATTTTGATATTTTATTTGTTAAGCTTTGACATTTCTATTTTTTTGTGTATAATAACCGTCACAAGATCCTGCATTAATCTTCAAGTTTGTTGTGTGCACGGTACACCTATTGTGAGAAAAGACAAAATGGAAGAGTGTGTTGCGAAGGTCAAGAATAATAGTGGAAATGTCATAAATATGATGACAAATGAGTTTATAAAGCGCAATAGAATCATGGATGAAGAGATCTTCAAATATTTGACAGATAAATGTAGATATTTCCATGACTTGGTAGATCAAGTGTCATTCGATGATGCCATCAATGCAATTCAAGTGAATAAGGATTTATTTAAGTACAGTGAGGACTTTGAAATCCATATCACGATGGATGACATTATCCAGTTCCTTAGTATGACATGGTTGAATGAATCATGGTTGCAGATTGACATCACATAGGTATTTCTTACTTACATAAGACTACATTATAATGTTGATTATATGTTTAAATAACGTGCAGATGGTTAAATCATACGTGTAATGACCTCGAACTGGAGACCATCGGATTTATGTGTCCCCATAAGCTTTTCCAAGTGCGGAAACATCCAGACGCGACAAATATATATATCACGAACACATGACATGTGTCCCAATCTAAGAGCTTACTCTTAGCCTGCACTACGAAGGTTATGAACAATCAATTTTTAGTAACTAGTACAGATTTGTGGTTGATTTTAACTTCGTATAAATCTTATAATGCAGAAAACGTTGTCTATTGCTTGTTTTCCATATAGAAAAAAATGAAGTTTATGTTTTTGATCCGCAGACCGAATGCAAACGTAGACTGGAAATCAAATCGCAAGTGAAGATGCATGTTGTATTTGTTTTCTTTTTGATTTCATTTCACTAACAATTTCAAATCGAGAAAACACTGCAAAACCAATATATTGCATAAACATCAAAGAATCAAAACATAAAAATCCAATACAACAAGACAAGGCATTTCAGCAGTCGAGCCCTAGCTGCTTCCTTGTTTTTCTAACAAACACTTCTCTGTATCTTAGCATTCCCGGTATAAACCCTGAAAATGTTGTAATCAGTAGTTCTGTCACTGCATTTTTCTTTGTTGGAATAATTCAATATAATGGGCCACATATTTTAATGTTTGAATGTGTAGGCTATCTTGTAATTAAGTCTAATTACATGATCAATTTTTGAAATAAACATATTAAGACTTAAGGGGTATATTCGTCATGTAAAATTATAACGTGTGGATACCAGAGCGATAATTTTAGTTTGTTGAAGGGCCGAACTGAAAATTGTAACCCTATATATATGAGGTTATGATCCCCAAATTACATAAGTCTTATCATGTTCTCTCTACCATTTTCTAAAGAGAATTTACAGAACTAAGCTTGTGTCAATTTGGAAGATTGAATCCAAATTAATCTTCACATCAATTAAGAATTGATGCATTTAGGTACGTCTTCCGCTGTTAATTTCATATACTTATTTCTCAATTGAACCTATGGGTTATATGTATTCAGATCTAATATAGATTAATCACCAACAAGTGCTATCAGAGCCACCCATCATTGATTTTATCGAGAAATTTCCTGATTTTAAGTATGTATGAAATTAGGGTTCCGAGATTTTGGTTGATTCATCCAATGCCTTTATTTTGGAACTGTGAGATTTGCTCTTTTCTTATTGATTCATCTGATGTCTTTGTTTCAGATCTATATAAATAATTCATGAACTAGTTCCGCTTGTTCGGATCTGATACCTTTGATTGTTGCTACTCATATAATTCATATTTTACTGTTAGTAGTATTGCGACTGTACAATTTTTTTATTGGTATAGATAGTTACCATGTTAAGTTGTATTTCATTCACATGTATGGAAGCATCTTCGTGCCTTTTAATGTTCCTGTAATATGTATTGGACCACATAACGGTCAATTGTATTTATTTTTATCATAATTGCATTAAATGTGGTTGTTATAGTAATAAATAAATTTATTTATTATCATAAATGTAGTAAATGCGTCGGTTGCAATAAATTTAACGATACATCATGTTTGTATTTAGAATAAGAAAAGACATATTTTTTATTATTTAATGCATTTATATTTTATAGATACATATATTTTATATGTATGGTCCCCTCATTAAAAATAAGTTTCACTTTCTATAACATTATAACATATGTATACATATTTGCTTATTCAGATAAGCTTTCATCGAAAACTAATCACTTGCCGCACTGATATAATAAGCTATTTTGACATGGACTATTTATTTTTGTTGCTTCCCACTATGTTTGGGATCAACCGCTGCTATAGTTTTCAGCAATTTATTTTCTTGCAATATCACATGTATGAACCATGTTATGTTAAAATTTGTTTTATCTTCTGTCATAAGTAATGATAGTTGAATAAAGTATGCAATATTTTATCATTAATTGTTATTGCAAATACCATTTGTTATATATTGTTACAGTTTTAGTTGATGACAATTTTTTTTATTACGGCCATGAAACCATATTTTCGATATGTATAAAATTTAAAAAAAATAAAATTTATGGAATACGCATAAATGAATAAGTTAAAATAAACTAATTCAAATATTATTTATTGTCTCTTTGCAACTAACTATAAATATCCTACATTACAAGTGAACTAATTGAAATAACATGTCAACAAAGTGACCTCTTTTATTTTAGTTATTCATGAAAAATGTTTGATGTTTGTGTGTATTTATTCATATAGATATTAGCCAGCCCAAAGGAAGACTAATATTTGGTCGAATCATTTATACATGTGTAATGTTAAATATGTGACAATCATAAAGTTTTGCAAGTGAATATCTAGTTGGCCCAAAGGAAGATTGATATTTGACTTGAACTTATTGTCAATGTTTGATCATTACAACAAGAGTACCACTCATAATTAATATTACCGTCCAAAGGCTTGATATTGATGTTGTGCTAGGTATATTGAGAAGAGACTTACCAATTATTTGAATTTACCGCTGTTTTGTTTTAAAAAGTGAGCATATTTGATTGATTCTTATGTTAAAATTACAGCTAATTTAACTACTGTATCTGACAATCTTAACAACATTCCTATTCAGACTAAAACAAACAATAAGGATCGGAAAGAGAACATATTGCCTGTTCTTGGCTGCATGGACCTTGACCCCACACTTAGGATGGATGCACCTACCTCTCTTACGGATGAAAGTTCTTCTGACATTATAAAGAACTTTAAGAGGTGAGATCGTTCAAATCGCATGAGCTAAATGATCATAAAGCACAACATTCCAGAGGCATTTAGGGGTGCGGTATCTGAAAAGGTAACCAATGCTAAACATTTCCTTGTTGGGACTGAAAAACGTTTTGCTAAAAACGATAAGGTAGAAACAAGCACGTTTTTGCAGCACTTGATTTCCATGAAGTATCAAAGAAAAAAGAACATAAGGGAGTACATTACGGAAATGTCTAATGTTGCTTCAAAACTTAAGGCACTTAAGCTTGAGATTTCGGATGATTTTCTCATGCATTTGGTACTAATCTCTCTTTCTTCACAATACAACCAGTTTAGGATCAATTATAATTGTCAAAAGGAGAAATGGACTCTTAATGAGCTCATTTCATTTATGTACAAGAAGAGAGATTAAGGCAGGATAAGACTGAAAGTGCTCATTTGGCATACACCCCTATGGGAAACGACAAAAACAGAAAGAAGGATAAGGAAACTGCTAAGGGTCCAACAGAAAAGAAACAATATAAGGAGGCTAATAGTTGTTACTTTTGTAAAAGGTTGGACATTTAAAGAAAGATTGTATCAAATATCACGCATGGCGTGTTAAGAAAGGTACATCCTTTGCTTTGGTCTGTTTTGAAGTAAATTTGGCTACAGTACCTAGAAACACTTAGTGGTTAGATTCCGGTGCTTCTACTCACATATGTGTTACTATGCAGAGTTGCCTGAGCTACCTAAATCCATCTGATGCTGAAAGATACATCCATATGAGTGATGGAAAATAGGTTAAAGTGGAGGCTATTGGGCATTTTAAGTTGTTATTAAGAACTCGGTTTTTTTGGATTTATTTGATACTTTGTTTATACCGTCATTTAGACGGAATTTGGTTTCTATTTCTAAGTTGGAAAAATCTGGTTATTCTTGTTCATTTGGGAATGGTATTTTTAGTTTATCAATAAATTCAAATCTTGTTGGAACTGGTTCTCTTAATGTTTATGATAACTTATATATCACTATGCCATAAAGTGAATCAGATAACAGTATTCACACGAGATAAGGTAGATTTTCTATTACCCACTTTTTCACACAACATATGACAAAACCATTTGTTGTCTGAAGAGCCATATAATCTTTCATTGGTTGTCTGAATGGCTCATGAAATCCCTATGTACAAGCTTGTAATTCAGACAACATTTTATATGTCGTATGATTTAAGTTTTCAATTTTTTTATTTTTGGCTCTAACTTTTCCCCGTTCATTATTTCGTGGCCGCTCTTTTTTTCTATTTCCCCTTTTATTATTTCCTTCCCCTTTTATTATTTTGTTCTATTCCCCTCTTTGTTATTTAGTTCCCCCTTTTTGTTTTTATTCAGGAGAAAATTGCCCTCCTTTTCTCATCGTTGACTTAGGGTTTTATGAAATTGAAGTCATCTCCTTCTTGTCTTCTCGTCTTTGTGCAAATTGATGGTTGCGTGCTTCATTCCTTATCGAGTGTTCTTTGATTAAGGCTATTGATGGTTGCGACTCCTTGTCGATTGTTCATCGATTGATTTTGGTATGATTTTTGCCCCTTTCGATTTATATTGTTCTCAAATCTGATTATCCTGCCAATGATGAATTAGGTTATTTATATAGGAAGTAATTTCCTATATTTCCATATATATGTTGAGATTTCTACCCCTTTTGATTTTGTATTGATCTCTACTTGATTTGCCTTTCGATTTCTGCCCCCATTCGATTTTGTATTGATCTCGACTTGATTTGCCTGTGATGATTTGGGATTTATGTGACAATGAAAAAAACTTGACTGATGTGCACTGGCCAACATGTTTTGGTCATATTTGTATTATTTTTTCATTTCTTATACATACTTGAATTTTGTTTATTTTCAGTTCTTGTTATACTTTTTAATTCTTGAATACTTATTTATTTTCGAATTGGATATTGGGATCTGTTGAAACTTGACTTGTTCATTGTGATGTATATATTCTTATATATTCACGATATGCTTTGACCCTTGCTGAATTTCTATTTCAAGCTTCCGTTCTTCCGATGAACCAAGTTGAACTTGTTCATTTGTTTTCATACATCTTGCATAGTGTGCAATTGCACTGTGTTGTTTAAGCCTGAGTGTGCAATTACATACGTTCATATGTATTTCATTTGACAATTGACATGTATTGCATTTGAAAATTGACATGTACTGAATATTTCAAATGAATTTTCCTCTGCCATTAATTTTTTGATTGAATGATATATGTGATTTATGACTTGGTCATTGCACCAATATATTTGCGTATATTTATGATCCTCAATTGAATTTCTGGCATGAATTATATTGGTTTCTACATTTATATAATAATGCTTTCATGCCACATTTCTTGTTTAACCCATTACAAATTGAAACTCTTAAGTTGCATTGTTCATCTCATGAACTATTTGTATCCTGCCTTGACTTCTGTGAGCCGTTGTCTCTGTGTTATTCTCTAAGTTCATCTGAGTTTATAATTGGCATTCCACTGATACCTCAAGTATATGTTCATATATACATATGTATGTGCATATATGTACTGGTATGTGTGTTAGACTGTTGTATTTTATTGTTGCTGACAGTAGTTGTGTACTGTGTTCCTTGTTTGCTTTGCTTTGCACTGGCTTGTTGCCTTGTTATTATGTAGTCATTTCCTTGTACTACTTGTCTCAATGCTATGATTTTTCACCCGAACTCTACTTGTATGTAGTCTTGTCAAGTTAATATTGTTGTGCCTTATACACTCTTGCACCACACTCCTAACTTTGGTTGAACGTACTGTGACCATTCCTGAGTTCAAAGTACCACTTGAACCTAAACTTTGCTCTTCCCTTATCTAGACCTGTTTGTGTACTTTGGTATCTTGTTTTGGTTTGCCATGTACACTCAATCTTATGAGTTTTAATTTTGCTATCTCTGGTTTTGATTTTGGTTTATACTTGTATATGTACACTATACTTATTTGTTTAATGCATTTATCTTTGATTGCTTTGGTTCCTAATTTCCTTTTTTCCTTGTCTTCCATAAACCTTGAAAGGCTTGAAATTAATACCTGAATGACCTGAACCTTGAATAGCCTAAAACCTTGAATGTCCTTAACCTTGAAAAACTGATACTGCCACGTGCTTATCTGTTTTGAAAAACTGATACATACATACATGTATGTTTTGCTGGTTTCTTGTTATGCTGTTGCACTTTGCACTTGTTTGTGCACTTTGCTGCGATGCCTTTTTCCCTTGCTGTGATGTATTTATGAATTGGTTTCTTGGTATGCTTCCTTTAGTCTGGTTTTCCAATTTGAGTTCCATTTCCTTATGCACCTCAGTTGAGCCCAAGGAGGCTTGGGCTTGACATTGTGCACATTTGCACTGTGTTGAGCCTTCCGGCGTGACCTTTGCAATAGTCCGTGAGATTTAATCGATGCCTGACCTTGTGATATTTACAGTGATACGTTGTGCATATCATAAGTTGTCCATGCATATATATATTTATCCTTGTCTAAACCATGAAGCGAAAACAAACTCATAAACCGAGGTAATATTAATATTCAAATTCAATTTTATTTTTGCAATTTAAGTCTGCTTCCTTTTCCATTTTACTGCGTTGTTTATTTGACAGGTATAGGAGATGGATGGACACAAACTCGAGCATGCAAATGATCAATATCAAAAATAAACTTGAGTGAGTGAGTGCTAGTTAAAAAAATGTTATATATAAGAGAGTAGAAAATAGTTGTATACATGAGAATGATAATGAATGTAACGATCCAAAATTTCTGTCATTTGAAATTTGTATATTTAATTGATTTTAAATATTCACAAGTAATTTTATAAGTTGAATAAATTATATTTCGAATATCTGGATTTAATTGAATAATTAAATGGTTAATTTAATATTTAGAATTGCAGAAATAATTGAAAATTGAATTTAATATGTATGAAAATGGTTTATAAAGTTGAATTAAATTCTACTTCAATTAGAATGATGTTAATAAACTTTTAAAATTGAATTAAAAGTTAATTTATAGAAATTGAATATTTTAATATTTAATTGACGTGTAAAAATAGCCATTTTTCATACAGTCTCAGACTTCGATGAAACCAGTTTCATAAGATCCGTAATTTTAAATTATTATATGATTTCAAATTTCATGCCAATCGGATTTACAGTTTGTCCGGGGCAAGCTAAAACGCGTGGAAATTCATTTAAGTAAATTTTAAATTTAAATAATTCAATTCGAAAATCTATCTTTCAAATACGATCGAATTGTGTAACGACCCGTATTTTACGTGTCGATATATCGTAGGATTCTAGGTCGTTAGTGTTGATAAGTCGTCCTTAACCTAAGTCGTAGGGGAGGATAACTCGTATGTTGTTGGAATCGCGAGGAAGTTAAATTGGAAGGTTAACTCGAGTTAGTGTTGGAGCGAGTTAACGAGTTAGTGGTCTTCGCGAGTTACGAGTTAATGAGTTAGATAGCGACTTAGGGGATGGACGAGTTAGTGGGGTGGTTAGGTCGTTTGGATGTTAGGTCGTTGAGGAGTGGTGAGCGACCTAATGTGTTAACGCGGTAGTATGTTGAGTCGTTAGCAAGTTAGGAAGTATGGCCGAGTCCAGGAAGCTGCCGAGTTAGCGAGTTACGACTCAAGGCTGGGACGAGTTAGTAGATATGACCTGGTTAAGGCTTTGACCGACCTAAGTAAGTTAGCGACTTAAGGTCTCCACCGATCTAAGGGCTAACGAGTTTGGGTGTTAGCGAGTTAGGAGATAGGTCGTTGAGCGACCTAAGGGTTAGTGTTAGGTCGCTAGGTAAGATAGGTCGTATCTCGTAACTCGTTTACGAGTTAGTAGTGATAGTTAGGTCGCTAGCGAGGGTGGGTCGGCAGGCTCGATGAGTCGTAAGTCGTAACCCGTTAGGTCGTTGAGTCGTTGGGATCGATGAGTTGTGTCCCGTGTTTAGTTAGGTCGTTATAGGTGTTAAGTGTTAAGTCGCTCAAGGCTTATGCTGTTAGGTCGGTACCCTTGCTATATCGTTAGGTCGGCTAGGAGTTAGGTCGGCATCCCTGATGAGTCGTTGGGTCGGCCTTGGGGTTAAGTCATAGGTAGATGAGTCGTATGACCAAGTTAAGGATAGGTCGTAAACAACCTATGATGAGTCGTGTGGGGTTGCTAAGTCGTAAGTCGAGAGCTAGGACCAGGCGACTTAGTGTTGAGCTGTGATAAGTTAGGTCGGGGAGATTCTTACGTCGGCAACGACCTAAGACCGAGCGAGTTAACTCCGAGCGAGTTAGGCCTGACCGAGTTAAGGGTGATTTCAGCCTATAAATACGCGACCATTTCTTCACTTTTTGGCACCGGTTTTTGAAGCGACGAAGTGCTGCCATTTTGAGAGCTCGACTACAACATTTCTTCATCTCCTTTTCTCCATTCCAATCTAGTTCTAACATCCATCCAAGATCGAAGATTCAAGGGCCAAAGTTGAAGATCTTCATCCGTTCGAGTGAGATTTCATCGATTGAAGCGAGATTTTGCCGGATCAAGCTTGAGTATTTGCTGTCCAGATCTGAAGTGGGTTTCTTTTGAAGTGTTTGGGTGATTCGGTGAGTGGTAGTTATCTCTCACGCGGACCCAAAGGAGTATAATGGATTGGTGGCTTGTTTGAGTGTTAAAGTTAGAGATTTCATGCATTTTTCTTAGTTCCAAGACTAGATTCATTACTTTTGAGGATGTTTATCTATGCAAGTTCAATTAACAAGTTATAGAGACAAAACCCATGTTTTATATTTGATAGATCTATGCTAAAATCCATGATTTCATATATGTTAGACTTATGCTCATTTGTTTACGAAATTGCCATTATAGTTGATATTGCTTGATTAGATCTTGTTTGGATGCTTGATTGTTTGGATGTATGATTGATTTGATTGTCTCGAGTTAGCTTGTAGTTGATTTGGGACAAGATGGTTGAAGATGATTCAAAAGCTAAGTGGAAAGGCTCTTGAATGGTGAAAGCTGCCGTGGCATATGAAGCGGATGATGAAGCTCATATGGATGGGGTTGAGGACTTTGCTTTAGTTAAAGGAAGCGAAGTATGATGACGAAATGGACTTTGCCATGATATGTTGAGGCGAAGTATGGTGATGAGATGGACTTTGCTAAGGATGCGTTGGAGCAAAGCATGATGTGGAAGCCTTGGTTTAATCCAGACGGGATCATCCCAAGCATGTTGATTACTCGATGATGCGGTTCGAGTTGGTGGATAATGGTGGCTCGAGAGGTGCTTGAGCTATAATGGGAATAGTCGTCGAGGAGGATGACTAGAAGGCTGAGATCTTATCGTTATTGAAGGTTCTAGCAAGCTCAAAGCAAGAGTACGTTGGGTAGATCCGTTATACCCAGGCGCGGGTCATGATGACATGCTAGTACTCTGGGTAGATTCGTTATACCTAGGCACGGGTCATGAGGACGTGCGGAGTTATGTCTAGAACCGGGGTTGCCATTAGCCCTTGACGGATGTTTGAAAGATGAGTTGGTCATTCAATTAACGATAAAATCAAGGCAATGATAACAGTGATAGCCAGAGTCATGGATGTTTGGTTGTATCATCATTCGGTCTCAAGAGCGGTGTTTTTCTGGGTGCTTATCTGATCTTGGTTTAGGCCTTGGGGGTTTGTATTTGGAAAACATCGACCTTGACTCGAGTGATTATTGCTTTACTTTAATTATCTGTTTTGCCATGCTTGCTTCTCCTTAGTGTGTGTCTGGGGGCTATCACTGTAGAAAGAGGTGGAGTGGGATGATTTGGGTTCCTATTCCTTTTATCCCTTATGCTCTTTTGGTATGTTTGATAGTTGATTTACTACTCACTAAGACTTTGTCTGACTCAAGGTTTTATGTCTCCTCTTATTACCTTGGGCTGTTCATCCATGTTTGGGATGGGCAGACTAGGTGACAGGTGACAGGTGCTGATCTTAGTGGCTCACGCTGATGATGACGAAGACGAGCAGGAGGCTTTGCATATTATTTTCATATTCTATGTACTGGATATTTCGCTGTTTGTTGATTACTCTGAGTGCTATGTAGTGAGGCTTCTTGTATTCATGATTCAGACCATGTATAAAGCTATTATGATTAGATGATGATATTCTGTTCTATGGGAGCTTCACTATATTATATTTCTCTATTGTATTTTGTCCATGCGCTGTGAGTTTTACGATAGAGTCTGCGAGGTTTATCTTACCCTTGACGGTCACTCATGGCTGCCTGGCACACTTTCAGCGCACCATTTCCTTGTTTCCGTGCGGGAGTCATGGGCGGTCGTCACAAATTGGCTCTCGATATATATTCCATTGTGTTTGGAATAGGGGTAAAACATTATAAATACCAGACGGCACGCTTCTTTTTGAGTTTGAAAATTTTCTAGATGAATAATGTCATCAAATTTTCTATAAAAGGACACATAATCTTCATTTTTGCAAAAACCCTAAACAGCTAGGTCACGTCCGTCACCAAACTTCAATGGCTAGAAAATCGCCTTCTTCCTTCTCGTTTTTCATTTCAATCCATCCATTATTTTCATAAATTTCTTCGGCAAAGTTGTAGAGCTCGTCACGATCTAGCCATCTAACGTTGGAGATCGTCTTTAATGAAGCCGATCGACGACAAATTGAGTTCAAAGCCGTGCCATTCATCAGCAAATCGTATGCGATAGGGTCAACCGAGCTGCATGTGGTCAACGGTGGTGGACGAGAGGAGCGTGGCGCTTCACGCAGTGGTCGTTGATCGTTGTAGACGTGAACGATGGTGGAGTATAATTCGTCGAAGCAAAGGCGGCCTATGGGTTTCGATACATGATGTTTGCCTGAGGAAGAAGAAAAAGAACGACGACCCAGATTTGATTTTGCATAGATGAGAGGCTCTGATTTATTGTAGGGGTAGAAATTAAAGATAAAATTGTAAATTATTATATAATAAAATTGTATTGTATAATCTTCTAAACATCATAACTTTTTTATACGTGGTCCATTTTGCATGAAACGAACCGCGTTGTGTTCGTATCAACGAGCACTACATTTTGGAGCTAGTTTAGAGTTGATTATAGCTAGTGTAAATTTTGGGTAAAATTAAACGGTCGTTTAATTTTATTCGAAATAAAACATTGAAACTACTATTGGAAGCAATGTGAGTATGACTCACTCTTTACAACTTACTGATATTTTTACATAAGTGAGAATAAATTAATTCTATGATGATTGATGACTAAAATTTTGATTTTTGAATTAAAGGTTAAACGATATAGCTAGTTTTGAAAGGATAACTAGATGTATTTGAAAGCTTAGAGAAGTTATTGTAAGAAGTTTAACTAATGACTTTGGAAAATCTAATTTGAACGAATTGTTTTGAAAAGTTAATGGATTTTGTGGCTATTTCTTACTTGGTAATTTCAAGGATGAAATTCTTTTAAGTAGGGGAGAATGTAACGATCCAAAATTTCTATCATTTGAAATTCGTATATTTAATTGGTTTTAAATATTCACGAGTAAATTTTATAAGCTGAATAAATTATATTTCGAATATATGGATTTAATTGAATAATTAAATGGTTAATTTAATATTTGAAATTGTAGAAATAATTGGAAATTGAATTTAATGTGTACGAAACTGGTTTATAAAGTTGAATTAAATTCTATTTCAATTATAATGATGTTAGTAAACTTTTAAAATAGAATTAAAAGTTAATTTATAGAAATTGAATATTTTAATATTTAATTGACGTGTAAAAATAACCCTTTTTCCTACAGTCTCGGATTTCGACGAAACTAGTTCCATTGGATTCGTAATGTAAATTATTACAAGATTTCAATTTTCGTGTCAATCGGATTTATAGTTTGTCCGAGGCAAGCTAAAACGTGTAGAAATTCGTTTAAGTAAATTTCAAATTTAAATAATTCCATTCGAAAACCTATCTTTCAAATATGATCGAATTGGCTCTCGATATATATTTCATTGTGTTTAGAATAGGGGTGAAACATTTTAAACGCCTGGCGGCATGATTTGTTTCGAGTTCGAATTTTTTTTGGATGAATAGTGTCGTCAAATTTTCTATAAAAGGACGAATAATCTTCATTTTTGCAAAAACCCTAAACAGCTTGGTCACGTCCGCCGCCAAACTTCAATGGCCAGAAAATCGCCTCCTTTCTCCATGTTTTTTCTTCCAATCCATCCACTATTTTCAAAAACTTTCTTCGGCAAAGTTGTATCTCAGCACGATCTAGCTATCCAATGGTGGAGATCGTCTTTAACGTAGCCGATCGACGACAAATAGAGTTCAAAGGCATGCTATTCATTAGCAAATCGTACGCGATAAGGGTTGACCAAGCTGCATGTGGTCAATGGTGGTGGAGGAGTGGAGCGTGGCGCTTCACGCAGTGGTCGTTGATCGTTATAGAGGTGAACAATGGTGGAGTATAATTCTTCAAAGCAAAGGCGGCCTCTGGGTTTCGATACGTGATGTTTGCCTGAGGTAGAAGAAATAGAACGACGGCCCAGATCTGATTTTGCATAGATGAGCGGCTTTGATTGATTCTAGGGTTAGAAATTAAAAATAAAATTGTAAATTATTACATAATAAAATCATATAAACTTCTAAACGTCATAACTTTTACATACGAGGTCCATTCGCACGAAACGAATTGCGTTGGGTTCGTATTGACAAGCACTACAATTTAGAGCTAGTTTGGAGTTGATTGGAGCTAGTGTAAATTTTGGGTAAAGTTAAACGGTCGTTTAATTTTATTCGGAATAATACATTGAAAGTGCTATTGGAAGAGTACAACTCACTCTTTCTGACTCACTGATAATTTTATATAAGTGAGAATAAATTTATTCTATGATGATTGATGACTGTTTGGATTACATATGATATATTATCTATATATTGATTGGTATTTGGATACATTCCTGCCTATTGGAGAAGATGACCCTATACGTTCCCGTGTATGAGCGGATGATCCTTTATACGCGCGTCTGCGTCGATGCAGACATTGTACATATATTTCTAGTATGTATATTTGTTGTAGGTGACAGGTTGGAGGGATCCAACTGGATTTCTCACCAGTATTGATTTATTTACATATATTGTGATATATGCTGTTATCATATGATATATGATGTTTTGGTTGCCGTGATTGACGTATTTGGTGCTGTTGCAGCATTGAGCCTATTTTTGGTAATTTGAAAATGTTTAAAGTAATGATTTTCAAATTTAAAAGGATTTTCAAGTGATTTTTAAAATAGATATTTTATTACTGTTTGAATTTTTAGAGGAATGAATTTAATTTAAATAAATAAGAGATATAATTTTTATGTTATAAAATTATGACATTTTGTGAAATAAAATTAGCACGTGACTTTTGAAATATAAATGATCTATTTTGTAAATAGTTAAAGTGGGATTTTTGAATTATTATTAAAAGTTTTTATGTATAAGATTTATAAAATTGGATATTTAATAAATCAAAATGATGAAATTATAAACAAGTTTTATAAGTGTTAAAATGAAGTTATAAATGGGTTTTATAAGTAAATAAGATTTACAGATTTATAATTGATGATGTCATAAAAAGAATGATTTTTGTAAATAAATGAATTTATAGGTAATTAACTTATAAATGGGAGTTTGGCATATAAATGAGATAAATGGAATTTGTTAGTAAAAGATTTTTGTAAATCGATTTTTTTATAAAATATAAACGTGATGTATAAACATTGTTTTATAAATCCAAAATCAATTTAAATTGATAAACTAGATATAGAAGTTTATTAAAGGAATTTCATCCACGATTTTGGACAGTGGGTTATCGTTTAATAAATGTGTAGAAGTATTGAATTTAGTAAACGAAGCATATTTACGATTTTGGACAGTGAATAATATTTTAAATTAAATGAATGTTTTGGGAAGTTATATTTTTAAATGAAGTTAAACAATTTAAAGACGTTTTAAAACATGTTAAGTATCGAAACTGTAGATTTCAACATTCGTTGTTGAAATAGACATTTTCGAGAAGGAAGTATGGGCTATAACACTGTTGTTATAGTAAATGGTTTTCGAAAGGAAATGTTTTTGTATAGTATTGGGATTTATATATCTGTCTTATTTTCAAATCCCTATTCTAGTGATTTTAAGTTGTCGTAACGATGTTTTATGCAACATTGATTTTGACCCAAATAAATATGTTTAAAGAGTATGTTTTCCTTAAAGAATAAAATATATACTTAATCCTGATTTAAGTATATGTAATATTTTCGAATTGTTGGAAATAAAGAGATTTGTGAATTACTTATTATTAAATAAGTATATGGAAATGTTTTCCAATATTGAAATGGTTTAAAGATTATATCTTTTAAATTTAATTTGAAGTGAATATTTGGCATGTGATTTAATCAATAAAAGATTAATCAAAGGGTATAGTGATTGCATATGGTGCTAAATATTTGTTTGTTTTCTTTGATAGTTAAATAACCGGCTAACAAACTTGGCCAAATTTTAGTTCCTCAACTTGATATGGGAACTATTTAGTCATACACTTAGTACATAGCCTTCTATGTAGGTTTGATATCGTTTGTGTTAAGGATGATGATTCATATAGTGTGGAGTATTACTCCAATCTATCGAGCTTCCTTCATGGCCGAAGGATAACAAGTTGAAAGTTGAAGACGTGATAAGTCTATGAGACATAGTTTCTGTGTGAAGTTGAGAAATACTTTTCGTTGTTGATGCGAAGTGACCGGGATCAGATTTATCTGAAAACCATTTCGAACCAACGTATATGCAATGATTGTGCAGGTTGCTTGTGATGATGTTGATATTCAGGTTTTTCATAGTGGGAGACTGCTTGTTGATCGTTTGGGGTTAAAATCCCAATATACATATAGTAGCAGTGGTCTCTTATCATGAAATATCCAATGCAAGGACTATTCGCTCCTAATCCTAGGGATTTCCCGACAGGATGTGGTAGGAAAGTACCTTCGGTTTGTCCTGTTCCTGGAGAACTTGTGTGGGTGTTTGTCTGACATTGCATTTCTTATGAATACATACATTGGTCTTTACAAACACACATCAGTGGTGGCGGAGAAGGCAACTTCTCTTAGCTTAACACCCTCCTTTAGACATATGACCTTAAGGGTTGTATTTTTGTGGAAGGCAATTAGTAGTCAACCGAAAATGGCCATATGGCATTCAAAGTGATGTGATATGTGATTGTGAAGTTAATCGTTACCTCTAGCCTCATCAACCGAAAATGATCAAAACAAGGCTTGATGCAGTAGGGCTAAGTGGGTTATTCCCAAGTAGGATATGATCATCCTCTTCTAGATATATCTTTACACGCTATGACGTCGTGTATTTGATTATTGTGGTTTGTATGCTAGAAGGCCCTCGGTAAAGGTCGGTAACGACAGGAGGATGACATATTCGGTACCATCTAGTTGTAGAGGTGGGTCGGTCTTGTGTTGGTAGGGGCAGATGTTCTGTTTCTCGGGGCATCCATCTAGAGGTATACCCATTCGAAAGGTAGTCCCTTCACCTGGTCATTTGTATGGAAATCCAAACTCCACTACGAGCTGCGATTTTGTTTGTAAAAGCATAATGAATAACCTCAAAATGCTATATGGGTAACCATTTCGACCATGATTAATATTACTTGTACATACTAGACACTAGTATAACATAAGAGGATTTGATATGAAATGTTTTAGTTATCGTAAGGTAAAAACATGTCCATGTTTATGAGTGGGCGTGTCTTACGAGATACTTTTTTTTGATAAGGAAAAGTATGGTAATTTAATAAATTCAGTTGAGTGTGTTTCTCACACTGGTTTACCAGACTGATCCGAGCGTTCTTCCCTTTCAATGCTCGGGTCAGACCGAGTATATTTACAGGTTCAGATTTGGTGCTTTTGGAGCTTCAACAGGAGAGCTGAAGATCTTCATTTTCATATACACGTATCTGTTTTGGTTATTGATTATCCACTGCATTGTTTCTTAGTTGATATGTATATTATCGGCAATTGTGAGGACAGGTTATTATAACTGTCCAGGCTGATAAGTATTGATTGATTGTTGAACGCTGATTGATGTGTATATATACACTTTCTGTTTTGTAAAGACCATTGATATGATATTATATGTTTTCCACTGCGATGTGAGATTCTATATTGTTCTATGTGGTTCTCCCTTCTCTTTTTCTTCTCTTCTCTTCTTCTCTCTTCTTTTCTTTCTCTTTACATTCCATCAATTTGTGCTTTTTGGGTCAGATATGAGTGGATTGTTATCGACTCAAAGGGCATCGATTTGCGGGTCGTCACAGTGAAAGTTCTATTGTATTTGAAAATGTAATAATAGTGAAAGTTGTATTGTATTTGAAAATGTAAGAATAATGAATGTTGTATTGTATTTGAAAATGTATGTATAGTGAAAGTTGTATTGTATTTGAATTTGAAATAAAATATTTGTTTAAATAAAATTGTAATTCATTATTTCATTTTGCAAATATAGCATAAGTGTAATTGATATGCATATTAGTCAATATTTATATATTTTCTAATATAAATGATACTATAACATCAGACAACATTTGGTTTTTTCTTTTGATGTGTTAGTGCATATCAAACGACAGTGCATATATGTGGTCTCATATATAATGAGATGACACAGAAATAGATGACAAATAGGTATTCATTCAGAAAACGAAGCATATCTGTCATCTGATTCATTTTTTCTCATAGTGTATGCTTGATGTTAATAACTCTTATTATGAATCTTTGCATATGGAATCACCTGGTACTAAATGAAAAGCAAATAAGAAAAATTCAGCCACATTGTGGCATAAGCGCTTAGGTCATATATCTAAAACTAGAATTCAAAGGCTTGTGTCAGATGACATTTTGGAATCTGTTGACTTTTCAAACTTCGACGTCAGAATAGAGTGCATTAAGGGAAAACAGACTAAACATAAGAAAATAGGTGCCAATAGAGCAACCGACGTCTTAGAATTGATACATACGGATATTTGTGGACCATTCCCTATGGCATTATGGAATGGCCAACAATATTTTGTCACATTCTTAGACGACTACTCAAGATATGGCTACCTATATCTTATACATGATAAATCAGAATCCTTAGACATGTTCAACAAATTTAAGGTAGAAGTTGAGAACCAACTCGACAAAAGAATTAAAACTATAAGATCTGACCATGGAGGTGAATATTGTGGTAAATCTGATGGGTCGGGTAAACAATGTCTTGGACATTTGCCTAATTCCTAGAGGAATGTGGAATAGTCCCACAATACACCATGCCAGGTTCACCTAGCATGAACAGTGTTGCTAAGAAACGAAATAGAACTTTTAAGACATGGTAAAGAGTATGATTAATCATTCTACCTTACCAAAATCACTCTGGGGGGAGGCTATAAAGACAGTAGTTATATCCTTAATAGGGCACCCACTAAAGCAGCTGCCAAGACACCTTATGAGCTTTGGAATGGCAAACAACCCACTCTAAAGCATTTTTATATTTGGGGATGTCGAGCTGAGGCATGGCCTTATAGGCCAAACGAAAGAAAATTGGACTCTAAAACAGCGAGCAGCTAATTTATTGGTTATTTTGAGCGATCTGGGGGCTATAAATTTTATGATTCCACACTAAAGAAATTTTTTGGGACGGGAACTGCAACATTTTTTGAGGATGTTGAGTTAGGGGGGAGAAATGAAGTAAGGAACATTGTTTTTGAGGAGGAATCATCATCTACGATTCCTACTACGGTTACTTCTTCTGAAAATGTATAGATTATCATTCTTGTCAGTAATGAAGAAGTTGATCCGGAACTACAACAAAACAATATTGAAGAAAACCCTCTTCAAGATGACGACAATGTTCCACAAGAACAAAATCAACAACCTCAAAATGAATTGCCACTAAGGAGATCCACTAGAGAGAGGAAAGATGCCATTCTAGATGATTATCTGTATTTCTTCAAGAAATAAAGTACAATAATGGATTGGTGGAAAATGATCCTATCAACTTTCACCAAGCCATGCAAGATGCTAATTCTCATAAGTGGATTGAAGCTATGAACGAAGAGTATAAATCCATGCAAGACAATAAAGTTTGGGATCTTGTCTCTTTACCTGAAGGCAAGAAACCCATTGGTTGTAAATGGATATTTAAAACCAAAAGGGATGCAAAAGGTAATGTGAAAAGATATAAGGCACGTCTTGTAGCAAAATGTTTTACTCAGATGGAAAGCATCGATTTTAAAGAGACTTTCTCTCCGGATTCGTTGAAAGACTCTTTTAGAATAATTTTGCCCCTTGTTGCACATTTTGACCTTGAGTTACATCAAAAGGATTTTACAACTGCGTTTCTCAATGGAGATATTGATGAAACAATTTATATGCTACAACCAAAAAACCTTGCATTCGAAGATCCAAAGAATATGATTTGCAAACTAAAAAAATTAATTTATGGGCTCAAACAAGCTTCACATCAATGGTACCATAAGTTTCATAAAATAGTTACCTCATTTGGTTTCGAGGCAAACATAATTGATAGCTGTGTGTATCACAAGTTCATTGGGAGCAAATTCATATTTTTGATTTTATATGTTGATGATATATTGCTTGCCTGTAATAATTTACATATTTTGCACGAAATCAAGAGATTTCTTTCAGATTATTTTGAAATGAAAGATCTTGGGGATGCTTCTTTTGTATTAGGAATCCAATTATTGCTACAAAAGAACTGTATAGAAACGGTGCTTAAAAGTTTTGGCATGCAAGATTGTAAAATGGGTGATACCCCTATCGCTAAAGGAGATAATTTTATGTCGAACAATGCCCTAATAACATCCTTGAAGCTAAAGAAATGCAGAAGATCTCTTATGCATCTACTACATGGGGTCTAATGTATGCTCAAGTGTGTACACATTCAGATATTGCGTACATTATAGGTGTGTTAGGCAGGTATCTTAGTAACCCTGGAATGGATCATTAGAAAGCTTCAAAAAGGATTATGAGGCAGCTTCAGAGAACAAAGGACTATATGCTTACATATAGAAGATCAGATCAGTTGGAGACCATTGGGTATTCTGATTCTTATTTTGTTGGATGCTCGGATAATAGAAAATCTACTTCAGGATACATACTTCTATTAAGTGGAGGGGCTATATCATGGAAAAGCGTTAAACAAATGCCCATAGCTTCTTCCACCATAGAAGCAGAGTTTGTGGATTGTTATGAACCATGCGAAATGGCTATGGAATTTTGTCACTAGACTGCACATTATTGATAATATTGTAAGACCACTAAAGATATATTGTGACAATAGATCTGCAGTATTATGTTCTAATAAAAATAGAAGTTCAAGCAAATCAAATTACATTGACATCAAGTTTCTAGTTGTAAAGGAGAGAGTGCGGAATGGGTTAATATCCATAAAGCATATTAGGACAAATTCCATGCTAGCGGATCCGCTTACAAAAGGAGTACCACCCAAGGTCTTTTATGAGCATGTTGTTAAAATGGGTATATCTTTTATATAAGGATATTTCTGTTTGGGGGAGTTTATACTTAGTAACTTATTTTGTGACACTACTCTCTATTTTGATATGGACATGCTTTGGATTTTCTGATTAGAAATAAATTTTTCTTTTGCACTTCAATTGTTTATATATATTATTTGGAATTTTGATCTTATTAAAGTAAAGTAGGACTAAATGGGAATAGACATGAAAAGATCACATTTCATATAATTTCCATGCTACACATACATGATTGATCTATGTCGTTCAATTATATTGATTGTTGAATCATGAGTTTTGTTTCAAGGCAAGCTTCAACGATCAACGATGAGATTAGACGATCAAAGCGACAAAAAAAGAGAAAGCTATACACACGTGGTGAAATACAATGGAAACTAGACTTCAAACCCGAGTACGCTATAATATCTTTATTATTTGAGTCGTAGTTATAGTTTATAATTGTTAAAATCACTCCTCAAGTAGTTTACACACACTATATAAAAGTTTTACATATATGTATATACAAAAGAGTGTGCATAAGTGCTCACTGTGCAAAAAAGCACAGTTCGGTCGACTGAATTCACCAGTCGACTGAATCTATGTTCTTTGCACAGACATGCACACGTGCACACTATTTTAAATATTCAATCAACTAGGTATTTTTGACTAGTCGACTGACCGTATGCAACTGCCATATTTCCTTAAGGGTTGCTTCTCTTTGCGAAGAGTAACGATCCAATTCGAAGAGTTACGGATGCAACTCTTTATACTCTCCGTGAACAGTAGCAACCTTATATACTATATATATAGATCTAAATCCATGATTTTAATAATTCAATTTTACTTCAATCTATTCTATTCTCTGATCTATATTTCTTGACTATATTTCTGCATTCTAAAAGCTTTCTAATCAAAGATATATTGCTTGAATCTCAGAGTTAATTATTATATACTTCGATTCAAAGCAATATCTTCCTTTCTAATCTTCACACACAAAATATATACTTGAGGATTTGATTATAGGAAGGGTTTACTATCAAAGAAAAATCATTGTTATCAAGAACAAAAAGCGTCAACAACTTTATCAAAATTGTAGAAGTTCTGTTAGTTTGTATCAGGCGGAAAAGTCCTCCTCGTCTGCTGAGGTAGAAAGTCCCGTTCGGCTGCTCAGGTGTTGTATACCTATTCCTCCAGGTTAAATGAGGGGTTATTAAGAGAAATTCCAAAGGGATGTCTGGGACTGGACGTAGAATGGAAGTTTGAACCAGTATAAAAACTCATGGTGTGCTTATTCTTATTTACTTTACTATTATTATCCGTTTCCGCATTTTGATTATAATACATTCCATATTACACGATCCTAACTATTAGCTATACGACATACGTACTTCCATTTGGTATCAGAGCATAGCAACTTTCATATGGTGTCAGAGCACGGTCATCTAATAACCGTTACATACTTATTTGATATATTCTATTAATATGGAAAATAACAGTAACAACAGTTCATAGAAGGCCAATCCACTGCATGACCACCTCTATTCAATGGCATGAATTACACTTATTGGGCTACATGCATGAGAATTTATATGCAAGCAAATGGTTTTGATTCATGGAATATCACACAATCTGAATATCATATACCCACAACTGAATATTCTACATGGTCAAATACACAAAAATTAGATGCTACTGCAAATGCTAAAGCTATGAATATGTTGTTTTGCGCCTTGGACAAGAATAAGTTTAATCGTGTTAGCATGTGCAATACTGCATATGAATTATGGCGAACACTGAAATAACTCATGAAGGTACTAACAAGGTTAAACAAAGCAGGATATCTATGCTTAAGAATCAATTTCAAAATTTTAGAATGAAAGAAAGTGAGTCCATTAATGATATGTATTCCAGATTCCGAGATATTTATCATTCATTATTAAGACTAGGAGAAAAGTTTTCTGATTTTGATATAGTGTCAAAAATCCTAAACTCTTTAACGGATGAATGAGAAAGGAAGGTCTTAGCTATTGAAGAAGAAAACGATATTTCCACTATGAAACCAGAAGGGTTAATAGAAAATCGAATGTCATATGAAGTGAATTTGCAGGCAAAGAAAGTTCAAGCATAGGATATAAAGAATCTAGCATTCCAAGCAGAAAAAGATGATTCAGATGAAGAGGATAAGGCACTTATTGCAAAAAAATTCAATTTTTTTTTTGAAATTCAAAAAGAATAATAAGTTTAAGAGTAACAAAAGTAACTCCAACAACAATACTAATATCAATAGACCGTCATCTTCAGTCATGGAATGCTATGAATGTCATAAGAAGGGCCATATGAAGAGAGATTTTCCAGAATGTAAAAAGAACAAATTCAAGAAGGACAAATTCAGAAAGAAAGCTTTTTCAGTCACTTGGGACGAATCAGACTTATCAAATAGTGGTAGTGACAACGACAGCGACAATGGACAAGCTAAGGTATGTTTCATGGCCACAAAAGACGATGTAAGTGATTTAAGTTTTGGTGATTTAGTAGAAATTAATTCAAAATTAATAAATTTAGTAAAACAAATTAAAAAGAAGAACAAGAAATTAATAGAAAAACTGAATAGATCAAAATTAGACGTGAGTATGCTAAAAGATGAGAAGAAAATTCTAGAAGAGGAACATGAGAATACTCAAGAATCTTATTCTAATTTAACTTCCCAAATATCTATGATTACTCAAGAATTAGAAATTTAGAAAAATAAGAATGATGATCTATCAGTAGATACTAAAGATTTAAAATCTGGCTATAAAGTTTTAGAATTAGAAAATTCTCAAAACAAAATTATAAAATATTTCTAAAAATGTTTCTAATTTTAATAAAGGAAGAGAGAATATTTTAAAATTCTCAATCTACCTCAAATAAATCAGGACGAGAATATAAAAAATTATTTAAACTAGAATTTGGAAAAGGTTTGAATGACATTAAAAAATGATATTAAATCAACAGTTTCTAAGGAAATTAAAACTATAAAAATATGGAATCCTAAAACAAATAATAATTTGATTAGGAATAAATATACTAAATCATTCATGGAAACTGTTCATTATAATGATAATTATATTTTTAAAGGGAACCCTGAACCCTATTGGGTTTGGCTTCCTAATATTTAACCCTTAGGACCCTAACAGAGGAAGTGGGTACCAATATTATTCTTTATTCTTTGCAGGTACCACTTAAAAGAGGGAAAAGTTGATATTGGACAGCGGTTTCTCTAAACACATGACTGGCAATAAAGATATGCTAACCAACATTATCTACTTGAATGAAGGATCAGTCACATTTGGAGATAATTCCAAAGGCTATATCATCGGCAAAGGCGATGTCAACAACAACGACCTCAAAAAAGACAACGAAGAGCAACCTCAACCTCTCTAAAACCAATTGATACTCAAATTGTTCAATGGATTTACAATCATGTAGTGGTTGAACGGTGGAACAAATTGAAGGAATCAAGATTTCTAGAAGGATCATTTGTGGTTTACCCTGACTTCCACGCATATGGAATTCAAGATTTGGCAAGAAGTAGTTTGGAAATACTATTAGACTACAATCAAAACAAGTTAAAAATTATTCACACCATGGTGAAGTTATTTCTTGCTAATCTCAATCTAGATCACCAAACTCCACGGAATAGATATAATTGTGTTTCGAGTCTAGTTTGTAGCGACAAGTATTTTTCTCTTTAGCAAGAATAGGACATATACTTACACTCTGGTGGATGGAATACCATTGGAAGACTTGAATTGCGATATCAATATTCGAGACAAGATAAGCCATTGTTTCCTTGAAGATAATACGAGAGAGTTGAAATCTATTTCACTACGACTGAAAACAAGAATTTTGCATCATGCCTTAATGAAAATAATACTTCCAATGGATCATATGAAATAGTATACCCGAAGAACAATACAACATTGTGTGCTACATATGTAAATGTTCAAATAAATTGGCTGAAACTTGTTCTTGATGAACTTCTAGTCTTCAATCAAGAGAAACAAAATATAATCTACTAAGGAGAATACATTATGAGATTACTTATGGACCTTCAAGTGCCAATACCCGACTCGGACATTTCAATTGTAAAAACTCATAATAGTCGGACGATAAGCCTCATGAAATTACCCCCACGAACCCTCCGTATCATGACATTTCAAGATTAGCAAAAACGTTCCCAAGAACATCAAGAAGAAGCACCACCGCAAAAACAAGTCGATGAAATTCGAACCACTACACCTTCCCGAGGAACACACGAAGCAATCGATCTTATAGCTCGCAATCAAGCGATATTAGATTCATGTGCCAGACTCATCGACAAGAAATTTGAAAAGAAGTTCAATAAGATAAAGAGCTTCTTTGGCATATTATGGGAAGCTATCTCTTGCATCGCTAGATCATCTACTCATTTGGAAAACAACCGGCACAGGAATTTGCATGGACAACATCGGATGAGGAAACAGAAAGTGATATGGACAAAGATAAGGGGAAGAGTCCAATGATTCTCGGAGATGACGAAGAAGAAGAATCCGATAATGATAGGGAAAATAGAAGTGAAAATTTGATTTTTTTGGTAAGTTATCTTTTGTGAAAACCATGATATGCTTTATGATGTTATGTTTGTGACGTTGTGACCAAATGTTTGTGCATTCGTCATGTTAGTATTAGTAAAAAAATGTCAGTAATGTGATATGTTCGTGAATGTTTGTATGATAATGTCTATGTTCTTATTTGTAATGATTCGTAATGTCTCATTCTACAAATATTCGTTAGTACTCTATGATTATTGAATTAAGTATTCCCTTTTGTCGATGATAAAGGGGGAGAAATTTATGTACTAACTTTTTATGTAGGAATAGAAAAGTCGCCACACATTCAAGGGGAGGAATATATAATCTAAGTTATATATTTCCATATATGAAGAATCATCAAAATCAGTTGTCATCAATCAAAAAGGGAAAGATTTTTAAATCACGAGTTTTGATTCAAGACAAGCTTCAACGATCAACGATGAGATTAGACGATCAAAGCGACAAAAAAAGAGAAAGCTATACATAGGTGGTGAACTACAAAGGAAACTAGACTTCAAACCCGAGTACGCTATAAAAATCTTTATTGTTTGAGTCGTAGTTATAGTGTATAATTGTTAAAATCACTCCTCAAGTAGTTTACACACACTATATAAAAGTTTTAAATATATGTATATACAAAATAGTGTGCACAAGTGCACATTGTGCAAAAAAGCACAGTTCAGTCGACTGGACCGAATTCACCAGTCGATTGAATCTGTGTTCTTTGCACAGACATGCACACATGCACGCCACTTTAATATTCAGTCAACTAGATATTTTTGACCCATCGACTGACCGTACGCAACTGCCATATTTCCTGAAGGGTTGCTTCTCTTTACGAAGAGTAACGATCCAAGTCGAAGAGTTACGGATGCAACTCTTGATTGAAACTCTCCGTGAACAGTAGCAACCTTATATACTATATATATAAATCTAAATCCATGATTTTAATAATTCAATTTTACTTCAATCTATTCTATTCTCTGATCTATATTTCTTGATATTTCTGCATTCTAAAAGCTTTCTAATCAAATATATATTGCTTAAATCTCGGAGTTAATTATTATATACTTCGATTTAAAGCAATATCTTCCTTTCTAATCTTCACACACACAATATTTACTTGAGGATTTGATTATAGGAAGGGTGTACTATCAAAGCCAAATCAGTGTTATCAAGAACATAAAGCGTCAACAACTTAATTGAAATTGTAGAAGTCCTGTTAGTTTGTATCAGGCGGAAAAGTCCTCTTCGGCTGTTGAGGCGGAAAAATCTTGTTCGGCTGCTAAGGTGTTGTATACCTATTCCTCCGGGTTAAGTGAGGGGTTATTGAGAGAAATTCCAGAGGGAAGTCTGGGACTGAACGTTGAATGGAAAGTTCGAACCAGCATAAAAACTCCTGGTGTGCTTGTTCTTATTTACTTTACTATTATTATCTGTTTTCGCATTTAGATTATAATACATTTCATATTACACGATCCTAAGTATTAGCTATATGACATACGTACTTTCATTTGGTATTAGAGCATAGCGAATTTCATTGATATCTGTGACCATTGATGGGTTTAGTTACAAAAACAGTAATGAAAGTCACTTTGGTTCTATGTTAACACAATCAATGGACGAGATTAAATATACCGTATTGTCAAGATAGCTATTTAAGAGCTCATAAAGTTTAATACATTCTATAAAGTTACATATGTGGCCCAAAGGGAGATTGTTGGAATAATTCAGCATGATGGGGCCACATATTTTAATGTTTGAATGCGTGTTCTATCTTGTAATTAAGTCTAATTACGTGATCTATTTTGGAATAACATATTAAGACTTAAGGAGTTTATTTGTCATGTAAAATTACAACGTCCGGATACCGGAGTGATAATTTTAGTTTGTTTAAGGGCTGAACTGAAAAATGTCACACACTATATATATGGGGTTTTGGTCCACAAATTACATAAGTTTTATCATATTTCTCTACCCTCTTCTAAAGAGAATTTACAGATCTAACCTTGTGTCAATTTGAAAGATCTGATCCAAATTAATCTTCACATCAATTAAGAATCGGTGAATTCAGGTACGTGTTCCGTTGTTAATTTCATATACTTGTTTCTCAATTGAATCAATATGGGATATATATATATATATATTTAGATTTAATGTAGATTAATCACCAACATTCTTTCCTAAGGAAATAGAAACCATGGCTTGTGAAGATCCTTTGTATTTCACAAGTTTATGTTCTTTGCTTCCTTTTATCAACAGTTTTATGTTTTTCCATGCTAATGTAGCATGTTGTTGTGTAGTAAAACCTTGCTTTAGCTCCTGCATCAAATATTCATATACACACTCATATTTTTTGTTTCAACTTATTTTACACAAATGTAAACCACTAAAAGCAAAATAGCAAGAATTTACACACATGATTTGTTTATCTCGATGTTACAAAAAGTAAAGAATAACATGTATAATTGGACGAGTAAGCTTACATACATAATCCACTATCACATTTTGATACATACCATATTGTAAACCTATTGTATCCCAATTTAAAACTTATTTAAACATGCATAGGATGGTTTGAACATTAGTGTTACCATGTGGCATAATTGCTTTTACTTTTGACTGCTTTGCATTTTTGTATTTATGTGCAGACTTAGTATCCATAAGTTTGCTCCATCATAGTAAAAGCCTAAGCATCTTCCCATTCTTCTAAATAATTTTTTTATTATATTTATTTATTTATTTCCAAAGTAAAGAATTTGAATCTTTTTTGTCCAACTTTATGTATCCTGTGTGCCCTTGCTATAACTCATTGTTGTTTTATTTAATATCAATGAAAAGGTTTGATAATAGCGATTCAATAGTAAAAATATGATTAGACCCAATAGAACACACAATTTGAGGTTAGAGGAATGATGCTAATAATAGGAAATTAAAGAGAAATCGCTTAGTTTAGTGTGATTAACATAATTGAACACACAATACGTACCTGACATGGTTACCTCGAATTACATAATTGAATCTATATTTTGAAATAATTGAATCTATACTGACAATTCTTTTCTTGCCTCAAAGTACATGACATGGTTGCAAAAATGGAAATCGCTGAGTTTAGTGCAATTAACATATTTTTTAAAATTCACCAAATGATTTTCTATAAACCTGAAAAATAACCATTTAGCTATCCATGCTCTAACTACTGAAGCTTGGTGAAGGAAAATTATAATTCTACCTAAAAAACTAATGGATATGAATTTATGTTAATTATAATTCTTATTCATATCTATTACATTTTCTTGCATATGTGCAGGGCCTTTAAAGCTTATAAGGCATATGGTTGTAAGTCTCAAGGAACTTACTTGAAATGGATAAATGTTAAGGTGATTTATTTTCTAACAAACAAATGAAAACTTGTATTTAATTTGAGATATAAATTCATTTTAAACTGACTAATGAAATATCTTGTAACATTGCTATAGTGCCTCAACAATCTGGATCAATGGATTGTGTATGTTATGTGATGAGGTATATGCATGAAATAGTAAAAACCACCATCAAAACAACGATCTAGCCGGGGCACCACTTTAATTTTTTTCCTTCATATTTTATGTTAAGTAACTATATGATCGATGTTTTGAAACGATCTCTTAGTTGCAGTACCTTGTATAAGTTGGTTCTTATAGCGAAAAAGAGATGGACGAGGTTCCAAATAATTTAGCTAGTTATATCATACATAACTGGATGTAGTCTTCCTATATGCTATACTATGGTGAGTTTATTTCTTTTCTATTGATGTATGATAAATGACATAAATATAGCTTATTATATCCAACATAAATATGGCATGTTCCAATGTTCACTCTCAATCTCCATCATATAAATTCTCGATTGAATTTATTCATCCATTGATGTTAAACAAGATTAACCATCTTCAAAGTTTTCTCATTGGCATGATATAAAATACTTATATGTTTGGTTATAACCTTAGCAACTATAGTATATTTTGCCACAAACGTGTACGAAACACAAGTTAGAGAAGAATTTGAGTAGAATTTCTTTTTAAAAACAGGAGAAAAAATAAGAAAGCAGTTAACCATATTCCGTTGGTTTACTCCCTATTTATAGAGAAACAACATTCACGTCCATTCGTGAAGAGAAATGACGAAATGACACTTTCATTCAAAATTTGAATTTCGAAAATTTTGGTTCGTATGTCAATATAGACATACTCTATGGAGATATGTCAACAAACCCTTTGTAATTTTGAAAAACACTTTATAAAAATTATTTTAAATATTAAGTTTTGTGAAATATTTTGATAATTTGTAAAATTATTTAAACATAGTTTATACATATTTTAATTATATCAAAACTTAAGAAAACTTTACAAAATTATTTCAGAATATTTTAAGTATATAAAGGGTTTTAAATATAAATAATAAAATATAAGTGAATATATTTAAAATCCAAGTTATAACAAATAATATAATATCCTCATAAATATGCAGAAAGCTTTAAAACTAAAATTTTAACAAAGTATAATATTCAAAGTATATTTTAAAACACTTTAAATTAAAAACTTAATTTCTCAAGGTATAATAAAATTGAAAAGTAGAAATAATTTAAAGGCTATTTTGAAAGATTATTTTGAAAACAAGAATTCTCTTTCAAAACTATTTTGGAATTTTAATATATTTGAAATTGAAAATCATTTGAAAAGGAAAAATAGAAAGAGAGATCAAAGAGTGCTATCAGCGTTTGGAAAAAAAATTACGACTCTATAACTTATTTAGGAAATCTTGGTTTCTTCTATACTCATGAGCTTCAATCTCTAACTCTTGAATCTCTATATCAGCCTCTTGAATCTTCACTTGATACTATACAGTCTTCCTAATTAATACCTATATAATATATTTCACTGTATACTATATATAACTTGATAAAAACATTAGTATTTATATTTTATATAATGTTATCTATATTTTATATAATGTCATATGGTTGTTTTCATTAAAACTAGTGCCTAAGGTACTAACAACGGTAGCCAGAAGAGTTTTTCAAAGTGCCTTTAGTAATACACTAGAATTTATATAATAAAAGAAAAAATATTTATATGAAATGGCCAACCGAAGAATAATGACGGACTGTTCATCCTTAAGGGCGTAGGGAAACCCAGTATGCACGAGTCCTATGGACCTCCACTACACCGGTTACTTTACTTTAGGGAGAGAGAATATTAATTATATATAGATGAAGGAAGATACCATATACTTTCACTTTTCTCCTTCTCTCAATAAATTCATAGAGTAAGTTTGATAATTCAACCTTTAATACATTGGGGCGACTTGGAAAGAAGCAGTTGTTCAAGTTAATAAACAAATTTAAAGTGAGTTCCTCTATAAATTTGTAGAAATTTAAATCTTTTACATTAACAACATAGGTGCTTGAATTGATTTTTTAAAAATGATTTTAATATTTATCTAAGTGGCATTAGGAAGTGTATACTTGGGCAAATATTGTAGCACCCAAGATGGAGTACTTTCGAAATAATTTTTTGATTTTATTTTCCCTTACCACTTGTTCATTCCATAAAACAAATTAATAGAACATTTTATACTTAACAATGGATTAATCCAGCAAATAGTTGGTAGGAAGATATTGAATAGTCCGTAATTACTTAACTCAACTGCATTAGGATTACTACTGTAATTATGGAAATTTTGAGTAACGTGGAAGTAAATATTCTAGAAAATACATCATATTTAATAGTATTCCTTTGAAAATTGAGAAAAAATTGAAACAAATACAAAATGGTTTGGAAAACTAAAAGATTGAAAACTAGTAAAAAATGTAAAATGAAAATGATTAAATTTCAAAAAAAAAGTTACGAAAAAGCGAACTATTGGAATGACTGAAAGAAATCAAAATATTTGAAAATTATATTTATTTATTTTTGCTCAAGATATGTAAGATTAAGATTAAGAGAAAACCCTTATTACAATGATATATCTACAATGGTTGGTCAAGTTATCGTAGAAAAAACTTATTTTATGGCATTTATTTAAGAATCATTGCAACTTGATATATTGTGACAATGTTGTTCTAACCATTGTAAAAATATATTTGGTTTAATAATGTTTTGGAATTTTGTTCTAAATAATCATCTTCAGAAACATACATATCAAGTAAGAAGCATTGTTTGCATATATTTTTATTACATACAATTTAGATGCATAAATTTGACAATTTCTTATGTAAAAATATTAATAGATTATACTTGTCAAAATGTATAAAATGTTTTGAATAAAATATTCCAAAAATAAAATAAAAATTATCAAAAAGTTAAATAACTTAAAGAAAAGTCAAAAGTTTAAAACATAAACGAAAAAGGTTTCAAAAAATCTAAAGCATGTAAAATGTTCTTTTTTAAACGATTCAAAAATATTTAATTTATTTAAATAAAATAAAAATTATAGCAATTCTAGAACAATGGAATATTCGAAAATTTGATGAAAAAATATTAAAGGTTAAAAATTCTAAATGTGCACATTTTTAAAACTAAATTCATAAATCATAAAGTAAAAAAAAAATTAGATATTCATTACATTGCCAAAAATGTTAAAATTTTCGAAAGGAACTTTTTTTCCAATTCAAAGAGTTTCAAAACATAAAAAAAAGTTTTCGATTGCTTAGAAAGATGGTCAAACATATAGTAGTGATTTGGAAAGAGGTGTAGACCATGTCTACAACTAACTTTTAGAGGTTTATATTTCTATTTGATTTGGATTATAAATATTTTCATATCATAGAAACACATACAAATAATATAGGTTGCAAGAAATAGGACATACGTTAATTTATAATGGTTTGGTAGAATAAATGCCTATGTTCGCGTTGCATATTGCTTATCTCTTTATAAATCTCAAGTACACCGGTGAAATAAAAAATAGTATGATCTACATATCAAAAGAAACACAATTTATAGCCTTTGAAAATCGGTATGGCAGCAATCAAAATGAGCCAACTCAAATACATATAGTAAAGTGCTCTCCTCTGTTAGGCTACAATTTATAGTGAAACACTATTCAATAAAGTATTCTTCTATGTTGATATTGAATGTTAGTTTCACTATAACTAGTGGTGAACTCAAAGTCAAAATTTTCTACCATAGTAAATTGGTTTAATCGATAAATGTTATTTGATAGAACCAAAGACTTTATAGTTTGGATTTCATAATTAACTAGAATTAATAAAGTGTTGGCCATTGACCAATTTTTTAGATGTCTTACTGAAATTGTAATGACATGAGAAAACAAGCACAATATATCATTGCTTAAAGGTGTAACTTAAAATAATTAGAAATTAAGTTTTATCTAGATGATGAGTAAGTAAACGAACTAGTGTCCATTACCATGCTTCTGCAAAGTCCGCATACTCTTTAAAGTTTGAATTGTTTAATATTTCTAAGCACTAAGTGTACATTTGAAAATCACAAAATAATATTTGTCGGTATATTTCTAAATTTAACTAAATCAAATTTATTTATAAGTGTTACAAAATTAAAGGAGAAAACTACTATACATATTATATTATGTTTTATAGTTTTTCGCTACCAGAGAAATGCAAATTTTCCATCACCAATATGCGAAGCCATACTAAGTCGCACCGACGTGACATAAGAAAATCTTCAATTGTCCATATGGCACAATATAGGCATAGGGAATCCCTATGCCTTTGCAACATCGCACTATAATTACCTATACATCCCCATTTTGAGATTAAAAAAAATTAACGCTGATATTGTTGCCATCATCACTGGAATTATTTTTGAGCAATAAAATGAGATCACTTTTTTTTCCATCAACATTAAGTAAACAGAGCAACCAAAATATTTTTCCATTACACAAATTTGCCTTTGTTAGTCCCTGAGAAGATGGTTTTGATGACAACAACCTTAGGAATTGTTATAAAATATAAATACTAACATTATAGTTTAGATATATATGTATATGTAGGATGTAACCATGCAGGTACCAAGAATGATGACTGTACAGTATAGAGATTCAAGACTGAAGATATCAAGATTGAAGACTCATGAGTGTCAAGATTATCAAGAATTCAAGATTTCAATAATAAGTAATTTAATTAGGATTTTTTTTTTAAACTCCTAGAAAAGCACTGACATCAATCCATTTTATTCGTGGAATGGCATCCACTTCGAGCCCGTTAAAGGGATGGAACCCTAAGTAGGATGGAACCTACGAAAAATCTAGTAGAACATTGTTTTGTATCCACTAACTTTTATTCAAATGTTTTACAAAATTATATCTTTTTTTCAAAATGATTTCAAAATCTTCCTTTTAAAAGAATCAAAAACATCTATCCTGTTTTAAAATACTTTTAGCCTCAAAATAATCTTTATCTTCAAAATCAAATTATCCTTGGTTTTAAACTATATTTTAATTATAATTTATTTAACTTTTAATATTTATACTTAGATTTAAATATAAAATTATAGTAAAATCTTATATATACCAAAATATTATTTTCTATACTTATTTATGTATTTTAACTATAGTTAAGTATATTTATAAAGTTTAAAATAGTTTTAATAAAAGATAGAAGTTATTTTCAAAGAAAAACAAATTACCAAAAATAACATAGGCCTGTCGACAACCCCAAGATACCCTTGTCGACAAGGTGATAGTTTATTTCAAAAATTTGAATTTCAAAGGAAATGTCTATTCTTCATATCCTTTCATGAATGGACATGGATGTTGTTCTACTATAAACAAGGGATGTTTTAAACGAATTTATATATATTCTCTAATTTCACTCCTCTTCTTCTTCCGCATTTCTTTATATACATTTTTACCATTACTCTGCCGAAATCACCATTGAATCAAACTAGATCATCTCTGGTTTGATTCTCTATCACTATCTCAACAAAATCCCAGTGCTATTCAGAGTTATAGACTTCTTTGTAATTAATTGAGTGAGAAAAGGTGTGATTGTAGGCTCTAAAATCAATCAAGCGAGAAAAGGTGTGATTATAGCCTGGGAAATCAATTGGGTGAAGTTGTTGCCCGTAAAATCTAGTATCTCTACCTAAAGGATTGTGAATCTGGAGTGGTGTACCTCGTGGCCTTGAAATCGAGGGTGTAATTGTAAGAATTAATTTTGAAAGTAAATCCATACTTGTGTTGCGGGACTGGATGTAGGATAACTCCGAACCAGTATATAATCCGGTGTGTTCTTTCCTTTATTGCTTTTACTTTATATCTGCATCTGTGTTTGATTCTATGATCATATCTGTGTCTGAATATTGCATACATTTGTGTTCAAATTAATATAAACTCAAAAAGAATTATTAATTCCTTAAAACACTATTCACCCTTCCTCTAGTGTTAATTCTAGCCTTAAGATCTATAATCCGCATTTCTCACATTTGGTATCAGAGCAAGGTTTTCAAAGTTTCATAATCTGAATTTTGAAAAACTTTCAAAATGGCTACCAACACTGAACTGTTAATACTACCAACACCGATTCTATTATCCCTGTCACTAGTTCATTTATAGAAGGTCATCCTACTGTTAGACCACCACTTTTTAATGGCAGTAACAATGCATATTGGGCATGTAGGATGAGAATATATTTACAATCTATAGAACTAGACACTTGGAATATTACCCAGACTGAATATTTTGAGCCCACAACTGATTTTTCACAGTGGACTGCTGAACAAAAGACCGTTGCACAAAACAACTCTAAAGCTATGAATATTCTGTTTTGTTCGCTTAATAGGAATGAATTTAATGGAGTGTCAGTTTGTAAGTCTGCATATGAAATTTGGAAAACTTTGCAAATTACTCACGAAGGAACAAGCAAAGTTAAACAGACCAAAATTTCCATACTCACAAATCAGTTTCAATTGTCTAAAATGAATTCTAATGAGTCTATTTCAGATATGTATAGTAGATTTCAGAATATTATGCATTCTCTAATATCCTTGGGAAAGGAATTTTTAGAAGAAGATCAAGTCAGAAAATCTTTAAATTCTCTTACTTCAGAATGGGATCAAAAGACACCTGCGATTGAAGAGGAAAATGACATCGGTACCTTAAAGATAGAAGAATTAATTAAAAATCTAATGTCGTTTGAAGTCCAAATGATTGGGAGAAGAGAAATCAAAGCATATGAAAAAACATCAATTGCATTCAATGCATTGACTGATAGATCAGACTCAAACAACGATAATGATGAAGAGATAGTCTTTATGACCAAGAACTTTCGGAAATTCCTGAAATACAGAAAGATGAATAATCTCAAGAAAAACAACTATAAGAACTCTGGTAATCAAAATGTAGTGCCAAATATATCAAATGTTTCAACTGTGACGAACCAGGCCATATCAAAAGAGACTGTCCGCATCCAGATAGGCTAAATCTTCCTATAAACAATGATTCTGCAAAGAAACGAAAACGTGCATTTACTGCTACTCTAGATGACTCAGACTCATCCTCAAGCGATGATGATCAGAAGACAGATAATTCAAATATGTGTTTCACGGCAGTTCACGACTCCGACGAATTCAGAGAAACGGACTCAGAAAAAGGTACACGTTTTCAATAGATTGGTTGAAATTGCATGCTTTGGATTGGATGCTTGATTGGTTGATTTTCAATTGGTGTGTCGTTTGAATTTTAAAAATTTTATTTTTATTATTTTTAAATATTATTTTTTTATTTTTTTTATTTTTTAATAGTATCATAATATGTTATGGAATATACTATAATTCTAGTAATATTCTAGATATGTATAGACATTAAAAATAATATATATATATATGTATATATTAGAATACTTAGGAGAAATAAATCATGAAAATTCAAAGACACCTGTCGACAAGGGCCCCCACGTTGTCGACAAGGGTACAGAAATTTGAAATTCAAAATTTGAATTCAAATGTTGAATTTCCCTCCATCTTTTCACTTCATTCAAGTCTCTGAAAAGTCACCTTTTGACCAGAGAACATGTCCCTTGAGAATCTATTTATTTACTATCTCTTATCACAACTTTTCACTGTCATTTTCAAATTCAAACTCTTATTTCAAAATATAAAGCTCTCTTCTCTCTACTCTAATGGCTTCTTCAAGCAACCCTTCCACAATGAGAATTTCCATAAAGATAAAAGAACAACTTTTCAATGATCCGGAGGCTGTAAAAGCATATATCAACTATGTTAACTATGGAAAAGTCCATCTCGGGAAGTTTGCTTTATTTCAAGATTTCTCTACTTATGAAATCGATTCTCTTTTTGCAAACAACCAAGTTCTTAGTCTTGTTGATGCTTCACAAAATGATTTTGTTTGTTATCCAAATCATGTTAAAATTTTCTAAGCAAATCTCAATCGTTGATTTTATAATGGAAACGATGATGAAATTTGAAGTAGTGTCAAAGGCCCTAGAATCATTTTAAATTGTGATCTTTTGGGTACCATTCTCAATTGCAAGAGTATGAGAATGGATCTTTCTAGTTTTAATATCGATGAAAATGATCGTGAGACATTTCATCACATTTTCGAAGGAAATGATAATTTTGAATTCATAAATCAAAACTTTCGACCAAAAGCTAGAATTGTTAATCTTCTTTTACAACATACTTTGACCCCAAGATCGAGGAGTTTTAACAATTAAACTTCAAAAATTTGCAAAGCACTTTTTGCTATTTTTGAAAATTATGATATTAATTGGGCGCAAGTTATTTTGGATGAATTTCGTCCCAAAAATCTTGACATGGGCGAAAACACTTTGTATCATGGAATTTATCTCACTCGAAGTTTTAATTATTTTGGAGTAGATATCAAAGGAGAAGAATTTGTTTCAAGAAAAGTTTTTAATCACTCAAACATTTTTCTTATGAAAATTCCATATGTTTTTCAATCATATGAAACTCTTGCCGAAAAGGAAGAGCGTTTGGCTCATGAGGAGATGGAAGAGGAGGAAGAAGAAGGGGATGAAAGGGAAATAGAAGAAGAAGAAGAAGAAAGTGAAACATCCTTGGAAAGTATTGACTATCCCTCTAATCCAACCAACAAAACCTTACTCAAAAATCAAAAGATCATTGTTGAGAATCAACGGACACTTAAACGGTCCGTTAGTAAGAAATTGGATAAAATGTCATCCAAGATGAACAAGTTTTTCTCCAAAATCAGCAAGAAGCTTTGATTATCTTCATCTTCGTCATCGTCTAACTAGTTCTACCTTTTCATGTCATGTTGTATTGGTTTTAGTTTGTTTTTATTTGAATGTTCGTGTAGTTCTTAATGTTTAATCATTGTATCGTTCTATTATGAAATGAAATTGAATTATTTTTCTGTTAGCTAGCTTATTCTATCTCCAGAATAAATGTTAGTATGTTATATAAATATATATACACACACACACACACACACACACAATTATTCAACAAATCAAAGTGAGTCATCAAAATTAACCGACCCCTGTCGACAACCCCCCGTATATCATGTCGACAAGCACTGGTCAAAAATGACTTTTCACTTTAAATTTGAAATTTGAATAACTACCTTGTGTCTATTCATTTCAAATGAATTTCTACACCTATAAATACATATTTCTTCTAGAATTCATCACTCAAAATTATTACTTATCTACTTTACCTCTATTTCTTCTCACAAACTCAAATATGGCCAATCCAATTCGTAGTTTGACCGAGAATCTTGAAGAAATCCTTAACTCTTTCAAAAATATTCTTTCTTTCATTCTTCATAATAAGCGACACTTAGAATTGAGTCAAATGCAGACGATCAAGGAGCAAGAAAAGCATTTCGATACGATATAATGGATGATTTCTTCTCTGCACAAAAATGATAATGAAGCACATCCTCCGGTCTCTCTCACCAATGAAAATGAAGATTGGGATGCCATTAAAGCAGACCCTATATTTGGAGAAGAAGGATGGGTGGAAGTTCCTCGTAATGTTTGATTTTATTTGATTGCTTTGTTTGATTTGAATTGATTGCTTGGATTGATTTGATTTGATTTGGTTTGGTATGGATTGACAATTGGTGTGCAAAACATAATATGTATAAATATACATTAGTTTCTTTTCACTCTTTCTTATCGTTATATGATCTTGCTTATGTTTTCTATGCCAATGAAAATATAACAATATATAATTAGTAAATGATTTGTGTTCTTATATTTGAATTCTATCACTATTGTAAGTATTATCATATAAGGATTCTTAGTTAGGATAGTTAGTAATTAAGGTCTAAGTTTTAGTTTTAGAATTAAGTGTTGATTATTTATAATAACACTATCATTATAATCACATGTCATATAGTATTAGATTAAGGAGGAGTTATATAGTTTGGAGTTAGTTTTTATTGATGACAAAGGGGGAGAAGTATAAAATAGGATAGTTAGGCATAGTTTTATTGGGAGTTATTAGTATTAGGAGGAGTAATTAGTTTTAGGGGGAGTTATTAGGATAGAAGTAATATTTTATAAACAAAGATTGTCATCATCATAAAGGGGGAGATTGTTAGTCCCTAAGAAGATGGTTTTATGACAACAATCTTAGGAATTGTTATAAAATATAAATACAAACATTATAGTTTAGATATATATGTATATGCAGGATTTAACCATGCAGGTACCAAGAATGAAGACTGTACAGTATAGAGATTCAAGACTGAAGATATCAAGATTGAAGACTCATGAGTATCAAGATTATCAAGAGTTCAAGATTTCAATAATAAGTAATATAATTAGGAATTTTGTTAAAACTCCTAGAAAAGCACTGACATCTTAAAATCCATTTTATTCGTGGAATGGAATCCACTTCGAGCCAGTTAAAGGGATGGAACCCTAAGTAGGATGGAAGCTACGAAAAATCTAGTGGAACATTGTTTTGTATCCACTAACTTTTATTCAAATGTTTTACAAAATTATATCTTGTTTTCAAAATGATTTCAAAATCTTCCTTTTAAAAGAATTGAAAACTCTATCCTGGTTTTAAAATACTTTTAGCCTCAAAATAATCTTTATCTTCAAAATCAAATTATCCTTGGTATTAAACTATCTTTTAATTATAATATATTTAACTTTTAATATTTATACTTAGATTTAAATATAAAATTATAGTAAAATCTTATATATACCAAAATATTATTTTCTATACTTATTTATGTACTTTAACTATAGTTAAGTATATTTATAAAGTTTAAAATAGTTTTAATAAAAGATAGAAGTTATTTTCAAAGAAAAACAAATTACCAAAAATAACATAGGCCTGTCGACAACCCCAAGGTACCCATGTCAACAAGGTGACAGTTTATTTTAAAAATTTGAATTTCAAAGGAAGTGTCTATTCGTCATATCCTTTCAGGAATGGACATGGCCGTTGTTCTATTATAAATAGAAAATGTTTTAAATGAATTTATATATATATTCTCTGATTTCACTCCTTTTCTTCTTCCACATTTCTTTATATACATTTTTACCATTACTCTGCCGAAATCACCATTGAATCTAACTAGATCATCTTTGGTTTGATTCTCTATCACTATCTCAACAAGATCCCAGTGCTATTCAGAGCTATAGACTTCTTTGTAATTAATTGAGTGAGAAAAGGTATGATTGTAGCCTGTAAAATCAATCAAGCAAGAAAAGGTGTGATTGTAGGCTGGGAAATCAATTAGATGAACTTGTTGCCCGTAAAATCAAGTATCTCTACCCAGAGGATTGTGAATCTAAAGTGGTATACCTCGTGGCCTTGAAATCGAGGATGTAATTGTAAGAATTGATTTTGAAAGGAAATCCGTACTTGTGTTGCGGGACAGGATGTAGGGTAACTCTGAACCAGTATAAAATCCGGTGTGTTCTTTCCTTTATTTCTTTTACTTTATATCCGCATCTGTGTTTGATTCTGTGATTATATCTCTGTATGAATATTACATACATTTATGTTCAAATTAATATAAACTCAAAAAGAATTAGTAATTCTTTAAAACACTATCCACCCCCTTCTAGTGTTGATTCTAGCCTTAAGACCCGTAATCCGCATTTCTCACAGCCTTTACTTAACATTTTCTAAAACTAGCCTGCATAGAGGTTAAATATAATAAAACATAAATAATAATGTCATTCTTGATATTTGGTGATGTCTACATGAACATTTAATCAGTTATAAAGTCTGGGTTTACAACAACGGAATCAAAAAGTCGATTTTTTCAGCTACTAAACCTCATCGTCAATTTTTGATGCTTTATTTTTCTTTTATCAAACCCGTCTAAACTTAAACTCAGCCTACTCGAATGAGCGCCCATGAGTTTATGGGAAATCAAAAAATAGGGGTCTGACATAAAGCCTGTTATGAGTAAAACATACCCTAATACAAAACAAAGTGAAACCATGCCGTCTAATAAGTTTTCTTCTCATTGTGCTAACAATATCAAAGTCCTCATGTCAAACAAACCGATCATCGTACATACAAGTCATTTTTTCATACATAGTGTGCCTTACACTAACTACTTCATCGTGTTTAGGATTTATAGTCATTTTCATGTCGTTGCTTCTCATGTATTAACTCTTTAATTCAATTTAATGTCATGTTTTGAAATTTTAGGCTGTCGCTCTAGCCGTATACCATCGCTTTCATTTTATGTTAAGAACGGACTTTTATGTTGCCACCAAGGTCATATGCCTACACTTTCTAGTGCAATGTTGTATTTAAACATTGGGTTGCCACATAGGCCTTACACCCCGTCTACAAGTACAATGTCATGTTTAGACATCGGGCTGCAAATTAGGCCTTGCACCACATTTCCAAATAAGTTGTAATATTTAGACACTGAGTTGCCACTTGGGCCTTACACTACGTTCCCAATTACAATGTCATATTTAGATCTGGGTTGCACTTAGACCTTACACTACATTTTCGATTACAATGTCATATTTAGACATTGTCCTTACACCATGTTTCCTAAAGCAATATCATATTTAAACATTGGTTAGCCAGTAAGGCCTTACACTATAAAAAAATTCATTTTAAATGATACTATTTATCATTTTTTACTTTTATAAGCTTAACTTCATTTATCATTCTTAAATAAGTTGAATTTTTTTAATTTATTAACTTTTTTATCATAATTTCATCTTTGGTGAAATTCAACATCAATAACTTGGGATCCATTTTCTAAAATGCTACTAAAAAGTTTACTTACTTATTTAAGCTAGTTATACTATAGCTTTTGCCTACATTTTTTTCGTGCCTTTAAGGCTATCGTGTCCTTTGAGCTATCGCAACCATAACTCTATCATTCCTCCAACGTTATCATGCATCAAAAGCTACTGTGCGACTAAAACTTTCACCTCTCCAAGTCTATCATATCTCTAGGGCTATCACACGTCTAAGCTAGCATGCCTCTTGAGTTATCATGCATTTAAAGCTATCACAAACATAGTTATGATAAGCCTCAAACGCAAAAGCGATCGTAAATCAAAACTCCTGGCATATGCATTGTAGATTGAGGATATCATGAGTCTCAGTTATAGGCTAACATAAATCTTGGTCCAAAGCTATCAAAAATCATAATTGCTATTGTAAGTCACATAAAGGGCTATTGTGAGTCTCACATGAAAGCTATGATGCACCTAACATTCCAAGGCTATCATTGCTCTAACTCAATGATATCGTGAGTTTAGTGGAAAATTCTTTCCCCTTCCCTTAGTTTAGTTAGGTAGTTCATCTCCATAATTAAGTGTAAAATTGATAATATTCATTATTAAAGCAACAAATTTTAACTGTTATACTTGTCATTTATTTATTTTTTACGTTTGTTCTGCAACAGTACTTTCTAGACATAGCCGAAAATTATGCCCCTTCAATTCATCATGGATTAATAATTTTCCTTAATTACTTTTATTAATTAATGTATGTTTTTTCCCATACCAATTAATTCATAAAAACTCAAACATTAATGGGGAAACTCCTAAAAAAATTATCAATATTCAAAAACAGCATCATCTACCTTTAATATAAATTTGAAGTAAAAACATTAATTTTAAAGTATCAATTTACACCTGAAATTGCCTATTTTCCACTTAGAAAATCCATAATAAATTATTTCTTCATCCAAAAATTACAAAATTTTAAACCACCTTATTTTTACCTTAAAAACATTACTTTAGAATTTCCAAACATTTAGGGAAGATTAACACATGTTTTGCCCTAAAATATGCCCTAAACAAAGCCATTTTAGTCCCTAAATATTTATAAAAACATTCGTTGCTAGTAAATCATGTTTATCAACGTTTAATATAAACAAAATAAAAAAAAAATTCTTAGCCAAGAAAGTGTGGAAAATATTAAATGAATATTACTCACCTAAGCTTTGAAGACTTGATTAATTCTTCTTTCTTCTTCTTGGAAAATGTAATCTTTCCCCTTTGTGATTTGATTTGCTCTCCCTCTCCTCAAAATGGTTGTTGGCCTTGCTTTGTATATCTTTATTTTTTTGGTTTACAAATGAAAATGTATGACGAGTTGTTATGGTTATGTGATGTAAGTGTTAGTGATTTGGGTTTTGGGCTAATATTCCTTCTTGCGTAGTATTAATAACATCTCAATCTTTTCACCATAACATCCACTTTCTATTCCTTTTATTAAATCTACTTATCTATTATCTGATATGTTATTTTATTAGTTATTTCCCCATATTATGATACCCCAAAATGTGGAGTTTTACAATACCCTTTTTTTCGAAATAAAAAACCGACATGGTATTGCTTAGGCGTAGGGAACTACTTATGTCTTTGCGATGTCATATATTTTCTTGAATAAAAACTTATGTGGCATCGCTAAGGTATTAGGAACTGTCTATGCCTTAGTGATGCCTTACTAACACCATCCCCTATTACGCCCTCTCAGCCCAAGTTCGTTACATATCATTTTTTCCCTATTCAAAATAATCAACTGTCCCTAAATCCTCATCCTCTAGATCCTCCATTGCACTCTACACTATGAACTAGTGCCATTGTAATCTCCCCGCCAGTAGAATCAATTACACAACCATCGCAATTTTCATCTAGAACTATCATCGATGCCACCACACTCTCCATTGCAAGCAAGCTTTTATCGTGCTACTAAAAGCACTACCCAAAGCAATCACCCCACTCTCCTTTGTGCTTGGTTAGTTTGATTTCTCCTCAATGCTCTATTCACTCAATCTTAGAGGTAGTTAACATTTTTATATATTTTTTATTTGCAAAAAACCTATGGGCAAGTATAAATTGATTATAAATTTTTTAGGAAGATTAATTTGGTAATTTACTATGGTAATTATTTCATGAAAATGGTTATGGAGATTGATTGGACTACTATACAATACTAAATTAAAGAAAATTATTTGTGAAATCCCTTGTTTACTGAATAATGAATCCATTGTTTAAATTCAAGTATTACTTGTTTAAAAATGTCAATTAAATTTGGTCAACTAATTATTTATGTCATTGAATTATTATGTCATCGAATTGTTGTTGAAATACATTAGAATTGAAAATTTATCATATCAATAAATCACTTGTTTAATAATCCAATGTTGAAAAGAAATTAATAAAAATTAATAATAAAATTAATAATACTTAAATAGGTTTAGCCCATAAAATATTCGAGATTTAACATTATTTTAAAATATAGAAATTGGTTGGGATTAAATTGATGAAGCATTTTTGTAAAGTTAGAAATTTTAATAATGAAATATTTATTGCTTAAATTTAAGTAAAGATAAATATTAGGTTAGAGAATTTAACTATAGAGATTTAGTTGATAAAAAGAGTTATTAAATGAATTATTTTGATGGCAAATAACCATTAAGGGAAAAAAATACTAATAAAAGTGACTTTAGGGATTTTCGAAGTAATATTGACATTTTAAAGCTTAAAATGATTTTGAATTAAATAAAAAGTGGTTTAATTATTTTTAAATAGCTAAATAACTATAAATAAATGATTTTTGTATTTTATTATTATGAACAATGATTTTAATTTTATTAATGAGGGATATATATGTCTTTTCACAAAAATGGGCCAAATAATGTAATTTGGAAATAATTATTTTTAAAGTGAGTAAATTATGAAAATATTTCTTTTATGAAAATTTAGAATGTTGATTAAACACAATTATTAAATACATATGATTTTCATTTGGGGTTGATAGTTATTTTGATCTGGTAGAAAAGAAATTGATAAAGAGGAATAGAGAAAAAATAAAGAAATAATGATTTATGTTAAAGCCTATATGCCCATGCTTTAGCCTAGAAGACAAAAACCAGTCTAATGTTTTTGCTACCTATATCTTAAGAAGTGTTTAAAGACTAATTTTCTATCGGTTTAGAAAATAGCCAAAAAAATTTATTTAAAAATTTACCGTAAGCGCACAGCGTCCAATGCTAGTACATGACGAATACGAGTCGATCCGTAGGGAATTTTATAGATTTTAAATTTTTCTTTTCAATCAAATTAAACCAAACTTGAGATTGTGATTAGCTAAAAATGTAAAAAAAAAGATAGAATAAATGTGACGTAAAATATGAGATTATAAAAAAATTTAGAGGCAAATCCACTCTCTGATTTTTGTAAATCAACAAACAAATAATCTATGATCTCTATTTTTGATGTTAAGTGGAATTAGTGATGTATTTATCATAAGTATGGTTTATTTATGTTATTGATTAACATAACCTAAACCATCAAACTATAATACAACACATAAATGCACTTATCAATTCTCATAAAAATGAAGTCAAAGCAAAAGCTATTTTAAGTGTGATCTATTTACTATTGTATTTAGTAACATAGATCATCAATTTTTTTACTTTAATTCCAAAATCAAAAATCAATTAGTAAAATAATGATGTAAATTGTGTTTATGTGGAGTAAGTATAACCCATTTGTAATTACAACATATGCTATTAAATTCCATTTTATAAACTTACATCATCATTCATTTTCATGAAGCACAAATAAGACCATAAATCACAAATTATGTTGAATTTACATAATTAGAGAGCTTCATTATCCCTAAATTGAAGGGTTTTAGCTACTCATTTGTGTTATCAAATCAATACATGTAAATTTCAACATTTAAATAAAAGCAAAGAAGGCAAGAGCTAATTAGAATAAAAGAAGATCTATGCATAAAAGTAAAACTAAGCTATTAACATGAAATGAAAGAGCATGTAAATAAAAATGAACAAGAAGATAAAATAAGAACAAAGTAGAAGGAAAAGAACAAGAGGCTTAGGTAGCCATTTTTATTTCATGTAACTTTGAAACCACAACTTGTATTCTCATTTCCTAAGTAATTAAAAGAAGAAGAAGATACATTACATGTACATAAGAGGGCTATTTATACATGCACAAAACCTTAATCCAATTTTTTGCGGGCTTCCCAAAATGCCCTTTAGGAAGCGTGGCCACCAAGTAATCATTAGTCTCTAATTAATCCACCATTAAGTATGCATATGACTTTAACCTCCACTAACTTGTCTATTAGCTTCTAATTATAGATTCAAATAAGTGGGTTGGTGGGGTCCTCCATGATGCACGGTTTGAATTATTTCCATCTTCATCTTTTGTGCATGCATATTTCGTGACAACTTCTTCATAATTCTCTTCAAACTTCCTATAATAAAAAAGATAATGTGAAAATAAATATTCTCAAAATTAGTTCATGGACAAAATTACTATTTACCCCTAAATTGATGTATGGATGATGACTTGAAAGCATTTTTTTAAAATTTGATTTTGACATGTATATATACCCAATTATGACATTTATTCAAAAAATAGATTAAATATGGATGTAATAATATGCACATTTACATGCACATCAAGAAGTTTGGAACCTTTCTTTGCTCACTTTAAAATTATCTGTCATAACTCATTTTGCTCATTTTCCATTTCCTATATTAAAATTTAACCCTATTTCCCTTGGTTTGTCGGGCTATTACAGAAGTTCATTAAGTACTTCGCTAAAATTTCCATTACCTTGACATGCCTTACCAAGAAAAATTTGGCATTTTAGTGGGACTAAGGATATGGTAACGCTTTTATTGCACTGAATGAGTCATTAACTAGTGTACCTATAATGGTACTACGACGATTTGAAGGAATTCACAGTGTATACCGACACTCAACAACACTAGGTGTAGTTCTAATGTAGGAAGGGTGAGTTGTAAGTTATGCTAGTTGACAATTGAAAACTCACGAGAGAAACTATTCTACCCATGATCTTGAATTGACAACCATTGTTTTCACACTCAAGACATAAAGGCATTATCTTTTACGAGAGAGGTTTGAGCTATTCACGGATCATAACTCTCTGAGGTGTTTATTCTCCTATAAGGATTTGAATTTAAGGCAATGTAGATGGATAGAGTTCTTAGCATCGTATGATTTCGGTATCTCTTACACTCCAGACAAAGGCAATGTTGTAGCCAATGCCTTGAGTAGAAAATATGCGATGTTAAGCCTTATGTTCTTGAAAATGAAGCACTAGTTTATTTCTATATTTAATTTTCGACCTTCATCGAACATCATCCCAAGATTGTTAGCAGCTTTGGATGTGCAGCCTACATGTGTGGACAGTATTGGTTCAAGTTCGTAACGGTATATGGAGTTGTTGGATATTTTCAAGAGGCTGGGTAGAGGAAAGCATTCGATTTATCTAAGTCATTATACTATTCATTTGAAAGGGTAGTTGCAAAGAGATGGTAGACTATGTGATCCACTTATTATGGAGTTGATTGACAGGGTGCTAGTAGAGTCCGATCATGCCAGGTTGACCATTTTTCCCGATGGTGACAAAATGTATCGTGATATAAAGAGAGTTATTTGTTGGCCTGGTATAAAGAGGCATGTGGCAGAGTATGTGTCCAAGTGTGCGACTTTTCAAAGGGTAAAGGTAGAGTAAAAACACCCAAGTAGATTGTTAAAACCATTAGATACATTTCATAATGGAAGTGGGATGTCTCTATGAACTTGATCGATGGACTGCCTAGGCATAGGTGGAGAAATGAGAATATTTGGTTCATAGTCGACCGATTGACCAAACGTGCTCACTTTATTCTTTTTTGGAGTATATGAACAACTGCGTCCTTGGCAACTTTAAATGTAAGAGAGATATTTCAGTTACACAGAGTTCCTTTTAGTATTGTTAGTGACGGAGACATGCTTTATATTAGTGAGCTTTGGAGGTGTCTTTGGGAGGAATTTGGCACTGAGTTGAATTTGAGTACACGTATCACCCTCAGACAGATAAGCACACTGAGAAGGTGAATCGACTATTAGAAGACTTACTTCAGATGGGTATTTTTTGATTTTGGAGGCTTATGGGAAGATTTACTCCAATATGTATTTTGGGATTTTGGAGGGTCTTGGGAAAGCCACTTGCCATCAGTAGAAATTGCATACAATAATAGCTATCAAGCATGTATTGAGATGGCATCCTTTTAGGCATTGTATGGGAGGCCTTGTAGATCATTATCTTGTTGGTGGGAAACTACAGAAAGAATCATTCTTGGATCCAACATAATAAGGCGGACTTCGAAGAAAATAGAATTGACTTGTAGAACGATGAAAACCATGCGTGATAGACAGAAATTTTATGCTGATAGGAGACACACATAATTGGAGTTTGCAATAGGTGACATGATCTTTGTGAAGGTCTCACCGCTTAGACATGTCATGTGGTTTGGTAATTTGGGAAAGTTAGCGCTAAGATTTATAGGGCCTTTTTCAATCATAATTAGGGTAGGTAATTTGGCTTATAAGGTGGAGCTTCCTGAAAAGTTGGTGGGAGTTCACAATGTTTTTCATGTGACACACTTGTGAAAGTGTCTACATGATCTAGCCACTATGGTCAAGTTGAATCAACTAGAATATGTGGTAGTGGAAAGGGAGTCACTTGTTCACTCTGCACCTATCTACATCATTGAGCATATAACAAAGAGACTCCAAAACAAACTCATTAAACTAGTTAAGGTCCAATGGGGAGACGACCCAGCGGAGAGTACATAGGTGCCAGAGGAGAAGATCCAAGTACCCATCCAGAGTTTTTTCTGGTATGTTCCTATTTTAGTTAACATGGTTACTTACACTTGGGTTTTAGCTTTGTGTATCTCATACATATGTATGTTTGGATGCTAGGAATGGTTGTGAACGTGTCATTAGGATATGTTTTGAATGATGGTTGCTAATGGATGTATTTATTAAGTTAATCATTGCATACATGGGCCAATTTATTCAGGTTAGCCTACACTCATGCCATCATTTATTTACCAAGTTATACGCATGTGCTTGTTGCATAAGTATTTAGTGGTTTCTCATTCATATAGAATTTCAAGTATATGATTTTTCATACATGTTGGGTCCACAGCATAAGCACGAGCATTTCAGGGGGACGACTAGTTCAGCAGGCCGCCTAATTTTTGCATTACTTATATGTTTGTATATACTCCATATATGTATATGTGTACATATTTCATTAGAAATTGAAGCTAAGGAAAATGGTTGCAAGTGGTTGACGGTTGAGTAGATGGTTGTAAATATTGGTTTCCATATATTCGAGTTGTATTTTTCTCTCCTTGGAGATTTTGGGGATGAAATCCTTTTAAAAAGGGGTGAATTTAACACCCCAACAAGTTAGCAAAGAATTTATTAATAGGAATTAATTAATAAATAATAAAGGAAAAAAATGAACGTTGAGCGAACGTCAAATTTGGCAGCGAAACTTACACCATTTGTTCCAGGCGATTTCTTGGACAACTTTCATATATAAAGTTTCATAATCGGATTCAAATGGAAGATATATTAGCATTTAAAGACTTGAAATAAAAATTAATTCAAAACGTCTTAAAAGAAAAAACTTATAAAGGAAATAAATCAATAAAGAAGTTAACGTTAATGAAATAACGTTAACCGATCAGCAGCTAGTGTAAGACCGGTTGACCCCTAGCAATCGGCCGCCACCTATTGACAAGTCGACCGGTCAACATGTGTCGGCTGGGGTTACCTAGGCCTGGATGGCTTGAATTTATAAATTTATTCGAACAATTGCTGTGTAATCCAGTAGCTATAAATAAGCGTATTGCCATCTATTGTTCTTATTTTAAAACATTAGTCTAGCCAACAATAATACGTTTAAGTTTTCCTTTTCTTTCAAAATCTCTTTATCTCCTCCAAATTCTAAACCAAAATAAAGATATAATCAAAATAAAGTCAAACTAAAGAAACATAATCAACAAGTAAAGAATAAGAGAAGATTAAAGGCAAGCTAGTAAGGAAGCTTTAAGAGGTGAGTAAGTTGATTACTAAAGGATGTTTTTTCATAAGTAATTGAGTTTTATTTTTAGTTAATATAGAATTGGTTTATTTTAACTTAAGATAATAGTTCCCATTCAAAGTTTGTCTTAGATAAATCAACCTCATCTATTCATAAACAGAAGGGAAAACTACAAATTTTATATAGAATAAAAATTAAAGACCCTTATCAATAAGAATTTGGATTAAATAAATAAAAAAAAGTTGAATAACCTCCTATCTACCTCGACCTTGAAAATTAAATATATATAAAACTTTAGTTGGAGATATATGTGATTTTGTATAAAATGGTATAGATACCCACATATCATAAAGTTTATAGTTTGAATTTACGTAAAAGAAATTATTGATTATGCATAGAATATACTGGAGGTAAATGACTAAAATCTAATCAGAGCGAGTATATAGTTAAGGGGATAATAAAATTTAGGATTGGATGCAAAAATTTACATTATAAAATTTACGTTAACATAACAAAATTTACATTATGATTTCAAATTTACTGGAATTAAAATCCACCGATCGACGGTTGATCTTAGCCGGCCTACACCAAACAGTCGATCGCTATAAGAACAGGTGGTCAACTGGTTATTGATGGATGTATAGGTGCATATTGAACCTTGACCTATGCCTAGGCTTAATATACTATATAGTATCAGTATGAGAAATTTTCTCCTACTCTCCTGACTTTTGGATGCCGAATAATTAAAGAAAACATGTACGCGTGCAATTAGGCCTAGATATTGTTTATCATAGGGCAGTTTAATCATGATGGTGTGCTTAGCAGTAACATCTCTAATTTTTGTTTAACATTATTCAAAGAATTTAATTAGATAAATTAAATAGAATAATATGAGGTGATAAGGAGAGTGCGGTTTGCAACTAATTTGGGTCAGGCCTTAACTAATTAATTAGTAAGATTATTTTAAACGTAGAATAGAAAGGGATTAATGAGAGGGGTAGAATGGAAATAATTCCTTCATTCATTTCCTAAACCCTTCGTCTCTTATTCATCTTTATTTCATTTTCTAAATCAAAACAAAGTCCAAAAGAAAGGTCGACCATTACTTAAGAAAAGAAAAAAGAAGAGAAGCTAAGGAATTCAAAGGGGAATTAATCTACATCAAATCTCAATCTCTCTTATCCAATCTAAGCTAAATAATAGTGGACTATCTTAATTGTTTATGTCTTGTTTTCCGATTTAAGATTGGTTTCTGAATCGATTATGATAATATTCCATGTTTGGATTGATAATATCATTGTTAGATTGAATGATGATTTGTTGGGATTTTATGGCATTGTTTTAATGGGTCTTAAAAGCAAAACCTATGTTTTTGATCTCCTATTGATTTGAAATTTGAACATGTTGTCTTAAATATTATTTTTGAAATGGATTTTTAGTTTCATAATTTTCCAATTCATATGAATATTTTATGAATTTTCTAAGAGGAAAATGTATATGTTTTTGGGTTTTTAGTTATTAAAATAATTAAATTAATATTTTGGTCCTGAAATTTTTGAATAAGGAAGAAGAAAGAATTCATATTTTCAGTATTTATGGGAATTTTTCCCTAATTGTTATGATTTTCTATGAAGTTATAATTCTAGAAAGGTTGATAATTAACATGATTTAGTAAATATTGATTGTATGGTTTTACAAGTTATTTGGGAAGGTAGGACGTGATATACCAGAATTTATGCAAAAAAAATGAAAAGTATTTTTTTCCATTGAAAATTTGACATGAAGCAAGAATTAACGGAAAGTTTTAACTTTGAAAGGAAACAAATCAATTTGTAAGTTATTTACAGAAATGCCAACGACATTATAACTAGACCGACATCCTTATATTTATAGTAGTTCGATAACAATAAGGGCTGATGCGTGTGATAACTACTTGATAACTATCTGATATATCCGCTTTCTTAACGACTCAGCACCCAATGAATTGTAAAGGTTCGGTACCCAAATTAAATGGTTGAAACTTTATATTTTATAAAGGTTCGAGATTCGATGTTCTTCTAAAGTTCGATACTCAATGTTTTGTAGGGTTTTGTTACCCAATGTTTTGTTGAGGTTCGACAACCCCATTGTTTAGACTCAGCAACTTCTTTTCAATGTTCGATACCCTATATGTTTTAAAGGCTATGCACCTCATGACTTTAAGAATTCGACACCCTTGTCATATAGTTTCTTGATAGTTTCCATATAGCTATTTGATAATTGTATTTTAGCGGCATGACTGCTTTATGTTTTACAAACCTAATAGATATGTTTTAGTGGCTCGATTGCCATTTTATTCTAAAAGCTGGACAACCATGTTCTCTATCAAGTGTTTTAAACTCTATATATAATATATATGTATATTTTAATGGCTCGATAGCTAATGTTTAGAGATACCTGACACGTATATTTTAGTGGCTATATGGCCGTATGTTTTATAAGCTTGAAAACTACACTTTAGAAGCTTGAGTGCCGGTGTTTAATAGATGCTCGACATCCGTTTTTGATGGCAAGTGTTTTATATACTATGTAAAGATGATAATGCTTTGGCATAAGATTTTGGCTAAGTATTTGGGCTATGTTTTCCTTGTTTTAAGAATGATTTCAAGGGGTTTATCGATTCTAAAGATAAATTTTTTCAAGGAAGTGAAATGGTGTTTAAGCCCACTTTTATATGAATTTTACCAAAGGAAAATATTACTTAAACTATAGTAATTTTGTTATTTGTATGACTATTATTTGAACTTATTTGATGGATAATGTTATATGTTCTTGTTACCATTTGATCAGTTAAATGACATATTTACCATTTTTCATACTCACATTTGCTGACCCAACATTGCACCTTGGGATTTAGGAACAAAATTACCGGTTAGGTTGCACCGGTAGTGAGTATGGTCAGACTTAAATCCTAAGTGAGTAGAATTGCATCCTAAAGATCAGATAGATCAATTACGTTAGGATGCCTTGAATTGATAAAAAAGATATGACTCACGGATTTAAAACCAGATAAGTTTTTTGGTGGGACTAGTGTAGGCTCGCACCCTATGCTTTGGCCATTGGCCCCTTGTTGGTAAAGGTCCATGATTCCAGTGCATATATAACTTTGATAAATTTTGTAAATTTATAATCAAATGTATAGTACAAACAATTTCATGAACTGTTTATTTGATTATTATATTTTGTCATTCCGCTGCGAGATTATGTATTTGTTTTCTTCTTCTTTTCTTATTTTTCTTAATTAACCCCATTGATTATCTAGTTTCGGATTGTTTGAGTAGGACATGTGTGGATTATTATCAAGTTAACATCTCAAAATATGGGCCGTCATAGTTGGTATCAGAGTTTTGGTTTAGCGATAATCGTAGCTTTGTGGGGTTTGACTTATTAGAGATATGGTAGTAATACCCTAGAATGAGTTTGTTTGAGTGTATTTGTATATGAGAACACGTACTTGTTAGTGTTATAAATGTTTTATATTGTTTTACTTATCCGTTGAGTCGTTCATGAATTCTGATCGGTGCATGGGACGCCATATTATCGATAGGGATTTCTAAACACTTAAATAAGGCAAGTCGACATAATATTGTTTTAAGTTAGGGTAAATGAAATAACTTTACTTAAATTATATATTATAATTAAAAAGAAATTGAATGAGAATAAATGTGTAAGTGAAATTAATGTGAGTAATTGAATTTGATTTAAATTGGATGTAAATAATTTGACTGGAAATGAAATAAGTGAATGTTAAATAAAGAAAAGTGATACACTTAAGTATAAGAGGTAAGAAATATAAGTTCAAATTATGAAACGAACAGATGAATAGATTTATAAAATAAATTGAATATGAAACGAATAGGTTGTAAAACTAAGTTTGGAAATATTAGCTAACTAATTTGAGTCTATGGATGTTTATAAACTTAAGTAATGAGTTATGAGATAAAAATCTAATCTTAGTTTAAGTTAAAAGATGATCTTAAACTAATAATTTGAGAATTTAAATCCCGATGCTTTTGAAATCGTTTCTAAGATTTCGAAAATAATATTAGTATTATTTAAAATATTTACGAATAGAAATTGTTTAAAGGGAATTAAAAGGAAATAAATCCCATACTCCCTTCATTATAGATGGAAATTAGTTTTGGTGATGATGGCCGCATCATCGGCATTCATTTTCGAGTCTCATAGTGGGGGAGGCCTCTTAGTAGCTTTGCTATGCTTTTGATTCAACAAACAGATTTTGATTTAAAATTTTTAAATATGATTTGATATATATAAAAGATATGAATATATATATATATTATTATTTCAAAATGATTTAAAATGAACTCTGTATTTAAATTCTTAAGTTCCTGTTAATTAATGATTTCCAGTTGTAGAAATAATGTGAAATTTTTATATAGTTGGAAACTTCTAAAATGGGAGATAATAAATTGAAGTTAAGTGTTTAAATAAAATATGAGAAGTTAAATTATAACTCTTAGATTTCAAGATAATGGAAATTTAACTTGTATAAATTATTGAAAATTATTAACTAAAATGAATAAGATAAATTTGTATAACATTCAATTACATTCTAAAAGCATAGATAAAACTTGCCAGAAATGTTTAAAAAGTTGAAATGTTAAATACGAACGGTATTATAATATTATACAAGTTAAACTTGAGTAATAAGGAATGTTTAAAGAATATATTTGTAAATTGTTGTAAAATAAAAAGTAACTTGTAGAGGATGTTGAAATTAAATTATGACTTTCTGAGGTAATTGTAAATTTGAGTAAAGCTGTATAAATGATAATAAGTCCTAATAAAATATTTATAAACTTATGAAAATGATTAATGAAGGGTTTCATAAATAAATTTAGCATTAAATGAAAATGTGAAGATAAATATGAATTAAGTTGTAAAGGAACTTAAGTAATGATATAAGACATAAATTCATAAATGATGTTGATGTGAAAAAGAAATTTGAACATTATAATTTAAATGTTTTGCGAAACATAAAAGCTAAATTTTATAACTTATAGATTTTATAAATATGAATGACATGAAAGAAAATATGAAATGCGATATGAAATCAAAATTTACTTAGATGTAATTAATGATATGTATTACTGAAATGAACCAATGAAAGTGAAAAATGAATGTAACTATAAACAAATGTAAATTAATAGAACGTGAATACATTAATGTTGATAAGTGCATGCCAATCAATTGAAAGCAAATAAACTGAATTAAAATCGACTGAATGTGAATCAAATTGAATGCAAGTTGGTTGAATACAAATAAATTGAAATGAGCCAATAAAATGTTAATAAAAATTGGATGTTAAAAGAAATGATAACGTATAAATCAAATATTGACATTTGATAATGTTATCCCGCCTTTTGGTAAGGTCGTGACACCAAAGACTCGACTAGAAACCAAAGACAATTCGACTTAAGGACTGAGTATACATCGGTTCGCAATGATACTGGCAAATATGGTCCATGTCTAGATCGAGACGCATTTGATATGATGTGACAAGAAATGCTATGAGAGTCAACGTTCCAAATTTCAGGTCAATCAGAGTTTGTACGCTCAAGTTATGGATCGACCAAGCTTATGTGAAACATTTCTGTTTCATATCCATCAAATAGCATTGGTTCGTATCCATCCATCAAGTAACTGCATTTCGTATCCATCGAGTCGCACTAGTTCGTATCCATCAAGGCCTGCTCCTAGTCACATCCATCCGGCCTCTCCTGTTCGTATTGATCCAGCAACGTCAATCTATTGGTTCATTTCATATTTATCGACCCTTTCTTTTGTTTTGTATCAATCATTCCAAGGATCGTTACGAAGTATGCAACCAACAATCATCGATACAAAGCAGGTATCAAATGATCGATGTGAAGAGATCCTCTAATCATCGATACGAAGAATAACCCCAGAGAACGATATGAAGAAAACATGGTCGATTGAAGGAAACAGTCAAGCGACACATAAAGTGGATCGCTCTACGTCCCCCTGTTCCACACGCGTAACATCGATACGAACAACTATCGTGTAATATCCCAGAATTTTAGACAATATAAATTTAATAATATGTGTTTAAATTTATATTGAATTGATAATTTTTGTTAATAAATTTGATTTGATTCTATATTCTTCTTTATTTAAATATTTAATTTGTGAAATTATTTTTAATGAGTTAGTAAATCTATTTTCTATTTAATAATATATATGTATTTGTATATATTTTAAATAGATAAGTTGTTCTTAATTAAATTAATATAGCATAATTTTAATGTTTTAAAAATGGAAATTTTGATTTGTTTTTAATTTAAGCTTTTCAAAAAAAAAATATTTAATAAAATACTATATGATTTTAAATATGTAAGATAAATATTTTAAAATTTCATTTTAACTTAAGTTTGTATATTAAAATATGTTACATAAATGTTTGTGTAATTCTTTTTAAATTATTAATTGATAATTTTGATTTGTAAATTTAATTTGAAATTTAAAATACAATTTAAAATGTGAACATGTATTCAATAAGTTACAAACTCTTGTGTAAAATTGTTTAAAAGTTTTTTTTTTCAAATAATTAATTTGTATATTGTTTTCATAATACTTTGTCTTGTTCTTTAAAAATAATTAACTAAGTTTAAACACTCATTAACCTTAATTTAAATAACAAAAACATTTACAAGACATGTGTAAGTATGTCAGAACATTTGTTAACATGTGTTAGATGTTTGAATAAGGAATTGAACAAATGTTAACACTTAAGACAAGTGTCATGTTTCAATATTTATTTTTCTTTAATTTTAAATAAAACATAAACAAGCTATATAACTTGCATTTACTCATTTCTTTTCTCTTTTACATTCTTCATTCTAAAAAGAAATCTGAAATCTGTTCAATTGCATATCAATTTTCAAGAAGGCCTGCATTTCTCAAACCTGTAAAATATTTGCATTCCCCTCTTTCAAAACCTACATACAACAATCTTTCAAACATGTATGAAATTTCTAATCTGCATCCAAAATAAAACCTGCATGCAACTTCTACAAGTCTGCATTCTACTTTCTTCAATCTGTAATCTGCATTTCTTTTCAAATCTGGAAAAGCAAGGGAATATGCATTGTATTCAATCTGAAGTAAAGATACCTGCATTCCATTTGCAAGCAAGAAGCCTGCATGCATATAGTTCGCAAGTCTAAAGTTTCAAAGGGGCATTCAAAGGCAGTTTTCAAGTCAAAAGTTCTCTGTCAAACCTGTTTGCAAATTAAAAACAAAACGGCTCTGTCTTCTATTAAATCAGGTGAGTAACTCAACTTTTATAAACTGTTTAAATAGGTAAGTTGTGCATGCTTATAAATTATAAATGAATATATATGAAATTACCTGCAAGTATGTATTTGTAAACAGGATGATGATTGTGCATGTGTGATCTTCAAAATTTCAAACTTATGTTTGATTTCTGAATTTTTCCTTTGACTTTTTTGCTGATTAGGACTTAAATTTTTGAACAAATCATGTTTGTTTTAGAATGGTGTAAGTCTAATTGTAAATGAACTACATATGATTGTCTGTAACTTAAAAAAAGAAGTTACACAGAACCAAATTGCCTAGAGTAAAATTCAGATGTTATAATTTAATGTTTTAGGATTATTAATAGAATCATTAAGTGGATTCAAGAATTTTAAAACAAAAATTTTAATTTATTGTGTTGTAAATATAGTGCAGTTTCAAAAACACTGTATTTTTACATTTTGGTCAAGATCAATTGAAGCTTGCATTGGATTTGAGTGAATTTGATTCTGGAGTTAGTGTAGTTAATCATAGGATATGGGAAAATTATTTGATTGAGTTGAAATTGGGTTTTGATGTTGTAATTTAGGAATTTCTGTTATGAACCCTAGTTTCACTGGGTTACTATGTTTGCTCGAGTATGATCTCATGGGTTGATCGATTTCAAAGATCTTAGGGGTGTGAATAGATGATGTGTTGAAGGAGTCATCGCCGGAGTTTGGATGGAGTTGGTGGCCGGAGGCATGTAGGGTCACCGTTGACAGGTTTGGTTGAGTTTGCTGACTTTTGTTCCAGGTTTTGATTCTAAACTTGAAATTCAAATTCAAGTTGAGTTTTGGGAATTTGAGGTTTGAAGGGAGTTGTGGGTTTACTGATCGATGGAGAATGACCGTTGATGATGGCCAGTGATGGCCGGAGTTGGGAAGTGGTGCACAGGGAAGAAGTTGTGCAGGTTTGGGGTTGATTTTTGGTTGTAGAATTTTTGTCTCGGGTTGGTCTAGGGTAAATTGGGGGAAAACTCGAAGAAAGTAGGGTTTTGACCCGAAGTAAAATGGGGTTGCTCGAGTGTATTTATGTTTCAGGTCTTAGAAAACAGAACCTGTTCTGTTTTAAGAAATGTAAAAAAGTCAAGTTTAAATTTAATCTGGAAGTTTAGCTTAAGATTTAAACCTGAATCTAAAGATGAATTCAAATAGTTTGAATTCTGATTTTGAAATAATTTGAATTAAGAAATTTAAATTTGGTTCAAAATAAAAAAAAACAGGAAAACCTATTTCCAGTTTTATAAAGTTTGAAATAAATGCAAACTAAAGTTTTAACTTAGGATTTTAAAACTGAATTCAAATATGAATTCAAATAAGTTTGAATTCTGGTTTCTTTGAAATAAATTAAATTCAGAAAATTTTAAAGTTTGGTTTTTTAAATAAAAATAGAAACTGTTTCTGTTTTAAATGTAAAGGTAAGGTTTGAAATTTCAGGTGGAAATTTATTTTGAGTTTTTGAAATCTGAAATTTGGATATGAATTCAAATTTGTTTGTCAGAGATTTAAATTTATTTATGTTTTTAAATTTAAAATTGATTTTCAAACTCACAAGTGTAAATGCATATGTGATTTGTAATTGAATTGAAAGGTTAAATATTTAAATTAGAAATTCAAAGTGAATTCAAAACTGTGTTTTTAAATCTGGGATTTAAAATTCAAACTTCAGTTTTTAAAATAAAGTTTTGAATTTAAATTGCTTTTAAATGAATAAATGATATGCATTTGAATTGAAGTTGTAGATTGTAGGAAGAATTTTAAAGAGTTAAAACTAGAATGAGTTTGGAAGTTGTATTTAAATTTTTGAAATTTTAAAGTAATTTTCAAATTGATTTGAATTTAAAATTGAATTGAAATTTAAATCCTTTTAAACATTAATAAAGTAGATGTTTCTTTTAACATATAATATTAAGTTTGAATTGTTTAAGATAAATTTGAATCTTAAGTTTAAAATGAAGTTAAATAGAATTTAAAGTAAATTTAAAAAAAACATTTTGTTTTTAAATGTATAATTAAATAAGAAATGTTTATCTAAAAGATAAATAAATTAAATGATTGGATTCATTTAACTATTAAGGGAATTAAATGAATATTAATTATTTAATTAATTAATTATGTGGTTGTTTAATTAAGTAATTAATGATTTTTAAGATAATTAATTAGATTTGAGATTAATTAATTAAGGTTAATTAATCTATAATTAAGGATGATTAATTAATTTTAATTAATGATTAAGATTTATTTAATCAAGTGATTAGAGATAATTTAGATTTTAATTAACACTTAATTAATTAATAATTAGTGATTAATTAAGTTGTAATTAAATATTATTTAATTGATAATTAATAATGATTAATTTAAGTTAATTCTTAATTAATTAATTAAGAAATGTTAATGAAGGTCATTGACTTAAGATTATTTTAACAATTAATTAATGTGATTATTTTTTGATAATTAATTAGATTAATTAATTAATAATAATCAATTGTTTAAGCTTTAATTACTTAATGAAGGTAATAAATGAATTAATTACTTGGTGTAATTAATTTAATTAATGTGATTAGTTTAGATTAATTAAGTTAAATTAATTTAAACATTTGTTGATTGTTTGATAATTACTTTCTGTAATTTATGAATTTGTAATTACTTAAGGAAGTAATTAATTAATAATTACAGGATGTAATTAAAGATATTTGATATAGAAGTAATTGGATTTAAATTACTTTGAAATTAATCAAGGGGATTAATTTAGATAATTAATTAGGAATAATTAATTATGGGATGAGTAATTAAAGTAGTTAATTACTGATGGTTATTAATCATGGGTGGTTAATATTTATATGTAGATTAATTTCAGATTAATTACTTATGTAATTAATTTATATTTAGAGATTTATTAATTGATTAAATGTAATCATTAATTAATTAATTAATGATGTAATTTGGAATTGATTAATCAAGGTACAATTAATAATGAATAATTGATCAATTAATTTAGTAATTACAAGTTAATTATTTGCAAAGGGTTTAAGTAATTAACTTGTGTGATTAACTTATAAGCTGATTACTTATTGTAATTAGAGATAGTTAATCAATATAAATTGAAATATTGAGATGGTGATTTATAAATTGATTTGAAATCAATGGATGGTTAAGTTAAGCAGAATTTTGATGATGAAGTAATTAATTTAATTCATTTTAAATTAATTAGAGATTGAAATTAATTAGAGATTGAGTAATTAATTTAATTCATTTTAAATTAATTATAGGAAGTGTGATCATTAGATCATTGTTTATGTTTGATGAATGGTACTGGTTGCCTGGTATGGGTTGTAATCTCAGTTATGAGATGAGTAGTGTATGTGATATGGATGCATTGGTTGCTTTTGGATGATAATATGGATTATCTGATTTTGATATGAATTATCTGTTGATAATGATAAAGTTGATTATCTGTTGTGTTGTGAATTATCTATCTGTGTATATTTAGATAATGAATTGAATTGTTTTAAACTTAAAACAACTTGGCCTTAATAAGACACGCTTTAGATTTCGATGAGACCGGGATTGGGTTTCCATATTTGGACATCCGAAAACCACATCGATTCCAATTAAACGTTAGGTCGTTAATACAAGTGGAGCGAGTGAAGGCTCGAGGTGTAAGGGCTATACGTCAGTATAACTCTGTGGGTGATTCCGTAATGAGTTTGACGGAATAGTGCTTATAGATTCGAGGTGGTGATTCAGAGTGCAAGGGTTATTGTCGTTAACTCTGAGGGTGATTCCAAAATGAGTGTAACGAGATAATGCCTTCGGTTTCATTCGAACCCGGAACGAACTTGTATGGATTGAATGCTTTCAGAACATCGTCAGGTGGACGATGAGCATTCTAAGATTGATATGTCCTATAAAGGTAATCGTAGCCTCAAGCCTCATCAACCGGGAATGGCTAAAACAGGGGAGGTGCAGCAAGGCTTCGTGGGTCGCACCCACTGGAGAGTAAGATTTACCCCTGTCTAGAGGTCCCTTTATATTTCGGCTGTGTGGACGGTTGATCATGACAACAGTCGGGGTTGTCTTATTCAGAACTATTCAGTAAGGAATGGGTCCGGCTTTGTGTTGCAGGGGATTGGGTGTAATCCTCGATACGGTGATCTAGGCCACGTACTGTGACGGGCGGTACCCCAGTAGCCCTGCCATTGTATGGAATCCAAAATCCAATAAGTGCCAACGGTTTTGATTGTATTACCCACTTTTGTGGCTAGTAGCTGGAATTTAATCATGTAACAATTTCGGCTATTTCTTATTTATTTGAAAACCCTAGACCCTATTATAATATCATCGGATTTCCTATCAAATGTTTTGGTTAGCGTAAGGTAAAAACTTTTCCATGTTTATGTGTGGGAAGTCTTACGTGATACCTTTCTTTCAAAAGGTTTTGAAAATTAAGCAACTTTAACCTGTTACTCACACCAGACCCATGTCCGACCCGGAGTTATTTCTGTTTTTCTTTAACTCTTGGGTACTCAAATTTTTATGAGTAGTCAAGAGAATTCAGGTTAGGATTCAGGTTAGCTTTGACGAATTATGGAGGAGCATATGGAGCTGGAGGCTTCTGCGTATAGTTATATAGTTCCGCTGTGTTGGTATCTCTGAGTGTTTCTGTGTTGTGATTGAGTTGTAATAACTAGACAGGTGTTTATAACTGTCTAGTATGTGTTGTATATGTCTGTGTAACTCTGATATTTGATGTATACTATGTTATACTTATGTTACTAATATAATTTATTCGTTCCGCTGTTGAGATTCTTGTGTTGTTTCTTCTTTCTCTTCTTTCTTTTCTCTTTTCTATCCCTTTCTTTCTTAAGGATGATACGACTTTTTGTGGAGAAAAAGTCGGGTCGTCACACTTGGTATCAGAGCGTTAGGTTGAGTGAATACCTAGGCTCTGTAGTGGTGTCTATCTTGAGAGAGCGTATTTGTATTTTTAATATATATATATATATATATATAATTGGTTCTACCTATTTGTTGGATTACCCGTTCAAGTTTTTCCAATATAAGTTATAAAGGTAGATGAGGTTGGAAGTGTATTTGTCGAGACCGTAGACCTAATACCGTCTCGAGAGAGCTCTGTTGTGATGAAGGACTTCATCGATCTCTGAAGGTAACCTGTAAAGGTTCGGAGTTCATCTTTGAAGTACAGAATTGAGATTGGATCTGTCGGTTGGGCAGAAGTAAGTGAGTGATGATATCTTGATATCTCAGGAAGTAGTAGCTGCGTGATGAGATGCAGCGACTATGGATATTTCCGAAGATGTTTCTTTGGAACGAGAGTAAGAAGTGAGTCTGCTCGGTGGTGTGGCTGAGTTTAGCTGAGTGTTCTGAGTTGATAGGGAGTCTTCTGGCTTAGTAGTTTTTCTGAAGTGGAGTTCAGAAGCAGCAGAGTGGATCCGTTTCTCTGGTAAGTTGGCTAGGCCAGCATAAGCTGTTCTGTTTGGTTAAGAGAGAGCAGTTTCTTTGGATTTAGGCTGAGTTGATCGCAAAAGTGACTTGCGATAGTATGTTCTCTTGTGTTTGTTGGAGATTATCCGGATTTCTTCCAGGAACTCAGAAGTTTGTTAGCATCTGGAGATCGAGTTTTCTTTTCAGGATTGGTACAGGTGGTTCAGTTAGTAGATGGATGGTTCCTTGAGATAGAAGTTGGTGAAGCAACTCAGGTTTCAGAGAAACATCTGAGTTTTCTTATGGATATATGGAACCATATTTCTGTGCTGGGTTATCTAGTCTGTGCTTATGTTCTTCGTCAGCATTTTCTTCTGTTTCGGATCAGAGTTGCGCAGCGGAAGCCGTTTGGGGGTATCCTGTTTTGTCTTTTCCGGATAAGGAGAAGTTTGTTCTGTCTTCTGTTGTTGAGAAGCAGGGTGTGCGTTCTTGGTTTTTGAGTGATCTTGAGGAGATCATTGGATTGGTTTTGATTCAGTCTGTTTCTAATGGAATCAGCAAGAGTTGAGCTGATCAGGAAGGATGTTGGTAGCCCAGGATCGTCCGAAGAGTTTTTATGGATAAGAGACAGAGAAATTTGGATTCTGGAATTGGAGATTTGAATTTGGTTAAGTTTTTTCTCTGATCCAGGGAGCTATAAGTTTGGTAAGCTAGCTCCGAAGTGTTTGGGTTTCTTCTGTGTTTTGGTTTCTTCTGTGATTGGTAAGATGAGTGTTTGGTTTTCTGGAGTTGAATTGCCAGTTTGGATAACTGGGATTCAGGGTGTTTCACGTATCTCTGAGGGAGTACGTGTTTGATATTTCTGGTTGTAGAACCAGTAGTTTAGGTTGGTTTGGTTGTTGAGTCAGACTCGTTTGTAGTTTGATATTCTGTATAGAATTGTTGTTAGGAGCTCTATAGTTTAATAGTATTGGTTGATTGAATTTTGTAGAGCGAGTATCCCGATATATATATATATATATATATATACCGGGGAAACTCGTGAAAGTTTTATCCAAAATTCTTTTGGATAATTAGATTTGTTCTGATTGTGTGAATTGGTTGCTTTGGTTGTTAGCATATGATTAGCATATGTTGTGTTTTAAAATAAAATCTGTAAATAGATTATTAAATTACCTTTTTTTTTGAATTTCGGGGACGAAATTCTTTTAAGGGGGAAGGATTGTAATATCCCGGAATTTTGGACATTATAAATTTAATAATCTGTGTTTAAATTTATATTGAATTGATAATTTTTGTTAATAAATTTGATTTGATTCTATAATCTTCTTTATTTAAATATTTGATTTGTGAAATTATTTTTAATGAGTTAGTAAATCTATTTTCTATTTAATAATGTATATGTATTTGTATATATTTTAAATAGATAAGTTGTTCTTAATTAAATTAATATAGCATAATTTTAATGTTTTAAAAATGGAAATTTTGATTTGTTTTTAATTTAAGCTTTTCAAAAAACAATATTTAATAAAATACTATATGATTTTAAATATGTAAGATAAATATTTTATTGGTTTAAAATTTCATTTTAACTTAAGTTTGTATATTAAAATATGTTACATAAATGTTTTTGTAATTCTTTTTAAATTATTAATTGATAATTTTGATTTGTAAATTTAATTTGAAATTTAAAATACAATTTAAAATGTGAACATGTATTCAATAAGTTACAAACTCTTGTGTAAAATTGTTTAAAAGTTTTTTTTTCAAATAATTAATTTGTATATTGTTTTCATAATACTTTGTCTTGTTCTTTAAAAATAATTAACTAAGTTTAAACACTCATTAACCTTAATTTAAATAACAAAAACATTTACAAGACATGTGTAAGTATGTTAGAACATTTGTTAACATGTGTTAGATGTTTGAATAAGGAATTTAACAAATGTTAACACTTAAGACAAGTGTCATGTTTCAATATTTATTTTTCTTTAATTTTAAATAAAACATAAACAAGCTATATAACTTGCATTTACTCATTTCTTTTCTCTTTTTCATTCTTCATTCTAAAAAGAAATCTGAAATCTGTTCAATTGCATACCAATTTTCAAGAAGGCCTGCATTTCTCAAACCTGTAAAATATTTGCATTCCCCTCTTTCAAAACCTACATACAACAATCTTTCAAACATGTATGAAATTTCTAATCTGCATCCAAAATAAAACCTGCATGCAACTTCTACAAGTCTGCATTCTACTTTCTTCAATCTGTAATATGCATTTCTTTTCAAATCTGGAAAAGCAAGGGAATATGCATTATATTCAATCTGAAGTTAAGATACTTGCATTTCATTTGCAAGCAAGAAGCCTGCATGCATATAGTTCACAAGTTCAAAGTTTCAAAGGGGCATTCAAAGGCAGTTTTCAAGTCAAAAGTTCTCTGTCAAACCTGTTTGCAAATTAAAAACAAAATGGCTCTGTCTTCTATTAAATCAGGTGAGTAACTCAACTTTTATAAACTGTTTAAATAGGTAAGTTGTGCATGCTTATAAATTATAAATGAATATTTATGAAATTACCTGCAAGTATGTGTTTGTAAACAGGATGATGATTGTGCATGTGTGATCTTCAAAATTTCAAACTTATGTTTGATTTCTGAATTTTTCCTTTGACTTGTTTGTTGACTAGGACTTAAATTTTTGAACAAATCATGTTTGTTTTAGAATGGTGTAAGTCTAATTGTATATGAACTACATATGATTGTCTGTAACTTAAAAAAAGAAGTTACACAGAACCAAATTGCCTAGAGTAAAATTCAGATGTTATAATTTAATGTTTTAGGATTATTAATAGAATCATTAAGTGGATTCAAGAATTTTAAAACAAAAATTTTAATTTATTGTGTTGTAAATATAGTGCAGTTTCAAAAACATTGTATTTTTACATTTTGGTCAAGATCAATTGAAGCTTGCATTGGATTTGAGTGAATTTGATTCTGGAGTTAGTGTAGTTATCATAGGATATAGGAAAATTATTTGATTGAGTTGAAATTGGGTTTGATGTTGTAATTTAGGAATTTCTGTTATGAACCCTAGTTTCACTGGGTTACTGTGTTTGCTCGAGTATGATCTCATGGGTTGATCGAGTTCAAAGATCTTTTGGGTGTGAATAGATGATGTGTTGAAGGAGTCATCGCCGGAGTTTGGATGGAGTTGGTGGCCGGAGGCGTGTAGGGTCGCCGTTGACAGGTTTGGTTGAGTTTGCTGACTTCTGTTCCAGGTTTTGATTCTAAACTTGAAATTCAAATTCAAGTTGAGTTTTGGGAATTTGAGTTTTGAAGGGAGTTGTGGGTTTACTGATCGATGGAGAATGACCGTTGATGATGGCCAGTGATGGCCGGAGTTGGGAAGGGATGCACAGGGAAGAAGTTGTGCAGGTTTGGGGTTGATTTTTGGTTGCAGAATTTTTGTCTCGGGTTGGTCTAGGGTAAATTGGGGGGAAACTCGGAGAAAGTAGGGTTTTGACCCGAAGTAAAATGGGGTTGCTCGAGTGTATTTATGTTTCAGGTCTTAGCAAACAGAACCTGTTCTGTTTTAAGAAATGTAAAAAAGTCAAGTTTAAATTTAATCTGGAAGTTTAGCTTAAGATTTAAACCTGAATCTAAAGATGAATTTAAATAGTTTGAATTCTGATTTTGAAATAATTTGAATTAAGAAATTTTAGTTTGGTTTAAAAAAAAACCAGGAAAACCTGTTTCCAGTTTTATAAGGTTTGAAATAAATGCAAACTAAAGTTTTAACTTAGGATTTTAAAACTGAATTCAAATATGAATTCAAATAAGTTTGAATTCTGGTTTCCTTGAAATAAATTAAATTCAGAAAATTTTAAAGTTTGGTTTTTTAAATAAAAATAGAAACCGTTTCTGTTTTAAATGTAAAGGTAAGGTTTAAAATTTTAGGTGGAAATTTATTCTGAGTTTTTAAAATCTGAAATTTGGATATGAATTCAAATTTGCATGTCAGAGATTTAAATTTATTTATGTTTTTAAATTTAAAATTGATTTTCAAACTCACAAGTGTAAGTGCATATATGATTTGTATTTGAATTGAAAGGTTAAATATTTAAATTAGAAATTCAAAGTGAATTCAAAACTGAGTTTTTAAATCTGGGATTTAAAATTCAAACTTCAGTTTTTAAAATAAAGGTTTAAATTTAAATTGCTTTTAAATGAATAAATGATATGCATTTGAATTGAAGTTGTAGATTGTAGGAAGAATTTTAAAGAGTTAAAACTAGAATGAGTTTGGAAGTTGTATTTAAAATTTTGAAATTTTAAAGTAATTTTCAAATTGATTTGAATTTAAAATTGAATTGAAATTTAAATCCTTTTAAACATTAATAAAGTAGATGTTTCTTTTAACATATAAGATTAAGTTTGAATTGTTTAAGATAAATTTGAATCTTAAGTTTAAAATGAAGTTAAATAGAATTTAAAGTAAATTTAAAAAAAAAACATTTTGTTTTTAAATGTATAATTAAATAAGAAATGTTTATCTAAAAGATAAATAAATTAAATGATTGGATTCATTTAATTATTAAGGGAATTAGATGAATATTAATTATTTACTTAATTAATTATGTGGTTGTTTTTTTGGCAAGGCCGACGGTTTTATAGTGGACCGACCACTTTTATTACGAAAGTAATAAATTTGAAGTACAGGAGTAAGGTAGAGACACCTTAGCTACTAGTTTGGGAAAGACAAAAAACAACTAGTACAGCACAGGAGTGTGACAGCTACGTCACAACTACTATATAATAAAATAGCACAGCTAGTTCTCCTCCGCAGAGGACGAATCTCCCTCTCCCACAACATCCTTGGAAGAAACCAATGTTCCACCCTCAAGAAGACCAATATAGGGACGAAATAGAGCAGCAAGGGTAGGATCATAACAATCGGTATCAGAAGTGTATACAAAGGAACGATCCCAGGTAGTATCAGCAAGAAGAGTAGAATTCATCTCAGCATACGGACCATCCATGTCTAGAACCAAGGAATCACCTAAAATACAGTAATATAGGCATCGTAGATCTAATAAATCCTCAGAAATGTATCGAAAATATGAGTTATCCACGGGGTTGAATCTCATATCAGAACGACAATCAACCCAACTATGTTCAGACCCAGCCCAAACAACATGCGGGGGATAGATAACCGGAACGACAGGGGGAACTGGAGGAACAACAACAGGATCAGGGGAGACAGGATGCACTATGGGAAGGGATGGACTAGAGACAGACGCAGCCAGAGAGGCCTTGGGAACCCATTTTCTAAGTGGAGGACGAGGAAGAGGGATCTTAGGAGCAGCAGCAGGAACAACAGAATGCACGCAATCAGTGACAACATGACCAAAAGAGTGACAAGAGGAACAAATGTCAGGGACCCATCCATAACGAACGCGAACATCCACCACATGGCCAACGGCAAGCTGAACAGGAATAGAAGAGGGAAGAGGCTTATCGGGAGTAATCTCAATCAAAGCTTTGGCATAAACAAGCTTATCACGCGTGACCGTGTTAGTGTCAAAACATTTCAATTTTCCAATATTGCACGCAAGCCAATTCAAGCCAAGCAACGGCTGTAAAGCTGATGGAATTTGGGAGAAATAAACCCAGACAGGGACAGAAAAAACTTGCTCACGAACACTAGCTGATGGAATGTGGTTGTTTAATTAAGTAATTAATGATTTTTAAGATAATTAATTAGATTTGAGATTAATTAATTAAGGTTAATTAATCTATAATTAAGGATGATTAATTAAGTTTTAATTAATGATTAAGATTTATTTAATCAAGTGATTAGAGATAATTTAGAATTTAATTAACACTTAATTAATTAATAATTAGTGATTAATTAAGTTGTAATTAAATATTATTTAATTGATAATTAATAATGATTAATTTAAGTTAATTCTTAATTAAGTAATTAAGAAATGTTAATGAAGGTCATTAACTTAAGATTATTTTAACAATTAATTAATGTGATTAATTTTTGATAATTAATTAGATTAATTAATTAATAATAATCAATTGTTTAAGTTTTAATTACTTAATGAAGGTAATTAATGAATTAATTACTTGGTGTAGTTAATTTAATTAATGTGACTAGTTTAGATTAATTAAGTTAAATTAATTTAAACATTTGTTGATTGTTTGATAATTACTTTATGTAATTTATGAATTTGTAATTACTTAAGGAAGTAATTAATTAATAATTACAGGATGTAATTAAAGATATTTGATATAGAAGTAATTGGATTTAAATTACTTTGAAATTAATCAAGGGGATTAATTTAGATAATTAATTAGGAATAATTAATTATGGGATGAGTAATTAAAGTAGTTAATTACTGATGGTTATTAATCATGGGTGGTTAATATTTATATGTAGATTAATTTCAGATTAATTACTTATGTAATTAATTTATATTTAGAGATTTATTAATTGATTAAATGTAATAATTAATTAATTAATTAATGATGTAATTTGGAATTTATTAATCAAGGAACAATTAATAATAAATAATTGATCAATTAATTTAGTAATTACAAGTTAATTATTTGCAAAGGGTTTAAGTAATTAACTTGTGTGATTAACTTATAAGCTGATTACTTATTGTAATTAGAGATAGTTAATCAATATAAATTGAAATATTGAGATGGTGATTTATAAATTGATTTGAAATCAATGGATGGTTAAGTTAAGCAGAATTTTGATGATGAAGTAATTAATTTAATTCATTTTAAATTAATTAGAGATTGAAATTAATTAGAGATTGAGTAATTAATTTAATTCATTTTAAATTAATTATAGGAAGTGTGATCATTAGATCATTGTTTATGTTTGATGAATGGTACTGGTTGCCTGGTATGGGTTGTAATCTCAGTTATGAGATGAGTAGTGTATGTGATATGGATGCATTGGTTGCTTTTGGATGATAATATGGATTATCTGATTTTGATATGAATTATCTGTTGATAATGATAAAGTTGATTATCTGTTGTGTTGTGAATTATCTATCTGTGTATATTTAGATAATGAATTGAATTGTTTTAAACTTAAAACAACTTGGCCTTAATAAGACACGCTTTGGATTTCGATGAGACCGGGATCGGGTTTCCATATTTGGACATCCGAAAACCACATCGATTCCAATTAAACGTTAGGTCGTTAATACAAGTGAGCGAGTGAAGACTCGAGGTGTAAGGGCTATACGTCAGTATAACTCTGTGGGTGATTCCGTAATGAGTTTGACGGAATAGTGCTTATAGATTCGAGATGGTGATTCAGAGTGCAAGGGTTATTGTCGTTAACTCTGAGGGTGATTCCAAATGAGTGTAACGAGATAATGCCTTCGGTTTCGTTCGAACCCGGAACGAACTTGTATGGATTGAATGCTTTCAGAACATCGTCAGGTGGACGATGAGCATTCTAAGATTGATATGTCCTATAAAGGTAATCGTAGCCTCAAGCCTCATCAACCGGGAATGGCTAAAACAGGGGAGGTGCAGCAAGGCTTCGTGGGTCGCACCCACTGGAGAGTAAGATTTACCCCTGTCTAGAGGTCCCTTTATATTTCGGCTGTGTGGACGGTTGATCATGACAACCGTCGGGGTTGTCTTATTCGGAACTATTCAGTAAGGAATGGATCCGGCTTTGTGTTGCAGGAGATTGGGTGTAATCCTCGGTACGGTGATCTAGGCCACGTACTGTGACGGGCGGTACCCCAGTAGCCCTGCCATTGTATGGAATCCAAAATCCAATAAGTGCCAACGGTTTTGATTGTATTACCCACTTTTGTGGCTAGTAGCTGGAATTTAATCATGTAACAATTTCGGCTATTTCTTATTTATTTGAAAACCCTAGACCCTATTATAATATCATCGAATTTCCTATCAAATGTTTTGGTTAGCGTAAGGTAAAAACTTTTCCATGTTTATGTGTGGGAAGTCTTACGTGATACCTTTCTTTCAAAAGGTTTTGAAAATTAAGCAACTTTAATCTGTTACTCACACCAGACCCATGTCTGACCCGGAGTTATTTCTGTTTTTCTTTAACTCTTGGGAACTCAAATTTTTATGAGTAGTCAAGAGAATTCAGGTTAGGATTCAGGTTAGCTTTGACGAATTGTGGAGGAGCATATGGAGCAGGAGGCTTCTGCGTATAGTTATATAGTTCCGCTGTGTTGGTATCTCTGAGTGTTTCTGTGTTGTGATTGAATTGTAATAACTAGACAGGTGTTTATAACTGTCTAGTATGTGTTGTATATGTCTGTGTAACTCTGATATTTGATGTATACTATGTTATACTTATGTTACTAATATAATTTATTCGTTCCACTGTTGAGATTCTTGTGTTGTTTCTTCTTTCTCTTCTTTCTTTTCTCTTTTCTATCCCTTTCTTTCTTAAGGATGATACGACTTTTTGTGGAGAAAAAGTCGGGTCGTCACATATCGATACAAATGGGATCGATATGAACAGTTTAGCCTAATGCAAAATCAAACTTGGATGGATCATAAATCAAGAACTAAAATGCCACAAAAATTTCACAGGAGCTTGCTTACCACCTCAAGTATATCTTGATCGGTCTCAGCCCAAAAGGAGCTATTTTTGATCGATGCGAATGGAGTAGGGATCGATCAGGGATCGGTCCCAAATAACTCCGGACGGATCAAGTAGGCCCGCCTATGTAGGAAAAGAGGTATTTCAAGATCTAAGTCATATATTTTCAGCCTATACCTATAAATAGGCCCTATGCCCCCAGAAAATGGACTTTTGATTCTGCTACGCCAATACTCTGCCATAAACCCATTGTAACTCGAGTGCTTGAGTAATCTCTATTGTAATCAATTAGTAGATATCAATAAAATAGCAAACTTTCCAAAGTGGACGTATGTTACAATGCCGAACCACTATAAATTCATGTATTCTTGCATTTCCGTTTGTCTGTATTGCATGTTTGTTAGATTAGCCTCTTTTTACATTTATATTCATTCTAAGCTCTTAAAATACGTCGGAAGAGTGTTATGCCCAATTTTGGTACAAACACTTTGGTGCTTTCACTGAAAGAACCCATTTTTTCTCCTACTCATTGGACCTACTGCCATTGTTGGACTGCTGAAAACTAAGAAGGAGATCCAAATCTAATATCCAGTAGTTCGTTCCATCCTATTCAGATTGCATCAGATCTAGGAAGGAGCTATGCCAACCATGGTTAGCACAAGGACTGATTCAACTGCTGCTAACCCAGAAGGACGGGATCGGCAGAACCCTATGCAGCTGCCTGCTACAGGTCAGAATTTGGTTGGACCCTCAGACCCACAAGGCTAGGAAGTAGTTCCAGATCCTTATGCAAGAGCTTACTCAAAGGAGTCAGGAGCTCACCCAACAGATCTGTGCCAACACAGAGCTAGCCTACCAACTAATTGAGGAGAGACGAAGGAGTTCTAGAAGGGATCGTGGTTCCTATTCATCCATCGAAATCTTAGCTTCTTTTGATTTCAACCATAGATCTACACGTCCACAGTTGGATGGAAGCTATGTGCAAACCTTCAAGCATCAGTGTCGGGAAAGCTGGAGTTGGTCCCTCTATGGGGCACCAAGCTTGACCCTCCTCTCTAGGAGGGCACTTCCTAATCACGCCATCGATAGCCATGCAGCTATTGCCGCTGCAGACTTGGAAGCTGAGATCCGAAACAGAGCAGATTCGACCCTTCGTCATCAAGTTCATGCTCTAGAACACTATGTTACTGCAGACCTGGAGCCAAGGATGCGAGGAACGGACCATTGACTACACCCGAACCATCCCCGCAACGTGGAACCCAACCACGTCTTGGCCCTGAATGTCTGAATGCTTGACATTCCAACCATGATCCACCAAATGATCCGTGAAAGTCAAGGCCTTACTAATAATGACTGGGCAATCTCCCGAAGTCATAAAACATTTACTGATGACATTCTTTATACTGAGCCACCTCTTCGATTCAGGATGCCCACTTTACCCATGTATGAAGGAAGTTCGGATCCTATTCGTCATATATTAAAGTATAAATGGCTTATGAATGCCACTCACGCTGACGATGCGGTTAACTACAGGAGTGTCCTTATATCCTTGGGAGGTATCGTAACTATGTGGTTCACCCGTTTACCATCCAAATCTATTTCAAATTTTGATCAGTTGACCACTAAGTTCGTTAAACTATTCCGTATGCATGTTACAAGGCCAAAGGATGTCAACACCTTGTTCAGCTTTACCCAAGCTCTAGGGGAGATACTCAGATGTTATCTGGAAAGGTTTCATGTTGCCTGTGCTGTGGTCAGCAACCCAACTGACAATTCTATCTTAATGGCACTGACTAAAGAATTGATCCTGATTCTGAGTTTGGCAATTGGTTGACTAGGAATCCCCCCATGTTGCTAGATCATTTCTATGCAAAGGAGGCCCAGTTTTTTATAAGAGAAGACGCTAGGTGATTTAGGAAGCAGGATGATATGGGGCTTAGTGGTGAAGGCATTCAAAGTAATGTTGTTGTGAAAACAGATAGGTGAGAACTCCGGCAACGTGCAGTGAATATATAGAACAAGCAGAGCTAACAGAAAGGCTATGGATGTCAGGGTAAGAAGCACGATCAAAATCCTAGACTGAGATGCAGAGCTCCCATGTTTAACCAATATACTCCCATGAATACATCCCTGGAGAATGTTTATCTACAGACTTGTAACACTGGTCAGTATAATAAGCCTGCTCCGAAACAATCATCTAAGAAGCAGATACAAATCGGAAAGTTCTGTAGATTCCATGATTTCTATAGCCACAATACTAATGAGTATCGTCATTTACAAGACATCATTGAAAAGTTAATCAAAGAAAGGAAGTTGGAACAATTTGTTTAGGCGCCGCAGGCTGGAGGTGCGGGCCCATCAAACCCGAATCAAGGTCAAAACAAGGCCAGATCGGAAGTACCTGCGTGTACCGCGGGAGATTGGTTATTAATACAGTTAGTGGTGGTCCTCATCCAGTTGACCGGAGCTGGAAGAAAATGGAGTCGTATGCCAGTTCAATTAGGCATGCAGACTTCGAGTGTTGTAGTAATATTGATGATAGGGCTCCGTCGAAGCAATAGAAAACGATGACAGACGACATCATTTCCTAAACAGAGATGCTGATAGAGTCAAAGTCCCTACTATCGATCCACTAGTCATACTGCTTGGATGAAGAGGATCTTGGTAGATAGTGGAAGCTCCATGAATATTCTTTTTAAATGGGCTTATGACCAGATGAGAATGGAGGCGAAGGATCTAAAGCCGTGCTAATCTCGCATACATGGCTTTGATGGAAGTGCAATGATACCTGCTTGGATGGTGGAGTTGCCAGTTGAGTTGGGAATTGGAGATCGTTGGAGAGTGTGGATGCTATGGTTCATTATGTTAGACATTAATTCTCTATATAATGCTTTCTTGGACCGATTGGCCTTAGCTGAATTCAAGGCAGCCATTGCCCCATGGTGCTTAACTCTAAAGAAAGTTCCTTACTGATAAATGGGGTTGGAGTTGTTTAAGAAGATTAGGTTGCTGGACGCGCCTGTTATGTTGCTGAGTTCCTGGAGGCGCAGCGGAAAGAGAAGGGCAAGGACTTAGAGGAATCTCTCTACGTCCATTTTTTTAAAAATTGGCAGTTAACACCTAGGCCTTAAGTCCAGGCACCACAACCAGTTCCTGAAAGATCTTGATCCATGAGACAATGATAATGAAGAGGAAGTCAAAGACAATCAGGCTTCCTCGGTAGAGTTGACGATCGATGTTTGATCGACGATAATGATGACTCCAGAATGATAAAGCTTGGGTCTCAACTTAGCCACTAGACGAGAGAGGAATTGGTTAAATTTCTCTGGATAAACCTCAACGTGTTTGCCTAGACTCACTATGATATGTGTAGGATATCACCAGAGATCGCGAGCCATGCATTGAATATTGACCCATGGCATGTCCCGGCAAACAAAAGAGGCGCGGTATGGATCCAGTGAGATTTGCCGCCCTAAAGGAAGAGGTAAATAAACTCAAGTCGAATGGGTTTATTCAAGATGAAATATATCTGGAGTGGGATCCAACCCAGTGCTCTTTAGGAAATCCAGTGGGAAATGGAGAACTTGTGTGGACTACTCAGATCTGAATAAAGCCTGCCCTAAAGACAGTTTTCCACTCTCTAGAATTGATTAACTCGTAGATTCAACGACAGGACACGAGCTTTTATCTTTCGTGGATGCATATTACGGCTACAACCAAATGTCGATGCACCTACTTGATTAGGATTATACCAGCTTTCTCACCGATTTGGGACTTTATTGCTATAAAGTAATGCCGTTCGGACTCAAGAACGCTGGGGCAACTTATCAGAGACTCGTGAACCGAATGTTCGCTAACCAGATCGGCAAAACCATGGAGGTGTACGTGGACAATATGCTTGTAAATTCATGGCTATCCATCAATCATGTCAAAGACTTGGAAATAATGTTCAACATCCTCTAATAGTACCGAACGAAGCTTAATCCGTTGAAATGTCACTTCGGAGTCGCATCTGGAAAATTCCTTGGGATTCATCATCAATGCTCAAGAAATTAAAACCAACCCTAAAAAAATCTGGGCGATTTGGAATCTCAAGACTCCCAAAACCATAAAGCAAGTGTAGAGCCTCAACGGGAAGGCCGCAGCCTTGAGTAGATTCATCTCCAAATCCAGGAATAAGTGCAGTCCCTTCTTCGACCTGATGAGGAAAGGAAAGCACAATTTCGAATGGATGGCGGAGTGCGAAGGCGCATTCCAAGCATTGGTTCAACATCTGGCAATGCCACCTACTCTATCAAAGCCAGTTGATCATGAAAGATTATATATCTATCTGGTGGTTTCGGCAAATGCGATCAGTGCTGCATTGATTCGGAATGAAGATCAGATACAATGACCGGTCTATTATATAAGCAAGTGATTGACACGAGCAGAGAGAAACTACCCAAATTTGGAGAAGCTGACTTATTGCCTAGTCATTGCCTTGAGAAAGCTTCGTCCATATTTCATCCGATCACAGTCTACACCAACCAACCATTAGGTCTCCTTACATAGCCTGCGACGTCAAGTATGTTACTCAAGTGGAACATCGAGTTGAGTCAGTTTGATATAGCTTATACACCGAGACGAACCATGCAAAGGACATGTTTTGGCAGACTTTATAGCTGAATTTACTATACCAGAGGACTTACCCAGAACCAATGAATCTCCCAAATACATATGGAAGCTGCATCCGATGGCACATCAAACGACTGCTGCTCAAGCGCTGGTGTTGCGCTCGAAACCCCAGAAGGTTGATCCATATGCTACGCTTTGTAGTTTGACTTCCACGAGACTAATAACGAGGCCGAATATGTAGCTTTGCTTGCCGAACTTAAACTTGCCAGAGTTTTGAGAATTGTTGCTGTGGAGATCTACTACGCCTCCCAATTGTTCATATGCCAGGTTCGGGGAGAATACCAAGCAAGAGACTGGAGGTTGGCCACTTATCTTGCCCGGGTCCAGGAAGTGTTGAATTAGTTTGACTACTATGCCGTCCTCTGTATACCCCAGGAGCACAATCAAAAGGCTGATTCTTTGGCAAAACTGGCCAGCATCGGTGAAGCACAGCAAATGGGACTAGTCCCAGTTGAGACACTTACCTCTTTGAGTATTGATCAGATGGAGATGGATTGGGTGCATGAGGCAACGCCAAGAAGGAGTCTTAGATGACCCCATTCAGAAACTATATTGAACATGGAGCTTTGTTGAGCGCAGAAGTGAGAAAAGTCAAGTTTCTTTGGAAAGCTTCACGATTCATTATCCAAAATGGAGTCATGTACATGGGAGGATACTTTGTTCCTTTACTCTGGTGTAATGCCCATGATGAGATCAAACGAGTATTATAGGATGTGCACGAGGGAGAATTCGACGATCACACTAGGGGCAAGCCCTTGCTAAGAAAATACTCTGATATGGGTACTATTGGCTGACGGTGAACCAAGATGCATCGGAGTATGCCAAAAAATGTGATAGATGCCAAAAGCATGCCCGTATTCCAAGAGCCCCGCCAACCGAAATCACTTAGATGGTCAGTCTATGGTCGTTTGCCATGTGGGGGCACCGATGTAATCGGATCTTTACCTCTGGCTAAAGGTGGTGCAAAGTACGCCATCTTTGCAGTTGACTACTTTACCAAATAAGCGGAAGCTAAGACCCTTGCCACAAACATGACGAAAAAATTAATCAACTTTGTAGTACACGACATCATCTGCCGTTTTAGGCTCCCACGAACAATTATCACTGACAAAGGAGCCCAATTCGATAACGTCGAGTTCAGGAATTTCTGTTAATGTTTCCACATCTAGAAGAAGTTCTCAACAGTTTCTCACCCTCAAGCAAATGGATAGGTCGAAGCTGTTAATAAAGTTATTAAGTCTATTATGAAGAAACGACTGGAGAAGGCTTGGGGAAAATGGGTTGATGAACTTCCCATGGCCCTATGGGCATATCGAACTATGCACAAGTCCGCGACCGACCACACTCAATTTTCACTTTCCTAAGGATCTGAAGAATTATTCCGGTTGAGTTGGAGGTACCTTCTCATTGTGTGACATATTATGATCTGATGACGAACGCCATATTATTTATTGAATCCCTGGATTCATTGGATGAGAAGCATGAAGAGGCCGATTTGAGGGTAGCCGTGCACCGATGTCGAGTCGCTCGATTATAAATGCTAAGTCTGACCCAGAACCTTTGAACTTGGCGATCTCGTACTCAATAGAATCTATCCGGTCCCTTTACATATGAAACTAACATAGGAAGGTCCATATGTTATCGAGCAGAGACTTGGAGATGGCACATTCAAATTATTAACTGTTGATGGTCTCACTTTGCCGAGAGCTTGGAATAGCAAGAGTCTCCGTTGCTACTATACATAACATGCTTTATTTATTCATTTAGTCCGCTTTTCATTTGAAATTTGTTTATGCATTTCAAAATTTGAACTTTTAATAAGGCAACTGAATTTTCTCTACTTTCTTATTTCAGTAATAAAATGCAAATCATCAAACTAAAGTGGTGATTCTTGAAATGCGTCATGAGACCATCACAATGCACGGAGAGCTAAGTTCCATCATATAGCGGGAGTTATTCAAATAGCGAGTGGCTGTGATACGACCGGTTACTTGCTAAGTGAAACCCCAAGCTTGGGAGCAAGCAAACACACTAAAGCTAAAAAGGATTGATACATGACAATTCTCTAATAAACTTCGGTTCCCAGAGTGCGAGCCAGAGTATAAACTCCAAATCCGGAAGATGGACTCGAGGAGGGCAGATTCATCCACCCACGAGTTCGCCCATGTACAATCTAAACCCAAGGAGGATGGATCCGTTCATCCATGACCTCGCCTTCCACTTTTACAACCTCAAGGAGGATGGATCCATTCATCTACAACTTCGCTTGTCTACTCAGGGTAGATGTGATCCGACTATCCACAACTTTGATCAATTCATCGTTCATAGAGTGCGAAAGAGATCCAAATGCGTAAACAGATGTAACTAATCATCGGTTGGCCAACTCCAAATTCCTGAAGCACAAATCGGAGTATAACCACAATCGGGTATGACTGACCACCCACCGACTCACTCTAGTCCCGAGAGCGCGGACTAGAGTATAAACACCAAAATGGGTGTGACTGACCACCCATCAACCAACTCTAGATTCCCGGAGTGCGAACTGGAATATAGACATTAACTAACTCGGATCCAGAGAGCGTGGACCAGAGTATAAACATTAAATGGGTGTATTTGACCACCCATAAAACAACCTATGTCCCCAGAGCATGGACTTAATTCTAAAGACTAAATGGGTGTGACTGACCGCCCATCAACCAACTCTAGATTTTCAGAGCGCAAACTGGGGTATAAAAAATTAAACGGGCGTGAATAACTGCCCATCAAACAACTCTTATCCCCGGAGCATAGATATAACTCCAAAAACTAAACGCGTGTGACCAACGACCCATAAATTATCCTATGTCCTCGAAACGAGATATGATTCTAAATGAAGAGCAGGCGTAACCGACCGCCAGCACTCAAGCTCGATCCCCAGAGTGCGGATGTGAGTACTTATCGATGAAAAAGTGTGATCGACCGCTCAAATTCATCTTACTTTAACTTCATTCCAACTTAGTTAATAGAGGTCAACAAAGGTGAAAAGTGTCCGCCGACCGACTACTTCAATTTTCCTCGAGATTGGGGGCATAACTCAAGTACCACCACTGATAGTGTAACATAAAAATTCGACTCGATGTTTGATTATGACCCGAAGCCATGACTTCGGGACTTAACGACAAACTCAAGTTTGACACAAAAACTAAAAGCCTCACGAGTACATTGAATGGAAATTTGTGTATTGAAACACTTACGAAAATAAACAAAGAGTTATGATGAACAACAATATCGAATATCATTTCAACTATTCTTCACAAGAAAAATATAAGTACGAAAACTATTTCAAGAATTCCTATAGGCAGGGGCCGAACCTGCATCTATATGCGGTCTACAGAAAGCAAAACGAAATTACTGTCTATCTACCGAAAAAGGAAAAAAAAGACATGTCTACTCTCGGCTTCTTCTTCTTATTCGGTGTTAATCCACTGGAGCTGCTACTTGGATGCCTCTTCAAGCTTTTGCCTTTTTAGGTTGGTCTTCGGTCGGAGGGATTACAGAGGTCTCTTCCTCCGAACTCATAAGGTTCGGGATACTTTTTGAATGCAGAGTCGAAGGAACGGTGGCACTTTCAATATAAGAGGATGAAAGGGCACACCGGTGTCGACGATTGTGCCGCCAGGAGAAACCATACATATAGGGACCAGACCAGGGCCTTCCATGCCACCTCCTATGCTACTAGCATGCGCGACTCTTTCCATATCAGCGTTAATCTCTGCCATTGTAGCCTCATCCCGATCTGCTAGAGTGCCCACCGGAATGCTGCTAGTCGGGCCTAAGGAGCTAGCCATAAACACATATATCAACCGTAACGGAAGGCAGATCAGTAATTGGGTTGCCTTGGGGCTGAGGAGTTCTTCCATCATTTGTTCGTCAAAAACAAAACCGCTCTCGTGAACTCTATCGGTTGATGTAGCAAACGTTGTGGTCATTCCCTCTGCCATAATGGCCTCCTGCTCTTGACACAATTCTTGGGTTGCAGGAGGAACGACTGGTGTAGAATCTATGACTGAATAAAGACATGAAAAGGTATTTGAGATATCTTTCAACAACGCTCCCGCCTTTGGATGAATATAAGAAGTGTTTGAAGTACCTTCTTCAGATTGACTCGCACGTTGAGCCGGTGCGCCTTCAGAAACATGTTCATAAACCGAGGAAATGTGCGGCCTATCTGGGTCGTAAGCCAGAACAGCTGGAGGGTTAATTGTAGAAGTAAGCTCGGGTTGAGTCACTGTAGGCATTTTAAATCTTTCTTCATAATGCTCAACTCTGGACCCCTCCCCACGTCCGGGTATTTAGTGGCCAGTTTCTCCTTTTCAAAAGTGTAATGGCTTCATGAAGAACTTTTCTCTCATCTTCAGTTAATATCCTGTTCTCTAACTTAAAGTCCTCAATAAATGTAGTACTGCGGCCTGCTTTCTCATCTTCTACCAAGTGGCACCAGGCATTGTACAGATGTAGCGGGTAGTCAGCGAGCCAACCTAGGTTGCGATGTTTCAAGACATTGACATTATAAGTGATCAGGAGGTCTTCGATATCACCTTCCAACCTGGTCTCTGCGCGTGGACCTTAATCTCAATTTTGGCCTCAATTTCTTGGACATTTAGCTTGGCCGCATCACTCTCATCCATGAGTACCACGACCTGCTCACATGCCTCTGGGCAGCTCTGTTAGCATCGTCCTTTTCTTTGGCGACTTCAACGAATTTAGATTTTAACTCCTCAAGCTCTTTGAGCACCGCATCTCTCTCTGCCATGACTGTGGTGATCCGTACTTCATTTCCTTGACCAAGGCTAAATGTGTTTGCCTCATCTCCTCCATCTTCTAGGTTGCCTCCTCGACTCTCTTATTAGCCTCTGATTTCGAATTTCTCGAAGACTCATTTTCATTGTTGAGCACTTGAATCGTGCGGTCCTTCTGGGCAAGATCAGTTTCTCGGTTGTCTTCGCCCTCTCAAAGGCCACCACAGAAACTTTTTCTGTAGTTTTCATCCATTCCCAGTATTGGCCATAAACATCATATATGTAGTCCATTGTCTGTTCTGCCTCATTGGGAATTCACTTTAAGTGTGGAGGATATATGAAGCCATCGAAGCAGACATTTGGGAAATCTTTCTTCAACTTAGCGATTCTAATCGCTCCTTCCCTAGTGGGTTCTATGGAAACTTGTTCTGGAGTGACGGGGTTCTCAGTCTCGATCCTCCAACATTGCTCATTGGGCCTTGAAGTTTGAGGAGGCAGTACTTGACGAGAAGTTTCCACAGGCTGCCTACTAAAGCTAGAAGGTTTGGAAGGAATTATAGGTGGTGGAAAGTGAGACCGTGAGCAGCACCTATAATCCCTTTCCCTCTCCCTTTCTCGACGCTTCCGCTCCCGACTAGAATGGTGACGGTCATAGTCTCTTTTAGACTCGTGCATGTGAGGCTCAGGGTAAGAACTTGAAAAATGGCATGCAGCATGAATACTACCTAGCATAGATCCTCGCTTCATCGTTGTAGGTATAAAAATGAAAAGAGAAATAGAGTTAAATATCTCTAGAGGCGAAGAAGCATGTGATTAGAAGTTGTGCGGTGCCATGTGTGTGTGCATGTGCAAACCCTCCAACCAACCACTACTTGGTAATTCCTCACTGCTTCCAAAAAAGCGAAAGAAGGGTTATCCCCATGACTTTTTATGTTGAATAAGTATTTGTTCTCTTCTACCGTCGAAGGTCGAAAGAGGTGCTCTATGAAGATGATGAACAACCTGTTGAGCAGAGCGTACCAGTTCGAGTGCAATTGGGACGAAGCAATCCTCGAGTAAAGAAACACTTCCCGAATGAACTTATTAAAGGGAGGAAGCGTCTCGGCTTCACGCATGAATCTATTGCAAGCCATGTATCCCTCCGAGGGGTTGTGAGCTCTTTCTTCCAGCCTCGATAATAAGACATCATTTAGCGGTAACCCATGCCTTAGGCAAATCCGGCCTAACATAGCTTTGGAGATATTAGAGAGGACAGAATCATGCGTGTTCATAACAAAAACTGCTCCCGGTAGCTCATCCAAAGCAGGGCTAATTAGTTTAGCTGCGATGGCCGGCATTTCAATTACGAGAAAAGGCGGACTCTGAACATCCCACATCTGGGAATTTGCGGGTTCAATAGCTATTGAACTCAATAAAAATCATCCTTAGACGACAATAAACCTATGTTCCCTTAGTATGAAGTGAATGATTGTGTTGTGTAGTGCTACATAATGCTTTTAATTTCTGCAAGTTTAATAGATGTTCAAATGACAAGACTTCGAGATTCAACCATACTGACCGTCACTACCTGGCCATCCGGACTTTGCAGAACAATCCATGTAAGATTTCATCAAATTTATTAAGTTACAGTTCCGTTGACGAGCTTCGAAGGTTAGCTAGATATGCAGTGTAATGGTTAAGTCCAATTTTGCAAGGCTGAAGCTCGTCGGAGTCAAATGTTCGATTATGCACGATTTCGTATCCATCAAAGTTCGAACTTGGATCGATCACCAGGAGCACAATTCTTATCGATCATGGGAAACAAATATTCATATCAAGCATGTGACAACTCTTCGTATCGATTACCTAAAGATCATTTCGTATCGATGCAAAATCCTCTACTTCGTATCGATCAGCAGCAACACATTCGGATCGATCGTCAAACCCAAGATTTTGTATCGATCGCTCCAGATCAATATGAATTCCAATCTTCAGTCGATCTATACGAAAGTCCACCAGCCATCAATACGAAACAATTCCTTCATTCGATATTAAATTCCATTATGTCCAGATCGATACGAACTTTTTCTTCGTCCATAATCGATACGAATAATTCCTTCATATCGCTCTGCACTTCTTCTTCTCTAAACATAAACGCCATTCCAACCTTCCTCGATCTTGCTCCGGTCTAACTCAGACCTCGACACCATCGGAATCGGTTACAAATGTGAATGGATTGGCAGTCGAACTTGAATCTCGTCCTTTTAATGTGGATTTATGGGTTGATTACCTAGTTAAAGCAGTTAGTTCGAGGGATTAAAGAATTAAATGGCTTAAAGATGAAGGAAATTTCTTTTTCTCTTTTGCTCTGACCGATATGAAGATGGTGTGTAGTAGTGAAGGCAAGTGAAATCGTTCTAAGTCCCAAACGCATTTATATGGACTCGAACTCAGAAGGAAACGATTCGTCTTCCAGTGCTAAAAACTGGAAGGAACAGTCACCACATCATCAATACGAAGGGCCTTCTTCATATCCATCCACTCGTATAGGTCAGAGGTGTAGCTGTTCGTAACCATTAATTTAGATCGATCCAGAGCATGGCTATTCGTATCCATCGGTGACCATCGATACGAAAGATGCAATGGAGACTTGTTTGAACTATTCAAATCCATCGATCCGAAACATGTTTTCCAACTTCTCAAATCGATCCAAGAGAGGATCGATTTAAAAGGAAGAGTTAAGACAACCATCAAATGTTGTTACAACTCGAATTTCACATCAGTCCAGGAGAGGATTGATACGAAACTCGATATAAAAAATTATAAAGACTTGACAATGACCCATGAGCATGCAAATGTGAATAGAGGTCAAGTTAACACACATGCATGTATGACGAACTAATATTCAATTTTCAAAATTGATAGGAATTGAATGCTCATCTGATGACAATTATGACAGGGAATGACAAATTGCTAGCACTCGACACTCAGTTACAACAAAACACTACATGATCATTAGCATTCAGTAGTTCAACATTTATATAATTGGAAATCAATCAAAGGTTACATCTCTTAATGAAAAGACGAAAACAATTCAGCGAATCGGATTGGACTTTTCAGAATAAAGAATGCAGCTTTTCAAAGCACGTCATGTTCACACAAGATGTACTTTGGAAGGAAAATGTTAGCCCGCCTTTTAGCAAGGCTGTGACACCAAGGACTCGACTAGAGACCAAATACAATTCGAGTCGAGGATCGGTTATACACTAGTTCGCTATGGATACTGGCAAATTGGTTCCATGTTCGAATCGGGCCACATTTGATATGATGTGACAAGCAAAGCTATAAAGTCAACATTCCAAATTTTAGGTCAATTGGTATCCATATGCTCAAGTTATGGATCGATCAAGTTTATGTGAAGCATGTCTATTTCGTATCCATCAAATAGCATTGGTTCGTATCCACCCATTAAGTAACTTGATTTCGTATCCATCAAGTCGCACCAGTTCGTATCCATCAGGGCCCGCTCCTATTTGTATCCATTTAGCCTCTCATGTTCGTATCGATCAAGCAACATCGATCTATTGGTTCAGTTCGTATCGATCGACGATCATTCCAGTGATCCATACGAAGTAAGCAACCAATAATCATCAATATGAAGCGGCTACCAAATGATCGATACGAAGAGACCATCCAATCATTCGTACAAAGAATAATCCCCAAGAACGGTACGAAGAAAGCATGTTCGAGTGAAGGAAATAGTCATGCGACACAAAAAGTGGATCGCTTCTAGACTATCGCTCCATGTCCCCCTGATCGACACAGATAGCATCGATATGAACAACTATCGACATGAAGGGGATCGATACGAACAGTTCAGCCTAATGTAAAATCAAACTTGGATTGATCATTACTCAATATCTACAAGTCCAAATGCCACTAAATTTTCACAGGAGCTTGCTTACCACATCAAGAATGTCTGTGATCGATCTCAGCCCAAAAGGAGCTATTTTTTATCAATACGAATGGAGTGGTGATCGATCCCAAATGACCTCGGACCGATCAAGTGGCTCTACCCTATTTCTAGATCTAAGTAAGATATTTTCATCCTATACCTATAAATAGCAGCCCTATGCCTCTAGAAAATGGACTTTTGATTCTACTATGCTAATACCCTATCGAAAATCCATTGTAATTGAGTGCTTGAGTATTCTCTGTTGTAATCGGTTAGTAGATATTAATGAAACAGCAAACTTTCCAAAGTGGACGTAGGCTACAAAGCCGAACCACTATAAATTCCTGTGTTCTTGCATTTTTGTTTGTCTGTTTTGGCGTATTTATTAGATTAGCCTCTTTTTACATTTATATTCTTCATTCCAATCTCTTCAAATACGTCCGGAGAGTGTTGTGCCCAATTTTGGTACAAACAGATAATGTAAATTCATATAGTTGTGAATTAATTAGATGTATATTAATTATTGGATGGTTTCTTTTGTTGTAAATCATTGTTTTAACTGTTTTGTTTTCATATGATTGTGATATGGTGTGTATTAGTGCTTGTGCTATAGTTTGGATTCAGAATTCATGTTATATTGTTCTATTAAACTCATACATGTTTTATATCTTTTATAACTGATTAATATTCTAAATTGAGTTAAGATAGGTACATACGAGGACCATTTGGACGTATTCATAGATTTTATATGCTTTTGCTTGCTTAATATGAGTGAACTCGCTCGTATTAAAAATATTAAGGTACATATCTCAGATTACATACCGCACTTTCATATTTTTCCCTACGTTATACCTCATCGTTGAGATGAGATATATATTTGATATATTTGGTATATATATTGTATTGTAAAAAAAACGACCGAGCCGCGCAAAGGAGACGCTGCTGAAATTTTCTGTAACTCCGAGTGTTAGAAAAATTTTGAGGTTTTAAAAAAATTTATGACTTGTTTTCTCAAATAATTATTTAATTCCATAAAGCTGGTATCGAAATGGTGTAGTAGAAGCGTAGTAAAGGTTTTGTAAATAAGATTTTAAAGTTTTGTATGTTAATTATTTTAAATAAAATATATCAAATGTTAAATTCTCTACTTAACACCTTTACGAGGACAAAAAGTTTTGAGTGGGGGAGAATGTAATGACCTGTATTGTTAACTATTTTTAAATTATTAAATTTAATATGATTATTGAATAAAAATGGTTAGAGATAACAGTTTAATGATTTATTTATGTAGTTATTTAATATGAACTTGAATAAAATCTTGAAATAATAAATTCTGAAGATTTAGGCAATAACAACTATTGAAATGAAAATTCTATTTATTTAATGTGTTTATAATTGATGTCTGTAATTGAATAATAAATGTTGAATTATTTAGATGATAATAAAATGATTTTTAATAAATTTTGAATTATTTATTATTGGTAATTTACTGAAAATTAAATCGTTTGAATTTAATATTGGAAAATTTTCAAATAATTGAATCCTGAATTAAAAATGAATGAAAATGATTTTAAAAGTTGATTTGAATTCTACTTAAACAGGAATGAAGATCGTAAAATTTTAAAATTGAATTTAAAGTGGTTAAATTGATCTTTATATTTTTTTTAATTTAATTCACGAGTAAAAATAGCCATTTTGGGCACTGTGTCGGATTTCGACGAAACCAGTTTCATCGGATCCGTAATAGTGAGTATTTGTAGGATATAAAGTTTCGTAGCGATCAGACTTGTCGTTGGCCGTGCAAGATTGAAACGCATATAATTTTATTTTTAGAAATTTAATTTAAATAATTTGATTCTGGAAAGATATCTTCTGCATACGATCAAACTAAGCCTTGGGACTTGTTCCATTGTGTTCGGAGTAGGGGTAAAACATATAGAACGTCAGACGGCACACTTCGTTCGGAGTTCGGAAAATTCTGACGTGAATAGTGTCATTTGAATTCCTATATAAGGACCCATCCCTTCGTTATTCACGCAAACCCTAAACATTAAACCCAGTGGCCGTTCAAAACATTTAATGGCCGACAATCCCTTATCTTCCCTCTTCAATTTATTTTAATCTTCACATCGAAATCAAAAACCTCCAAAAGCAATGTTGTAAAGTTCGACGAGCTCCACACATTCAACGGTTGGATCGTACCGAAGCATCAGTAGATCGCCAGAATCAAGGAGACTAGGACTGCATCGTTTTTGAATTTCATGGCTCGGATGGCTGCACGTACGTGTGCACGTGTAAGGAGGAGTTTGGTGCGTGATGGAGATCGCGTCAGCAGGATTGGATGGAGTTCCAGTCGACGACGAGGAGGCGCGATCAGGGTTGATGATGGTCGTATTTTGGGTTTCACTGCCTGGTAGCGATCGCGTTGAGGAGGATGAATTAGGTTATGTTAATTAAATTTTGTATGTTAATTAAATTTTTAATTATTAAATGTTTATAAAACCATATCCTTTTCATACGAGGTCTGATTCGAGCGAAACGATTTGCATTGGATTCGTATCGACGAAGGCTACAAACTGGAATTGGATTGGAATTTATTTTAAAGCTGAAATTTTTTTAGTTTCAAATAAAGTCAGTGCTTCATAGTGCTCTTGATGTACTAAAATATTTTTATGTTGGTTAAATAGATAATCGTGATATTATATATTTTATTGACCGTTGTTTGGTATTTTAATTGGCATTTAAATTGACATATGAATTTAACTGTTAGGAATTTTATTTGATAGTTAAATTGATATTGGAATAAAATTGCTAGTTAAACTCCAAATTATTGAAAACTGGGTAATGGTTGTGATATATTGACAGTTCTGGAATGTTCATTGCGATGGATTCTATTGATTAATATCTTGGATTATTTGGATGTTTAATTATTTATATATATATATCCTGCTATCACCCTGTAAATTATTTTATAGTATATAAAATAGTAAATTGAATTATTTCGAATAAATTAAGAAATAGGTTGAAATGATATACCTATGTCATTTATTTTGGATTGAAATGATATATATCCATCCCTATTATTAAATTTGAATAACTAATCACTTGGCCATAGGATAGAAAGTTAGTCACAGACACTGGATTAGTTAAGCTAAATGATTTTAAAAGTTCTTGCATTTGAATTTATTCAAATGATTTCATTTTATAAAAATAAAATTGGATTGAAATATAGAAATTAAATTAATTTTGAATTTGAGTATTGAAATGTGAAACTAAAATTTATTAAACGAAATTGTGTAAAAAGAAAATTTGAGATTTCAAAGTTATAATTGAAATATGATTTGAATTTTGAAAATCTATTTGTTTTAAAAGATTTGAACCTTTACTTGAACTTCAAAGTTATTTAAGTAAAAGTGAGATTAGTTGATATTTAAAAATTTGGCTCGAGATTGAATTATTTTTAAGATTTGAATGCTTAATTGTACATCGAAGTTAAATTTGATTCAAATGATTTAAATCAATATTTTGAAATCAAATCGAAATTAACGTAAATTGAAATGGTTTAAAATTGAGAATGAATTAAAATAAATTCAAATTGGAATTGAAATAAATTGGAATTAAAAGCGAAATTGAATTAATCTTAAATCAAAAGCAAATTTATTTGGATTGAAATTGCAATCGATGTTAATTCGAATTGAAATCAGAATTGAATCGATTTAAATTAAAATGGAAATTGAAATTGATTTGAGTTGGAAGATTTGGAATTGAATCAGTTTGACTTTGAAACTATTTTCAAACAAATTATTTAAAATCTATCTTTTAAATATTCAATTTTTTTGATTTTCCAAACTATTTCCTATGTAAACCTTTTTTAATGTCTAAACCATTTTATATCAAACTATTTTAACTTTTTAAACTCTTTAAAACTATTCAAACTTTTTTAAAAATTCAAACTGGTCAGAGTGGAACCTGTTTATATTAAAATCATGGATTTAAATGCGAATTGGGTCAATTGAGTTTATAACCCAAATTGAAATTCGAAATGATTATTGAAGTAAAACTATGATTTTTGAAGTGAATATGATAATTCTGAAATGAAATTGATTTTGAAGCGAATATGATATTTTGATATCAAGTATGAATTGTTTTTGAAATTTAAAAGTACCAATTGGTATGTAAAAGGACGTTTGGTTATTGAAGAGTCCAGGGCCTCTTATTAGCATACTCTCTATCAATATTGGAACCACTTTAGCAACTGTGCACGTGGAGGAGACTCCAAAATGAAGTGGTTAGATTTGGCGTCGTTTGCTGGATTTGAAGAAAGAGAATGATGATGGGTAGACCCAGGCACTTCTGCCAATTTGAAATGACCAAAACAAGATGGCTTGGCAAGGCCAAGCGGGCTAGCTACCCCTAGCGGAATCCATTCTTCGATTTTCTTGGACATGTTCCATATTATTACTCTTGATGTTGGTTTCAGTTCGTGCACCTTGATTTTAGGATAACCTCCCTTTGACTCGATATGGGATGAATGTACACGGTGGACGATCGTAGTTATGATGTGCTACTGCCAACCATGCAACCCAAACTGGTAGTATCCTACTTTGGGCATTATCTCACGTGTCTTGTCATACTTTTATCCCTATATGAGACCACTACAATTTTAGTTTAGCATTGTCGTATCACCGCGCATCCATATCCCCCGATGTGCTACTGGGGCGTTATATGCAAACAGTAAGACGTTAAAGGGGATTAATGTAAAGCATTAATGTAAAGCATTCTACTACATATAAATATTTTGAAAGATCCTTAAGAGATGGAAAATCATGTAACATCTCTTAAGTTATTGCACTTGCATTATACACTGGATAGGTGATGTCAAACCCCATAAACTTCTCTGATGCTATTACACTCTTGTTATATATGATATTGATTTGACTCACGTAAGGATATTTTAGTCTTGACTCGAGTCTTTTGTCTTTTTATTACGCTCGGTCAGCCCTGATTTTTCAGCGCATTGGAAATTATTTTCTAGAGGACGAAGATGAAGATTTGGTATATTATTTTTACCAGTATTATTTCACCACGCTGTTGTTCTGATGCATTTTATTTGGTTTCTATTGAATATGTATAACTCTGATATATGTTGTAAATTTATAGTCAAATGTATAGTATAAATAACTTCATGCGTTGTTTATTTGATTATTATATTTTGTCATTCCGCTGGGAGATTCTGTGTTTGTTTTCTTCTTCTTTTCTTATTTTTCTTAATTAACCTCATTGATTATCTATGTTCTAGATTGTTTGATTTGGACATGTATGGATTATTGTCAATTTAACCTTTCAAAATGTGGGTCGTCACATGGGAAGTTTGGGAAATGATACTTCAAATTGTTTAAGGTTGTATGGACAATCTATTAAGTAATTACCTAAGGCTGTTGAGCATAAGGTATACTTAGTAGTTTATTTATCACCCTTGTACGATGAAAAGTTTCAAAAATTGGACAAACCATTAGTTTTAGTTGCTATAGATGTGTGATGGAATCTTTGGCTGCATATAATGGTCGTACTGCTTTGTTTGCATTCGATTAGTACATATGTTGTTTGTCTTGTGCTTTTAATTAAAGTAACTAAAATATTACTCTTTTTATATAGGTTAATATTCTTTTGGATTATGTAAGTAAGATATAGGTTTATGAAAGCAATAGCTGTTGCTTTTGGTTTCATAAATAGAGTTTGTTTGCCCGACAAATAGGTACGTTTTCGGAACATAGTTTATATAGCAGTACTTTATTGTTTTCCCATGGTTTGGGATGCTTTATTATTGAAATATGATATATACAATGTAATAATTGTTTATTTCTCGGACCAACCCGCGCGAGGAGATGCTGCCGAAATTTTCCATGAACTTAGGACTTAGAATTTTTTTCGTGAAAGTTGATTATTTTTTAAATTTATATTAAACTTAAATATGTAAGTTAATTTTTATAAATTGACTATTTTGAATTATATATATATCAAATCTCTTGATTCTCTTGTTCCTTTTCGGGGACAAAAAGTTTTAAGTGGGGGAGCTTGTAACAACCTGTATTTTTGATAATTAGAAATATTAAATTAAATAAGACTTTGGAATTTAGTATTGTAAGAAATTAAAATTTAAGATTTATTAATGTAAAATTATTTTAGAATATAATTTAATAGTATTGATTGAATGAAATTGACAACTATTAATGTAATTTCAATTAATGATAATAATAAAAGTTAATAAGGAATAAAATTAAATGGTGTATTAAAAAGAGAAATCATAGGTTATTTTATTTCATTGGTTTTAGCATGTAATAAGAAATCAATTAGTTAGTACGCAGATTCAGTAACCTTGTTTGTAAATAATAAATTTTGAAATTTGTTAAATTACTAAGTTGTAATATGTTCTATTCTCATTCATTTAGTTCATCCTTTTTGAAGTAATTTGGTAATCAATGAGAAATTAAAATAATTGAAATATTGAAATTAATATGGTAAAAGACATTAACTGTAGAGTATGAGAATAATAAGATGGAAACTTATGTTAAATAAATTAATGTAATAGTTGATTTAATATAAGGACTTTAAGTCAAAAATAAAAGAATATGTTGAAATTTAAATTATAGTAAACTAGGTTTTTATTTCTATTGTAATTCAATGTTGAAATTAATGTAATATTTAAATCTTGGATTTAACATGAAGAATTTAATTTTAAAAAGATTATTAATTTCTGTTTAATCAAAATGATGATAGAAAACTGCTAATTTAGAATTTAAAAATGATTAAGTCGATTTAATAATAATTCGTTTAATTAACGTGTAAAAATGAATATAATTCAATTTTAAAAGCTAACTTATATATAATAGAATTAGGGTTTGAAATTATTTTCCTTAAGTTTAAAAATATCGAAAACCTATATTTCGATATATATGATGACTTAGGTTCGTACGGGAACGAAACGGGCTTTTCGGGCCTTTGTTATTACGTGGGCCGAATCGATCTGTTCCATCCATTCCTGTTCTAGCTTTGTCAATATATATGTTATTATAAACTCTAGCAGCTTTCTACTCTATTTTCGATACGTACATTTCAGTTCTTATCTATTCCTTCTCAATGGAGATTAGCCAAAACCCTTGTTGACTTCAAATCAAACTGCTCAAACCCTATCGAATTATATACCATCGTGAAGCTCTCAATGAATGGAATTAGCGTCTGCAATTCATTTTTTGATTTGAGGCTCCATTTTTCCATAAATTAGCGAATCAACCTCCACTGTCCATTCTAGGGTTGTCGTTCAATGGTCGATCATTGACCAATCGACGATTGGGAAGCGCTGTAGTATAAAGGGCGTCTAGGAGAGTCGATCTATAGTGGTCAATCGTCATCTAGTGGCTTGGATTTGGCAGAACTTGGCAATGAACGGCGAAAGTAGTAGAGTCCCTTAGCTTGACCGGAGGTGGCGGCCTTTTGGCCAAAGGTAGAGGAGGTGGTGGCGGCTTGGTTGTAACGACCTTGAATTTTGGTCATTTTGGTTTTGAATGCTTTTTCTATTTTTAAATGTTGAATTTGAATTATTAATTGATTTTGAATATGTAGATTTTGGTTGAATTAGAGAAATGGCTTAAAATTTCAAATATAGTGATTTAATGGATTTGGTGAATAGTGAATTTAATATTTGAAATTGGATAAATAAGTGAATCTGGAGTAAATGTGCATGGTAATGATTTCTTAGTTGATTTAAAACTCTATTGGAATTAGAGTGATGATAGTGAATTTTTGAATGGGATTGGAAGTCGATAAATTTAAAATTTGAATTTTATATGTTAATTAATAATGAAATTTAAAATTGGGAATAGTGTGAAAAATTGAATTTATTAGTTAATATGAATCAAAATGGTTTCTAATATGAATATAAATTCTATTTGAAATATAATGGAGTTAGTAAGTTTTAAAAATTGGAATTTTAAATGATTTCGACGATTTTGGAAATCGCTCGAATTAATCGACACGTTAAAATAGCCTTCAAGTGGACAGTCTCGGAATTCGATGAAAGTAGTTTTATTGAATCGGTAATAATGAATTATTGTCGGATTTCAAATTTCATAGCAATCAGATTTACCATTTGCTCGTTGTAGCTGAAAATGCATAGAAATTAATTTAAGGAATTTAATTTAAAATAAATCGTTTAATGTCATAACTCCGGTATACTTTCGAATTAGGCATCGGAACATGTTCCATTGTGTTCATAATAGAGGTAAAACATTATAAATGCCAGTCAGCATGCTTCGTTTGGAGATTGAAAAAAATCAAGTGTGAATGGAGTTTTTAAACCGTAATTTATATATACACACACACATCAGAAAATCCCAATCGAAACAAATATGCAGCCACTTCTTTATTCTCAAATAGCCGAGACGTCACCCGCTTCTTCCCCAATTTTCGATAAATCCCTTGACTTTTAGCTAAACCTTATAACTACGAAATCGAAGAGCCAGGTGAGATCTATACATCCTACGGTAGGTTTTGGCTATCGTCGACTATAGGAGACGCAGAGAGGGTGTGTTTCTCGGTGTTTGGAAGCAAATTTCATGGTGATCGAGAGGGCCGAGTTCAACATCCTTCTGGCCCAAGGTGGAGTTCGCCAAGGGCTTTGTAGCAGTGGTTGCCGATCTTCTTTTAGGGCGATGGATTGGTCGCGAAAATTAATGGTAGAAGGCGACCGATGGGTTCTTCGTGCACGATGTTGCCTGGAATACGTGAGAAGATGGAAGAAGAGATGTGCGGCCATGATCTATTATTGGTGATTTGGACGGTCCAGATTTGATTAGGTTTATAAAAAATAAAAATAAAAATTTATCTATATAATTTTATTCGAATCTTATAAATTTCATATCGTTTTCACACATTGTCAGAATTGGACAAAACAAGCGGCGGTGGAATCACGACGACTAGAACTACGTAATGGAATTGATTAGGAGTTAATTCAAGCTAGCCAAATTTTTGGGTCAAATCGAACATCGTTCGATTTGATTTAAAATTTGAAAACCCATGGTGAGTTAATCTCACTCATTTGGTTAATCGGTAATGTTTTATATCAAATAAAATTTATTTATGTTGTTTGGATTATTGAAATTAGTGATTATTGAAATTGGTGATTATTGCTAATTAGAATGACGATATAGCATCTTTAAGTGTCACTAGATTGGCTGAACCGGATCTAGGTAGATGATAAATCAACTCAAATTTCTATTAAGTTGTTTATGTTTATTTTAAAGCTTATTTCCAGTATTGAATCATATATGTGTGAAATTTGATGAATGGATTGTTTTTGAATATCGTTGTTAATTTATAACATAAATTGAATTGGGATATATTAGTGTTATCTCTTTGGACAAATAAACACCATCTAGTAATAAATGGAAATGTGGTTTGAATGGTATGTTAGAAGCATGATAAACTTTTGATCTACTATGGTATAGAATTTGGGCAAATGTTAATTGATAGTCAAATCAATATGGATAAGTGCTATTTAATGAATTGACTATTAATCATGAGATTGGACGTATATTTGTAAATGAATCATGTGAATTTTGATTATTTAACTTGATAGTTAAACTGAAAATAATGGTTGCTTCTTTAAATACCATTGGAGCTATTGAGTTTTTTTGAAATTTGAAAGGTTTCCGATTGTGTTTAATTTTAGATTTTATAATTTGAAGAAAAATGTTATTTGGTAAATATATACATGTGTTTGTGTTAAGTTATTATTTAGAAATGATTTGAAGATTGGTTTATATAGAAATGTCGGTCGTTCTAATTTAATTATGTGATGGTTATTTTGAGATTTTAAGTGGTATTATCTATTTATAGTAGTACGACTATTTGAAAAATGGATAGTAAAACGTCGGTTACTTTATTTAAACTATATTGTTTCAGATTGGTTGCTTAGGTGGATTTTTAAGATTTTTTTTGAAGTTATTATAATATGTTGGTAATTCTTTAAAAAGGTTCATACTATATATTATTACTAGTATAAAATGGTTTAAGGTGATATTTTATGGAAAGAGTATTTTTAAGAAGCTATAAGTGGAAAGTTGGGTTTCTAAAGGGAAATTGGATAAATGAAATATAGGATGTTTTTGTTTATTTATTTTGAAATAATTAAATAAATTTTTATAAAAGAAATTCTTTGTAAAAAGAATTCATGAAAAGGGATTTATAAATCTGGAAAGTGGATTAAAATTGGAAAGGAAGTTAGATTCTGAATGATTGAGGAAAGATGAATTTTGTACTGGTTTAGGAGATTTGGAAAGAGTATCTTTGTAAAAACTAGGAGATTTATAAGAAGATATTCTAAATGAAAAAGGGAATGGTTAAAAGAGAGAAAGGTTATTTCACAATTTTTGTATCTTCGTTTTAAAAGGATATTTGTGTTTAACCCTTTTAATATGATTTTGAGATAAGTAAATCTTACTAGATAATTGTTTAAGATACTTATACCGTTATGTAAGTACATGGAAAAAGTTCTTCAAGTTATGAAAGGAATGATTTGAAATTATACTTATATTACTAAGACAAGAACTTTATTTTCTAAGTATCGAAAATATTTCATTTTGTTAATATACTTATATTATGAGAGTATATGGAAAGGATTTCCAAGTAATTTGAAAAGTGATTTCAAATTAATGAAGATGAAGCTCAGTGGGATTCCATGGGAAATGTAATCTAAGTTTGAATGATTGTTATTTGATAGTTAAATAACGAATGGTTGTTATTTGATAGTTAAATAACCGACTATCAAATCTGGCCAAATTCATTGATCGTTTCGAAGAGTCCGGGATCAAATTTAATCTTCCGAAAACCACTTCCATCCGATTTGTGCGTAACAAATTATGATATCGTAAAGCTTATGAAGACGGTGAATTTTGAAAAGGTTGGTTTGTCCATACCAGGACAACTTTGTAGAATGTCTAACAGTGCATTTCTAATGGTTACGTACATTAATTTTTTTACAAACATATATCTATTTAGTGGCGGAGAAGTCAACTTCTCTTAGCTTAACACCCTTCCTTGAGACGTAAGAGCTTAAAGGTTGTATTGTCGTGGGAAGTAATTAGTAGTCAACGAAAATGGCAATGTTAGCATTCCAAATATGAATGCTATCCTAAAGGTAAAACGCAACCTCAAGCCTCATCTACCAAGAATGACTAAAAGCGGGGAGATGCAGCAGGGCTAAGTGGGTTGCACCATGTAGCGTATGTTATCACCATTCTAGACACCCTTGGAAGTATTATATTATAATATATGGAATGGTTGTGCATGGAAAAGAGAACGCTCGATAAGGGTTGGAACACCTGGGGTGATGACATATTCGGTACCATCCAGTAAGGGGTAGGCTGGTCTTGTGTTGGCAGGGATCACAGGTACGATCTCGATTCATTTTTCTAGAGGTGTGTTATGATGGGTGGTACCCCAGTAGCCTAGTCATTGTATGGAATCTAATATCCACAACGAGCCTGTACGGTTTTGATTGTATACCAAATATTGCTGAAATGTGAGATGCAAGCATTTCAACTATTTTCTAAATTTACTTTCTATAGACACTATTACAATATCAGATGATTTTGATATAAAATGTTTTGGTTATCATAAGATTAAAACCCATTGTGTTTATGTGTGACGTGATCTTATGAGATACCCTTGTTTTTCAAAGGATTTTGAAAATAGTTATAATTCAAATCGAGTGTGTTTTCTCACGCTAGTTTTCCACACTGACTCAGATGTTATTTTATTATAATGCTCGGTCACACTGAGTATTACAGATTAGGTTAGGATGCCATGGAGCTCAGGAGATGAGCTAGATAATAGAGACGTATTCACATACTTGGTTATTTCTGCTGTGTGTTATGTATATGAGGACAAGTTTTATAACTGTCTGGATAGTTATGTTTGTTGTTATACTCTGATTGATGTTTTTATATGAATATACAAATTAAAATTTTGTTTTGTGTAAAGACTTGTGATATATTATAGATTATTCGTTCTGCAGTGAGATTCTGTATTGTTTAGTTTTCTTCTTATCTTCTATCTTTCCTTATTTACCCTTAACAATCCACATTCTTGTTCAATTTGAGTTGACATGTGCGGTTATGTATCACCTTAGAATGTACACAAAAGTGGGTCGTTACATTGGTGATGTGGTTGGATCTGGTCGAAGGTAATGGACATGGCAGCGTTGTGGATGGAAAGGTCGACGGTTAGGTTTGAACGCGTGTGATAAGGGTTTGTTGATGGTGAGGATAATTATGTTTTTGCCATTTACTTATTTTAATTTAAATTTAATGTTCAATCTTCTAACTTGTATAACTTTTACATACAAACTCCAATTGATCCACAGTTTGTTCTATTGGGTTCGTATCGAAATTCCGGACAACATGAATCTTGTTTGGTTGAATTTGGAGACTGCTGAAATTTTGGGCTTTTATTGGATTTTTAATGAGATTTAAATCAAAGGTGAGAGATTTAACCTACTCGCGCAATACTAAATTTTCTTATGTTAGTCGAATTAAATTTATGAAGTGATAAGAATTTTATTGGTTGCTGTTTGGTAGTTTAAATTAACATTTTAATTGAAATTGTATTCTATATTGAATTAGATTGACATTTAAACTAATATTGAATTTAATTGCTAGTTAAACACCGACAATTGATAATCAGTAACTATTGTGATATATTTGTTGATTTGGATGTTAATTGTTATCGTATGCATACTGATTGATGATGGATGTATGGTTGTTTATTTATTTGACTTATTCCTGTTATTACCTATTTATTTATTTACATCATTTATATCATCATTAGGACCGTTGGAAATGAACTAAGAAATAGGTTGAAATGATATATACCTATGACATTTAATTATGGGTTGAAATGATATATATCCGTCCATGTAATTAAAGTTGAAATAACTGATCACTTGGCTATAGGGTAGAAAATTATATATGGATACCGAATTGGTTAAATTAAATAATTTTAAATTAGTGAAATTGGATTTGTGTAAATCATGTTTTAAAGAAATTAAAAAATGGATTTATATGAATTTAATTATTTTCTAATTCGAGCTTTGAAAATGTTGAAATTGAAACTGTTTAAATGAATTTGTTTAAGGATTTAATTTGAAATTTTAAAGTTGAAATTTGAGAAATCACTTAAATCTATCGAAAATGGATGTTTGAAAGGTTTAAATTTTTATTTAAACTTTGAATTTACTTTAATTAAAATGGTTTAAATTGGAATTTCAAAGTTTTTGACGTGAAATGGATTTAAAATAAATTGTTTAAAAGCGAGAAATTGAATGAAAACATTCAGCCATTTGAATAGAACTGTTAAAAATTGAATTTGAAGTAAAATTGAAATTGTTTTGAATTGAGGCTGATTTAATCCGAAACTTGAATATGAGGTTGACTTGAAATTGGAAGTTGTAAAATTGGATTTGTTGTGATTTGAAATGGGAACATGAGTTCAATTATTTGAAAAGAAGAAACAATTTTAATGTAAAACAATTTTAATAATCAAATTATTAATATGTAAACTATTTTAATTATCTAAACTATTTCCAATATTTGAACTATTTTGTATTCAAACTAATTCAATCATGAAACTACTTTAATTATTCCAACTATTTCCAATAATAAACTAGTATCCAAACTATTTTCAATATTCAAACTTTTTTCATTATTCAAAACCATTTTTAATATTGGAACTATTTTAAAAGTGGGAATTGTTTAGATTTAAATCATTGATTTAAATGGAATGTTTTGAAAGTATAACCTATTGGAATTCAAAATGAATTTGGAAGCAAATCTGATATTTTGATATGAAATATGATTTGATCTTGAAATTTAAAAGAACCGACCTGTGTGTAAATAGACGATGGGTTGTTAAAGAGACCGGGTCCGAATGAATGGCATACTCTCTGTTATTATACTGGAACCACTTTAATAACCGTGTATGCGGTGGATGTTATCCAAAATGTAGAGGTTGATTTGGCAACTTTTACTGGAATGAAGAAAGAGAATGATGACGGATGACCCCGACACTTGTGTCAATTTGAAATGACTAAAAGAGGAGCCTATGTCTGGCCAAGGGGTTAGCTACCTTTAGGGTCCCCATCCCTTCGTATTATTATATTGACTTTGAATCAACTGGTGCACCTTGATCTGATTTTAGGGGTGGTGGAATCGGTCAGCAGTCGCTGCGGCGATGTGTTACGATCAGCCAGAAAGGGTAAACTAGTAGAATCCTACCTTCGGCATTGCCTTACATGTCTTTTCATACGTTTATCCTTACACATGACCATTACAATTTTATTTTAGTGTTTTCTTATCACCGCACCTCCCTGACTACCGACGTTGCTGGTGGTGTCATAAGGCAAACTGTAGGCAATGCTTAAAAATGTGTTAAGGGGATTAATGTAAACCCTTAACACTAAGAAAGATATTTTCTTTATTGATTAGATACTACATATGTAGCGTATCTTACTACGTATAGATAGTTTAACGAATCCTTAGGAGATGGGAAACCCCGTAACATCTCTTAAGTTATTGCACTCACGTTGTACACTGGATAGGAAATGGAAAACCCCGTAAATATCTCTGAGGGTATCACACTCATGCTTACTTGTTGATTTAACTTACATAAGAACTTTTAGTTCTAATTCGAGTGTTTTGTCTTTTCACTATGCTCGGATCAACCTAAGTGTTTCAGGGTTTGAAGATATTATTCCTTGAAAATGAAGATGGAGTTGTTAGACTGTATTTATTATTATTATTATTCCACTACATTATTTTGGTATGTTTGTTGATGTACTCTGATTATGTTGTAAAAATTGTGTAATCAAATGTATATTGTTAAACAACTTCATAAACTGTTTATTTGATTATTATATTTTATCATTCCGCTGCGAGATTCTGTGTTTTGTTTTCCTTCTTTCCACAAATTTTCTTATTTAACCGCATTGACAATCCTCCCTTTTAAGTGCTTTGAGTTAGACATCTTTGGTTTATTGTCGACCTAAATCGTCCAAAAAGGTAGGTCGTCACACTATAGTAGCCCAGCAAACCTATGAAACTCTTTACTTCTGTGGCATTCTTTGGCACATGCCAATCTTGAACTGCAGCAAATTTACTAAGATCGACCACCAGTCCACTTTCTATGACAACATGTCTCAAAAAGTGTACCTCATCGCGCCAAAAGTGACACTTAAAAAACTTCGCCTTCAACTTCTGCTCATAGAATGTATTGAGCACTTCTTCTAAATGCAACTTGTGCTCCTCCTCGCTCTTCAAATAGACCAAAATGTCATCCGTTAATACCATAACGAACTTGTTAAGCAACCCTCTAAAAAATCATCTCATCAAATCAATAAAGTAGTTGGATGCATTGGTCAGTCCAAAGGGCATGACTAACCACTCATAAACTCCGCCCGGTGTACGAGAAGCAATCTTTTAAATACTTTCTCTAGCTACACGTAACTGATGGAATCTAATAACAAGTCAAGCTATGAGAACACCTTCGCTCTAACCAACTGGTCAATAAATCATCTATACGGGGCAAAGAGTAACAATTCTTCTTCACCGGCTTACTTAGCTCCCTATAATCGAAGCAAAGCCTCAAAGAACCATCTACCTTAGTGGCAAAAATGATTGTTGCTCCCTACTTTGAAATGCTCCTTACGAAGCCTTTCTCCAACACCTCATTTACCTGCCTGCTCAACTCGCGTCTCTCCTTTAGAGCCATATGCCTCAAGGGTAAGGCAACAGGTCTTGTGTTCTCCACAAGATAAATTTGGAACTCGATCTCTACTAAGGTGGGAGACAAGTAACATCAGAAAAGACATCTGGGTAATCTTTACTAATAAAACATCAAATCTAGACCATCATGTGATAAGTCTAATGAATATTGGTAGCTCAATATAACTGATCCTCGAGGATTGCAATAAACCTCCAAGCTACGTCCACTACACGTACTCAACCTAACAACATACCCATTATAATCTAGGATTGCCCCATGCATTATCATCTAATCCATGCCCAATATCAACCCAAATAGATAAAATCCTAAGAAAAAAGCATCGAACTCGACCCCAAAAATGAATGATTTCAAAACCCTACATAATGTAGACAAATAAGCCAATCCTCTTACAAGGTTTGACACAACTACAGTTGCCGTAACTATGCTAGTGTCTAAGTGTAAATCATCCATATGTATACTGGAAATTAAAGAATGTGATGTCCTCATGTCAAATAAATGTGAATGGATAACCATATAGAGTTAACACACCTTCAATCACGACCTTCTTCTCCTTATCTACAACTGGTGGTGCACTTAAGCTAGGTGTTGCATCTAGTGCATAAGCTGGGACAACCTGGGTGGAGGTCTTCTAAGGTGCCGGAAATCTACCATCATTTGCTTGCCCTTCCTTGATATGATCTTCTTGAGTTCTTTTATTTTATTTTTAGAGAACTTATAAGTAGAGAAGAGGAGATTTTAATAGAATTTTGGTATACCAATGAATTTTTAATGGATTAGGGTTTTGGCTAAGTCCATATTTATAGGGGTCTTAGATTAGTCCTGACTGTTAGATTAAACTTGGAGAATATTATGTTTGATCCAAAACGTCCAATAATCACGTTATGGCCATGTAAAAATATTTCATTCGATCCAGGCCATCAGTCGCACAAATTCATCGATTTTCAATGTCAACTGGTCGACCGTTGGGTAAGGACCAATAAAGCGCTACTTGTCGATCAGTGGAGTTCTTTAATTAAGGAAAGTTTGTTTATTTAATTAATTGTATAGTCAAAATTTGAAACATCAGTAACTTCTCCGTACTAGCTCCAATTTTAAAGTGTTATATATGAAAATTTTCCAGTAAACTACTACAAAAGAAGAAATATAATTTTCGTAACCAAATTAGGTTGTTTGTGAAAATTCCAATTTTTTCCTTTTATATTTTACTTTTGATTCTTTTATTAAATTATCTCTTAAATTTTCGAGGAGCTACAGTCTAACTATAATAAAATAAAGCGTTTGTTCAATATTTGTCAAGCCAAGCCAATTTAAATGTTCAAATTTTCAGTTTAATAAAACATTGTTTACTCTATCATTCGGACTTTGATTCAAAAAAAACACACACACACACACACACACACATATATATATATATATATATATTGCATACAATCATTTGGACTTTGATGCAAAAAAAAAATATAATGCATGCTGATATAACGTGTAATGGACCGCATTTTGAAAGGTTTAGGTCGACAATAATCCACACATGTCCGACTTAAACAATCCGCAATATAGATAATCAATGGGGTTAAATAAGAAAAATAAGAAGAGAAGAAGAAAACAAAACATAGAATCTCATAGCAGGAACGATAAAATATAATAATCAAATAAACAATTCATGAAGTTGTTTACTACACATTTGATTTTAATCTATACACATTTATCAGAGTTATATATATACACATTAGGGATAAATAATCAATACAGTAGAATAGCATTATGTAGGATATAGTAATAATAGTAATATACCAAACTCCATCTTCATCCTACAGAGAATAGTCTTCAATGCGCTGAAAAAAACTCAGGACTGACCCAAGCGTAATGAAAAAAACAAAAAATTCAAGCCAGGACTAAAGTACTCTTATGTAAGTCAAATCAATATCACAAATATGAGTGCAATAACTTAAGAGATGTTACAGGATTTTCCATCTCCTAAGGATCCGTTAAGCTATTTATATATAATAGTATACGCTATACTAGATAATGTTTATCAGTAAAATATATATCAAAATAGCGTTAAGGCTTTACATTGATCCACCTTAACACATTTTTACAGTTTTAAACCAAAATCGTAAAGGGCTCGTATAGGGATAAATATGACAAGGCACATGAGGCAATGTCCAAGGTAGGATTCTACCAGTTTACACTTTTTGGCTGGTCGTAACCCATCCGTGGCCGACCGCGACAATAAATCTAAACGACAAATAAGGTGCACCCATCGAATCCGAAACCACAATAGTAATACGTGGGATCAACGTCGCTAGAGGTAGCTAACCTCATGGGCCATACATAGGCTCCTGTTTTAGTTATTTTAATTATGACACAAATGTCAAGGCTATCCATTATCGTTCTCTTACTTCATTCCAGTAAACGTCGCTAATTCAACCACTACATTCTAGATATCATCCACCGCGTACACGATTGTCAAAGTACTTCCAATATTGAACGAGAGTATTTCAATAAGAGGCCCCGGTCTCTTTAACAACCAATCATCAATTTGCACACCGATCGGTACTTTTACATTTCGAAAACAATTTGCACTTGATATCAAAAATATCATATTCGTTTCAAAATCAAATCCATTTCGAAATCATTATATATTCACTTTAAAACTAAATCCATTTCGATTTATTGTATATTCGAAATTATCAATTTTGTCCGATAGATCGATTTCACTTCCAAAATTTGATTCGAATTCAATTTAGGTCAAAATATTCACTTTAATCTAGTTCGTATTTAAATCCAAAATTTACATATAAACAATTTACCCTTTAACCAGTTTGAATTTTAAAAATTAGTTAAATAGTTTAAAATAGTTAAATAGTTAAAAATAGTTTAATAGAAATATATAAATAGTTTAATCGGAAATAATTTGAATATAAAAATGGTTTATATAGTAAAATAGTTCGGAAAATCAAAATAATTTGAATATTTAAAGAATATAGATTTTAAATCATTTATACAAAAATATTCATTTTAAAAATAATTCCAAAGTCAAACCGGTCAACTTTCCAATTTCCTACCCAAATCAATTCCAAATTCCATTTCGATTTAATCGATTCAATTCCAGTTCCAACTTAAATAAATTTCGTTTCCACATAAATTTTGATTTCAATTCAAAAATTTCACTAAATTTTAATTTCCATTCCCAAATTAATTTAAATCTCAATTTCAAATTAGTTTCCAATTCCAATTGGAAATTAATTTCAAATTAATTTCCAATTCAGTTCCAATTCCAAATTTGGTTTCAAAATATCGATTTAAAAAACTTAAATCAAATTTATTTTCAATACCAAATTTTGAATCCAAATTTTCAATTCCAAACTCAAATTTGAAATATCATTTCATATCAATTTTTCTAGAAATATTCAAAGTTCGAATAAAAGACCAATCTTTTAAACAAATCAACTTTCGATATTTACGCCGTATTTCAATTTTTAACTTAAAAATCTAAACCTTGACTAATTAAACAATTTCGTTATCAAGTTTAAATTCCAACATTTCGAGCTTCAACTCAAAGTAATTACATTTCCATAAATTTCATTTTATTCTTAAAATCAATTCATTTAAATAATTTCAAAACAACTTTGAAAATAATTTAAGTTAACCAACTCGGTGTCCGTATATAATTCTCTAACCGGTGGCCAAGTGGATAATTATTTCAATTTAATTTCAAGGATGGATATATATCATTTCAGTCCAAATAGATGTCATATGTATATACCATTTCAACATATTTCTTAGTTTATGTAAAATAATTCAGTTTACAGTTTTATATGCATAAATAATATACGGGATAATGGCAAGATATATCAAAATAAATAAACAACCAATATCGACCAATAACATCCATCACAACCTATCAACTATAAAGCCAATAGCATCCACAAATTCATATTTTTACCATATCGGGTAATATACTGCCAATCAAATTTAAATTTATTTAACAGTTAATTTAAGTTCTATCAATTAATTCATATACCAATTTAAATGACAATTAAACCAACCAAACAATAGCCGATAAATTTTATATCACTTTAGAATATAAATATAACTAAAATAAAATTATTGTAGTCAATTGTGAGCATATAAACACTCACCTTTGATTTATCGATGATTTAAAATCCAAATAAAGGCCAAAATTTGAACAGTCTTGAAATGCAGCCAAACCAGCTCCATGTCCGTAATTTCGATACGAACGCAACGGAGAAAACCGCGCGTCGATTCGAGCTCGTATGCAAAAGTTATTGATATTAGAAGTTATACAATTATAATATGAAATAAATAAATAATAAAATAGTTAAAACACATGTACCTACATATTCTTCTTCCCATACAAAGCAATATGGCCAAACCCATCACCTAAAACTAGAATTTCAATGCACGACAAAAGCAAGTGACTGGAAAACGATCGGAATACTCCATCACGTGCGCCCCATCCTCCACTAACGCCTAAGGAACGACCCCCCATGCCTGAATCATGTGCAATATACTAAGACGTGCGCGGCCTTCAAGATCAAACTCTACCAATTTCGTGACGAAATAGCGCGAATCAACCGGTGGATGTGTAGAGCTCGTCGAGCTCTACAACTTTTCTTTTGGAAGTTTTCGATTTTGATGAAAGATGAAGGAGATCGGAGGAGAAGAAGTTCGAAGCTTTCTGGCCGTTGGAATTATAATTGCGGTGGCCATGGATTAGGGTTTCAGAAATAATAGAATAATAATAAAACTGTCTCGATTTGCATGCATATTTATATAGTTAGGTCCGAAATCGTCCGAACTTCAATCGAGATGCGCGCTAGGCGTTTATAATGTTACACACATTCCGAATGCAATGGAACTAATTTTGAGGCCTAATTCGATCGAATGTGGTAGATAGCTTTTCAAAGTCAATTTATTTTATCAAATTCCTTTAAATTGATTTCTATGCGTTTCAAGCTCGCACGGCCAAACGACAAGTCCGATCACTACGAAACTTGATATCTTACAATAATTCACTATTACGGATCTGATGAAACTAGTTTCATCGAAATCCGAGACAGTTTCCAAAATGGTTATTTTTACGCGTTAATTACAGTACAAAATTTTCAATTTTAATTGTTCACATTTAAATCTAGTTTTAAATGTTAACCATCTTTATTCATATTTATATAAAATTTGAATCAATTTATGATATCATTTTTAATCATATTAAATACACAATCCAATTATTCAAATAATCTCCTATATCAAATTTAAACAAATTAAATTATCCAACCAATTAATATTAAAAAATCATCATATATTTACCTGTATTCATCTAATAATTATATCAAATCCTATAATTTAAAATTGTTAAAATATGGGTCGCTACATACTCCCCCACTCAAAACTTTTCGTTCTCGAAAACGCATTTAAGTACAGAATTTAACATACAATGAGTTTTATTCAAATAATCACTTATAATTTTACAATCTTATTAGAAATCTTTACAACGATTTTACTACGCTACTCCGCTATCGGTTTACGGAAAATATAACTTATATATATAATAAATTATAAAAATTTAAAACTTCAAAAAAAATTCTAACTCTTGAATTTACGGAAAATTTCGGGCGAGTCTTCTTTGCGCGGTTCGATTGGAATTTTTTTACTATTCAATATATAACACAAATATAACCAATATATATCAAATATACATCTCATCTCAATGATAAGGCATCCAGATGGGCAAAAAATAATATAAAACCGCGGTATGTAATCCGAGATACGTGCCTTATTATAAATAATACAAGCGAGTTCGCTCATATTAAGCAAGTAAAGCATAAAATAATCCACGTATACGTCCGACGGTCTTCGCATGTACCTATCTCAACTTAATTTAGAATGTTAGTAACTTATAACAAGATGTAGAACATGCATAAGTTCAAATAAGTATAAAACATGCATTCCGAATCCAAATCTCAAGCACGAGAACAAATATGCAACCATACAACCATCATATGCATTCAAAACAATTAAACAAGGGTTTACAACAAAACAAATCATCCAACAAATCAATATTTATTCAGTTCAGTTTGTATTATCACATTTTACATTTTCAATGTCAATATTTAATTTATACACTCTCATTCTTATTAACATTAAATTTTAATTAACATTTTATTTTCTCATTTTCCATTTATTCATAACATTGAATTGACTTATATTCAATCTTATTTGTTTCGAAATTCTTTTTCATTCATTAAAATGTTATTAAGCTCACACCCACTTATTCCATTTCAATCATTCATATAATTAATTACACTAAAGTAATTTAATTCCATACCACATTCCATATATTTAAAATTGATTCACATTCACTTAATTATTTATTTCGTTAATCATACAATGGATTTATAATCAATTCATTTACTTTTAATTAATTTACATTCAACAAATTGGGTTTCAATCCATCTTTATTCAATCATCCAATATTCATTCATTCATATGTGATTTATTTCAATTCAATATACTTACATTTAATTGATTTGTTCCAATTATTTACATTTGTTTTGTAATATCCCAGAATTTTGGACAATTTAAATTTAATAATCCGGGTTTAAATTTAAATTGAATTGACAGATTTTGTTAATCAATTTGGTTTGATTTAATAATCTTCTTTATTTGAATATTTAATTTGTGAATTTATTTTTAATAAACTGATAAATCTATTTTCTATTTAATAATGTATATGTATATTTTAAATAGATAAGTTAATAAATTAGTATAGCATAATTTTAGTGTTTTGAAAATAGAAATTGTGATTTATTTTTAATTTAAGCTTTTCAAAAAAAAAATTAATAAAATACTATATGATTTTTAAATATAAGAAAAATGTTTTAATTTGTTTAAAATTCATTTTAATTCAAGTTTGTATATTGAAATAAGTTACAAAAATGTTTGTGTTAATTCTTTTTAAATGTTGATTGATAATTTTGATTTGTAAATGTAATTTGAAATTTAAAATACAATTTAAAATGTGAACATGTATTCATATAAGTTATAAACTCTTTTATAAATTTATTTTAATTGTTTAAAAGTATAAGAACTAATTAATTTAATTTAAACATTCATTAACACTTAATTAAATAACTAATTACTTGAAAAGAGACATGTGTATATAATTTAAAATTTAAGTAACATGTGTTAAAAATTTATGTAAGTAAATTAACATGTGTCCATTCCTTTTACATGTGTCAAATTTGGTTTTTCTTCAATTTTAATTTAAATCAAAATATTATTATATAAAACATGTATTTACTCATTCCATTCCTCTTTCTCATTTTTTTTCCATTTCTGAACAAAAGAAATCTGAAAACTTTGTTCAAATGCATTTCTCAATCAAGTAAACACTTGCATACAAATTCCTCAAAATTCAAATCTGCATCCTCCAAAAACTTAATCTGCATGCAACAAATAAAATCTGCATTCATGAAATCAAGAAAGGCATGCATTTCAAATTTTTGTCAAGAAAAATCTGCATTTCAGTTTAGCTTAGTCTTTTGAGTTGGTAGGGAGTCTTCTGGTTGAGTAGTTTTTTTGAAGTGGAGTTCAGAAGCAGTAGAGTGGATCTTTTTCTCTGGTGAGTTAGCTAGGCCAGTATAAGCTGTTCTATTTGGTAAAGAGAGAGCAGTTTCTTTGGATTTAGGCTGAGTTGATCGCAAAAGTGACTTGCAATAGTGTTCTTTTGGATTATTGGAGATTTTCTGGATGTCTTCCAGGAAGTCAGAGTTTGTCTGCATTTGGAGATCGAGTTTTCTTTCCAGGATTGGAACTGGTGGTTCTGTTAATAGATAAATGGTTCTTTGAGATAGAAGTTGGTGAAGGAACTCAGGTTTGGGAGGAACATCTGAGTTTTCTTTATGGATATGTGGAACCATATTTCTGTGCTGAGTTGTCTAGTCTGTGCTTGAGTTGTTCTTCAGCATTTTCTTCTGTTTCGAATCAGAGTTGTGCAGCGGAAGCAGTTTGGGGATGTTTCTGTTTTCCTTTTCTGGATAAGAAGAAGTTTGTTCTGTCTTCTGCTGTTGAGAAGCAGGGTGTGTGTTCTTGGTTTTTGAGTGATCTTGAAGAGATCATTGGTTTGTTTTGATTCAGTCTGTTTCTAGGGGAATCAGCGTAGAGTTAAGCTGATCAGGATGGGTGTTGGTAGCTCAGAATCGTCCGAAGAGTTTTAATGGATAAGAGACGGAGAAATTTGGATTCTGGAATCGGAGATTTGATTTGGGATAAGTTTTTCTCTGATCCAAAGAGCTATAAGTTTGGGAAGCTAGCTCTGTAGTGTTTTGGTTTCTTCTGTGTTTTGGGTATGATGGGTGTTTGGTTTTCTAAAGTTGAATTGCCAGTTTGGGATAACTGGGATTCAGTATGTTTCACGTATCTCTGAGGGAGTACGTGTTTGATATTTCTGGTTGTCAAACCAGCAGTTTAGGAAGGATTGATTGTTGAGTCAGACTCGTTTGTAGTCTGATATTCTGTATAGAATTGTTGTTAGGAGCTCTATAGCTTAGTAGTATTGATTGTTTGGATTCTATAGAGCGAGTATCCCGATATATATATACCGGGGAAACTCGTGGAAGTTTTATCTAAAATTCTTTTGGATAATTAGATTTGTTATGATTGTGTGAATTGGTTGCTTTGGTTGTTGGCATATGATTAACATATGCTGTATTTTAAAATAAAATCTGTAAATAGATTATTAAATTACTTTTGTTTTAAATTTCGGGGACGAAATTCTTTTAAGGGGAAGGATTGTAATATCCCGGAATTTTGGACAATTTAAATTTAAATTGAATTGATAGATTTTGTTAATCAATTTGGTTTGATTTAATAATCTTCTTTATTTGAATATTTAATTTGTGAATTTATTTTTAATAAACTGATAAATCTATTTTCTATTTAATAATGTATATGTATATTTTAAATAGATAAGTTAATAAATTAGTATAGCATAATTTTAGTGTTTTGAAAATAGAAATTGTGATTTATTTTTAATTTAAGCTTTTCAAAAAAAAATTAATAAAATACTATATGATTTTTAAATATAAGAAAAATGTTTTAATTGGTTTAAAATTCATTTTAATTCAAGTTTGTATATTAAAATAAGTTACAAAAATGTTTGTGTTAATTCTTTTTAAATGTTGATTGATAATTTTGATTTGTAAATGTAATTTGAAATTTAAAATACAATTTAAAATGTGAACATGTATTCATATAAGTTATAAACTCTTTTATAAATTTATTTTAATTGTTTAAAAGTATAAGAACTAATTAATTTAATTTAAACATTCATTAACACTTAATTAAATAACTAATTACTTGAAAAGAGACATGTGTATATAATTTAAAATTTAAGTAACATGTGTTAAAAATTTATGTAAGTAAATTAACATGTGTCCATTCTTTTTACATGTGTCAAATTTGGTTTTTCTTTAATTTTAATTTAAATCAAAATATTATTATATAAAACATGTATTTACTCATTCCATTCCTCTTTCTCATTTTTTTTCCATTTCTGAACAAAAGAAATCTGAAAACTTTGTTCAAATGCATTTCTCAATCAAGTAAACACTTGCATACAAATTCCTCAAAATTCAAATCTGCATCCTCCAAAAACTTAATCTGCATGCAACAAATAAAATCTGCATTCATGAAATCAAGAAAGGCCTGCATTTCAAATTTTCGTCAAGAAAAATCTGCATTTCAGTTATTCAAAAGCCTGCATCTTTTTCAAATGAATCTGGGAAAAAGCATTAAAGCAAGAGGCCTGCATTCATGAATCTTTAAACTGGAAATTGGCATCTGCATCAACATTTTAAAAATCTGTGCTCTGCATCTTGCAAATACAGGTGAGTAACTCATTCATAAGTTTATTAAATAGGAAAAGTTGTGCATGTTTATAAATTACAAATAAACTCATATGAGATTGCTGAAATGTTATACCTGTTAAGATATGCCTGTGAATATGATGATGTCTGTTGCATGTTATTCTTCAAATTTTCAAACTCATGTTTGATCCCTGGAATTCTTTACTTGACTTGATTGTTGCTATGACTCAAACCCTTGCATGTTTGTTTTAGGATAGAGTAAATACAAATTTATATGAATCAAATTTGAATTTTCTGTAACCTGGAAATCAGGTTACACGGAACCATAATTAATATAGAGGAAAATTCAAATGTTATAATTTATTGTTTCAGGTTTACAAATAGAAACTATAAGTGAATTCAAGAATTTTAAATCAAAAATTACAATTTATTATGCTGTAAACCAAATGCAGAGATGAACATACTGTATTTTACATTTTGATATAGTACACTTGATTCTTGCATTTGAATTGATTGATTTTGCTTCTGTTGATAGAATAGCTATCAATGATTATGGGAAAAATTCAAAATTGGATCACGATTACATGTTGATGTTGAATTTGGGATTTATATTTATGAACCCTAGTTGTTTCTGGGCTGTGGAGAATCGAACATTTCTGCATTTATAATGATTCGAGTTCAACGATTTTCTGGGTATGGATGGATGATGTGTTGATGGAGTTGTCACCGGAATTTGGAGGATGAAGGTGGTCGGAATTGGGAAATTCCACCGTTGACAGGATTTAGGGGGAAGGTGGTTTGACTGTTCCAGGTTTTGGTTTAAAAAACTTGAATTCAAATTCAAGTTGTATTATGGGATTTTGAAGGTTGAATGTTGATATAGGGATTTTGGGTCAATAGAGGATGGTCATGGATGATCGCCAGTGATGCCGGAGTAGGGGAGTGGGTGCACAGGGGTTTGTGCATGTAGTGATGATAGGGCATGTTATTGGGTTGCAGGGTTTTTGTACTCGGGTTGGTCTCGGGTAAATGGGAAGGGAAACTCGAAGCCAGTATGTTGTTTTCCCGAAGTAAATTTATGGAAGCTCGGGTCTTAGTGTTTCAGGTTTTGGCATTTTAACAGAGCCTGTATTTTTCCATTTTTTTTTAAAAAAATTTTAAGGTAAGAATTTAAATATAAACCCAAACCTGAACTAAGTATAAGTTGAAATGGAATTTAAATATGAATTCAAAGTTTGAATTCAGGGTTTTTGTAATGATTTGAGTTTTAAAAAAAAAGGTAAGTATTTCAGGTTTTAGTTTTTGAAGGAAACTTGTTTCTAGGTTTCTATAAATTGAATTGAAAAAAAAATACAAATAAAATCTGGAAAGAAGTTTGAATCTAGAATTTAATTTAAATTCAGTAAGTTTAAAATTTCGATCTTTGAGTTAAATTTGAAATGTTTTTTTTTAAATCCAAGTTTGGTTCAGACTAAAAACAGAAACTGCTTTCTGTTTTAAAATTTTTAAAAGTACAGTTCAAATTGAAAGTTGTAGTTCAAACTGTAATATTTAAACCTGAAATCTAAATATGAATTCAATAATTTAAATCTTTGATTTTTGAAACAGTTTGAATTCAAAATTTAAGATGTTTTAAAATTAAAACAGAAACTATTTTTCTGTTTTAAATTTAAAGGCAGATTTTAAAAATGCAACTGAAATTTTAAATAAAGTTTAAATCTGGAAAACTGAATTTTTGAGTAAATGAATCCGAATTGAATTTAAATCTGGAATTTAAATTTGGATTTTAAACTTTTTAAAGTATAAAGAAAACTTGGTTTTGAATTTGGAATATGAGTTTTAATTTGTGAGATAAGATAAGTTTAGATTCTGTTTTAAAAAAAAAATCCTGCTTTGACCGCAAAAGAATTAAAAAAGGACACGAATCAAACAGGGGAGGTGCAGCAAGGCTTCGTGGGTAGCACCCACTTGAGAAAATAAATTGTTGCTTATCGAATGCAGTTTTCAACAAAAAAAATTTGAGGTAAAACAGACAAGAAACGTGAAAGTTATGACCATTTTACTATGATGCATTTTCAGCAAAACGAGATATATGAAAAACTTAAGAAACTAGTACGAATTTGCAAAGCTTCAGGAAGTTTTCTGAGGAAGGAGATGAAAGAAGAAAAATGAACTGTACGTTCATTTTCCTGTTTCTCATCCAAAAGCTTCTCTAGGCAAATTCGTACTAGTTTTTCTGAATATAAGCTGTTCTAAAATTTTGAAATAAATTTAACTTCAAATTCTTATGATTGCATTCTTAAGTCCAACTTTTGTTTTGACTTGTAATTTTAAATAAGTTTCAAATTATTTAAAATTTGATAAGTTTAATATTTTTCTATTTTAAACTTGAATTTAAATTGAAATTTAAAAGGAAATTTCTTAAGAACTTTGTTTTTAAATCAAATTGTTTTAAACATAATTAAGTTATGTTTTATTTTGAAATTTAAATTTAGATTTATGTTTTAGAATTTAATTAACAAGGTAATTAAGGTTAATTAATGAATGTGATTAATTAATTAAATTTGGAATTAATAATTGATTAATGATTAATCAATTTGGAATTAAGATCATTAATTACATTATTAATTAATGATAAATGAATATTAATTATGTAATTAAGTTTAAATTAAGGTTAATTAATTTAATAATTAACTTTAATTAATAAATGATTAAAGATAATTTAATTGGTAATTAATTTAAGTTAATTACCTTATAAAATAATTAGAGAATGGTTAATGAAGGTCATTAACCAGGATTATTTAACAATTAATTAATATGGTCAATTCTTATAATTAATTAGATTAATTAATTTAATAATAATCAATTGTAAATGGTTTGAGTAATTACTTGATAAAGTAATTAAGGATTTAATTACTTAATGTAATTAATTTAATTTAATGAGATTGTTTATTTTAATTAATTAAGTTTAATTAATTATAAACACTTGAGTTTTAAAAATAATTACTATATGTAATCAATGATTTGGGTAATTACTTAGTTAAGTAATTGTTAAATAATTACATGTTTGTAATCAAGTGGAGATGGTAAGTGTGAGGTAATTTGGTTTAATTATTTAAAGATTAATCAAGGGATTAATTCAGTAATTAATTTGGTTTAGTATAGTAATTAAGTTAGTTAATTACTTGGAGTAATTAATTTAAGGATTAATAAGGATCATTAATTATTTTAATTAATGATGTAATTAAGGATGATTAATTATGATTAATTAATCAATAATAGGTAATTAAAGGAAATTAATTAATGTAATTAATTAAGGATTAATGGAATTAATTATGATTAATTAATTAATTGAAGTAATTAAATATTAATTACTGTTTAGTTGAGGATAATTAATTTTGTGAAATTAATTTAGGATAATTACATGAATGTAATTAAGGGTAATTAATCAGGAGTGATTAATTAAAGTAATTTATGATTGATTAATTGATTGTAATCAATTAAATGATTGAGTAAGCAAGTTATATATTGGTGAAGTAAGTAATTTAATTTATTTTAAATTAATTAAAGATGAGTAATTAATTTAATTCATTTTAAATTAATTAGAGATAGTTAATTTAATTCATTTTAAATTAATTATAGGATGATGAGTAAATCATTGCTTATGGATGAATGGTTGAACTTGATTGTCTTGGATGTTTTGAGATCTCAGTAGTAAGATAAATGGTATTGTGTGGTATGGATGTTTGGTTGTATTGTAATGATAACATAGGTTATCTATTGTGATGGTATTATATGGAATATCTATGTGATATTGGTGATGTGGATTACCTGTTATGTGATAATGTTGATTATCAGTTATGATTTATAAGTTATCTATCTGTGTGCATATAGATACTGTAATTGAATTGTTTTAAAACCTTTAAAACAACTTGGACCTTAAAAGACACGCTTTGGTTTTCGATGAGACCGGGATCGGGTTTCCATATTTGGATATCCGAAAACCACATCGATTCCAAATAACGTTAGGTCGTGTATCAAAATGGAGCTTTGTGAAGACTCGAGGTGTAAGGACTATGAGTCATTATAACTCTGTGGGTGATTCCGTAATGAGTTGACGAAATTAGTTCTTATAGATTCGAGATGGAGAATTAGAGTGCAAGGGTTATTGTCGTTAACTCTGAGGGTGATTCCAAAATGAGTGTAACGAGATAATGCCTTCGGTTTCGTTCGAACCCGAAACGAACTTGTATCGATTGAATGCTTTCAGAACATCGTCAGGTGGACGATGAGCATTCTAAGTAATATGTCCTATAAAGGTAATCGTAGCCTCAAGCCTCATCAACCGGGAATGGATAAAACAGGGGAGATGCAATAAAGCTTTGTGGGTCGCAGCCACTGGAGAGCAAGATTGATCCCTGTCTAGGAGTCCCTTTATATTCGGCTGTGTGGGTGGTTGCTAGCTACAACCACGGGGTTGTCTTGTTCGGAACTATTCAGTAAGGAATGGGTCCGGCTTTGTGTTGCAGGGGGTCGGGAGTGATCCTCGGTACGTTGATCTAGGCCACGTACTGTGACGGGCGGTACCCCAGTAGCCCTGCCATTGTATGGAATCCAAAATCCAATAAGTGCCAACGGTTTTGATTGTATTACCCACTTTTGTGGCTAGTAGCTGGAATTTAATGAATGTAACAATTTCGGCTATTTCTTATTTATTTGAAAACCCTAGACACTATTATAATATCATCGGATTTCCTATCAAATGTTTTGGTTAGCGTAAGGTAAAAACTTTTCCATGTTTATGTGTGGGAAGTCTTACGTGATACCTTTCTTTTCAAAAGATTTTTAAAAGTTAAGCAACTTTAACCTGTTACTCACACCAGACCCATGTCTGACCCGGAGTTTATTTTTGTTTTTCATAAACTCTTGGGTACTCAAATTTTTATGAGTAGTCAAGGGAATTCAGGTTAGGATTCAGGATTAGCTTTGACGAATTGTGGAGTAGCAATGGAGCAGGAGGCTTCTGCGTGTAGATATATATATATAGAGTATTCTGCTGTGTTCTCTCTGAGTTGTTGTCTTTGAGTTGTATTGTGTTGTATAACTAGACAGGTGTTTATAACTGTCTAGTATGTGTTGTATATCTGTGTACTCTGATAATTGTTGTAAACTATGTAATATTTATGTTATTAATATAATTTATTCGTTCCGCTGTGTAAGATTCTGATGTTGTTTCTTCCTTCTCTTCTTTCTATTCTCTTTTCTATCCTATTCTTTCTTAATTCATGACGCGATTTTCTGGGAGTGGAAAGTCGGGTCGTCACAGTTGGTATCAGAGCGTATGTTATCTTTTGAAATCTCCCGGTGATTTATACTTGGGAAACTCGAGATAGTATTAGAGTTTTATTCTGACGTATGTCAGGATAATTAGTTAAGTTTTGTTTGTATACCTATGTAGCTGGAATTTAATAAATGTAACAATTTCGGCTATTTCTTATTTGCTTGAAAACCCTAGACACTATTATAATATCACTGGATTTCCTATAAAATGTTTTGTTTAGCGTAAGGTAAAAACTTTTCCATGTTTATGTGTGGGAAGTCTTACGTGATACCTTTTCTTTTCAAAGGTTTTCTAAAGTTAAGCAATTTTAACCGTTTACTCACACCAGACCCCTGTCTGACCCGAGTGTTTATTTTCTGTTTTATTAAACTCTTGGGTACTCATATTATGTATGAGTAGTCAAGTGATTCAGGTTTGCTTGACGAATTTTGGAGGAGATATGGAGCAGGAGGCTTCGACGTGTAGATATATATTGATTTTGCTGTGTGTTTGGTATCTGTTTCTTCTGTTGTACTTGAGTTGTATGAATTAGACAGATGTTTTATAATTGTCTAATGTGTGTTGTAAGATGTGTACTCTGATGTATTATGATACTATGTATTAATTTATTTGATATATTATATTTTATTCGTTCCGCTGTGAGTTCTCTGATGTTGTTCTGTTTCTTCTTTCTCTTTCTTTTCTTCTTCTATCCCTTTCTTTCTTCACTAGTGATGCGATTTCCTGGAGATAGGAAGTCGGGTTGCTACATTTGGTATCAGAGCTTAGGTATTCACTCAATCTAACGCTCGCTAAAGAAAGACACACTTCAGAGCTTAGGTATTCGCTCAACCTAATGCTCATTCAAACATATGTTAAATAAGTTTAAAACAAATTACTAAGTAAAATATAAGATGAATATCACTGTGAATGTTCATCTTATATTTCGATTGATTAATATCACTGTGATAACACTTGCATGCATGCTTTGCTTCTTTAAATTTGAAACTGCAGTTGCTACTTGAATAAGAAATGCAGGTTCCAAAACTTTGAATTGCTTTCTCCATTTTTAAACTTTTTGAACACTTTAGAACTGAAATCCTTGTTTCAAAAACTTTGCACCTCAATGTTCTTTGTTTTAAAAAAAAACTGAATGCATGCTTCTGTTTTGAAAAAGTGCAGACATTTGTTCAACCCAGGTTGAAGAAATTTGATTTTTTTCTGGTTTGAAAAGAGGTTGATCACTGATTTGGATGAATTCTGGTTTTTAAAAGTGATACAGGTTGATGATTTTGAAAATGAAGGGTTTTACAGGCTTGAACATAGATTTGTCTTTCAGTTTTGAACAGATTTTGATTTCAAATTAGTTTTGAATATTGCAGGTTGAAGATTTCTTGATGAAGATAGAAAAGAAAATAGAAAAGAAGGAGAAATGTTTTAAATAGGCTGAATTTTGATTTTAATTAAAATAAAAGAAAAACTAAAATATATTGACACTTGTCATCTTGAATTAGCATTTATTTAACACTTGTTATTAGATGTCTTAAGGAATTAACATTTGTCTTTGAGAGTTAAATTAGTTATAATTAGGTTAATTTGTATTTTATTAAATGTTAATACAAATAAATGTAAACCTATGTTTATATAAATTAGTTAACATGTATTTATTCACAAGTAATTTTAAAATGAACAAATCCAATTTAATTTATAAAATGAAGCTTTTACAAATATTTCAAAAACAAATCAAATTAAAAACATTTATACTTTTAAACTTCAAAGCTTTGAATTCTAATTCAAATCTTTTAATTAAGGATAAATATAATTAATTATAATTAATTAATAAATGAGTAATTAAGTGTTAATTACTTATGATTAAGGTTAATTAATTTATAAAATTAATTAAAGACTAATTAGTTTTTGTAATTAGTGAATGATTAATCAAGATTGTTTAATCAAGATTAATATTTAGTGGATAATTAATTATCTGAGTTAATTAATTATTAGATGTTAAGCAGGATTTAAATATGTTAATTAATTTAATTTATTTTAAATTAATTAGAGATGGTTGTAATTAATTTAATTCATTTTAAATTAATTATAATTGATGATAATTAAATCATTGCTTATGGATGCTATTGATTGAATGGTTGTGGTCTCAGTAATGAGATTAGTCGTATCTGTATGATATGGATGATTGGCTTAAGTATGATGGTTTGTGATGGATTATTTGGTTGTGATGATTATCTGTTTATGGATGATACAGATTATCTGTTTATGATATGAATGTAATTATCTATTGTGAGATGTAGTTTATCTATCTATGTGAAATAGATAACAATAAATAAGTTAATTACTTAAAACCCTTAAGTACAACTTGGACATTAAAATGGCGTTTGGTTTCGATGAGACCGGGATCGGGTTTCCATATTTGGATATCCGAAAACCACATCGATTCCAATTAAACGTTAGGTCGTTAATCCAAGTGGTGCAAGTGAAGACTCGAGGTGTAAGGGCTATACGTCAGTATAACTCTGTGGGTGATTCCGTAATGAGTTGAGGAATAGTGCTTATAGATTCGAGATGGAGATATAGAGTGCAAGGGTTATCGTCGTTAACTCTGAGGGTGATTCAAATACGAGTGTAACGAGATAATGCCTTCGGTTTCATTCGAACCCGGAACGGACTTGTATGGATTGAATGCTTTCAGAACATCGTCAGGTGGACGATGAGCATTCTAAGATTGATATGTTCTATAAAGGTAATCGTAACCTCAAGCCTCATCAACCGGGAATGGCTAAAACAGGGGAGGTGCAGCAAAGCTTCGTGGGTCGCACCCACTTAATAGCAAGATTTATCCCTGTCTAGAGGTCCCTTTATTTCGGCTGTGTGGCAGATGGTGACGACCAATCTGCGGGGTAGTCTTGTTCGGAACTGTTCAGTAAGGAATGGGTCCGACTTTGTGTTGCAGGGGAGTGGGAGTACTCCTCGGTACGGTGATCTAGGCCACGTACTGTGACGGGCGGTACCCCAGTAGCCCTGCCATTGATGGAAACCCAATTTTCCCTACGAGACCCTACGGTTTTGTTTGTATACCTATGTAGCTAGAATTTAATAAATGTAACAATTTCGGCTATTTCTTATTTATTTGAAAACCCAAGACACTATTATAATATCACTGGATTTCCTATCAAATGTTTTGGTTAGCGTAAGGTAAAAACTTTTCCATGTTTATGTGTGGAAAGTCCTACGTGATACCTTTTGTTTTCAAAGGATTTTCTAAAAGTTAAGCAACTTTTAACCCCGTTTACTCACACCAGACCCCTGTCTGACCTAAGTGTTTATTTTCTATTTTATTAAACTCTTGGGTACTCATATTACGTATGAGTAGTCAAGTGTTTCAGGATTGCTTTGATGATTTTCTGGAGGGGATAATGGAGCAGGAGGCTTCAGCGTGTAGATATATATTTAGTAGTTCTGCTGTGTTTGAGTTGTATCTGTTTCTCTGATGTACTTGAATTGTAATAGCTAGACAGATGTTTATAACAGTCTAGTTTGTGTTGTATTAGCTGTTTAACTCTGATGTATATGATACTATGTAAAGTACTATGTGATATATTATAATTTATTCGATTCCGCTGTGAGATTCTGATGTTGTCTGTTCTTTCTTTCCTTTCTTTTCTCTTTTCTATCCCTTTCTTTCTTCTTAGCGATGCGGCTTCCTGGAGTGTGGAAGTTGGGTCGTTACAACGTGCTACCAAGTGTGACGACCCGACTTTCTACTCCCCGAAAATCGCGTCATCTTGAAGAAAGAAAGGGATAGAAGAAGAAAAGAAAGAGAAAGAAGAACACAAACAAACATCAGAGAACTCACAGCGGAACGAATAAAATATAATATATCTCATAAAATATTACATAGCATCAGAGTACACAACTTAACGACAAATATTAGACAGTTATAAACTTCTGTCTAACTATACAACTCAAGTATACAAGATACATACACAACATACACATCGGAATCATTATATATAACTACACGTCGAAGCCTCCTGCTCCATATCTCCTCCAGAATTCGTCAAGCTAACCTAATCCACTTGACTACTCATACATAATATGAGTACCCAAGAGTTTAATAAAACAGAAAATAAACACTCGGGTCAGACAGGGGTCTGGTGTGAGTAAACGGGTTAAAATTGCTTAACTTTAGAAAACCTTTTGAAAAGAAAAGGTATCACGTAAGACTTCCCACACATAAACATGGAAAAGTTTTTACCTTACGCTAACCAAAACATTTGATAGGAAATCCAGTGATATTATAATAGTGTCTAGGGTTTTCAAGTAAATAAGAAATAGCCGAAATTGTTACATCTATTAAATTCCAGCTACTAGCCACAAAAGTGGGTAATACAATCAAAACCGTAGGGTCTCGAGGGAAAATGGGTTTCCATCAATGGCAGGGCTACTGGGGTACCGCCCGTCACAGTACGTGGCCTAGATCAACGTACCGAGGAGTACTCCCACTCCCCTGCAACACAAGGCCGGAACCATCCCTTACTGGACAGTCCCGAACAAGACAACCCTGTAGTTGGCCGCGACCCAACTGCCCACACAGCCGAATAAAAAGGGACTTCTAGACAGGGGAAAATCTTTCTCTCCAGTGGGAGCTACCCACGAAGCCTTGCTGCACCTCGAGTCTTCACTTGCTCCACTTGGATACACGACCTAACGTTTAATTGGAATCGATGTGGTTTTCGGATACCAAATATGGAAACCCGATCCCGGTCTCACCGAAACCAAATGCCATTTTAATGTCCAAGTTGTACTTAAGGGTTTAAATAGTTTAAACTTATATACAGGATGATATAAATAGATAGATGAATCATATTATTACAAGAGATAATTCATATCAATATCCATCTATACAAAGCAGCATATCACATAACAAAGATATCCAATATCAACCAATATCAATCAATATCAAACATCCAATATCAATCAATCATACAATATCAATCTCCAAATATTTATCATTCAATATCAATCAATTAACCAATATTAATCAATCAATCCATATTAATCAAACATTTAAAACAGAATTGATTATTTCTTAATTAATTGGATTACCATAATCCTTCTACATTAATTAATATTCCAAATAAATTAATCAATCATCTCTAATGATCTTCACTAATTAATCTTCCTTGATTAATTATATTTAATTACATTCAAGTAATTATCTTTAACCATATTCAGTAATTAACCTTTAATTACTATCATTAATTACAATAATTAATGAACATTCATTAATTAATTAACTATAATTAATTACATTAATTCCTAATTAATTACAATTAATTAATCACATTTAAATTAATCACTTATATTGATCAACCTTGATTAATATCATTAATTATATTAATTAATGATTCTTATTAATTAATAACTATCTTAATTAATTAAATAATTAATTTATAATTAATTATCTATTAATCATAATTAGTAATTAACAATTTGTAATTACTTATCTTAATTAATTAACTTCTTAATTAATTTATTTCTAATTTAATTTTATTAATCCTTGATTAATTAATCTAATTAATTAATCCTTAATTACTTCATTAAGTAATTATTAAACAATTAGATAAATAAATAAATCCTTAATTAATTACTTATTTAATTAATTTCAATTTTAATTAATTACACTTAGTAATTAACCTTAAGTTAAATTCATTAATTAATTAGTCACATTGATTATTTAACCAAATAATTAAGTAATTAACCCTTAATTACTTACATAAGTAATTATTCCTAATTACTTCCATTAATGAATCTTAATTACTTCCTTAATTAATTACTTAACAAACGATTAACTTCATCATTAAATAATTATTAATTCTTTAGTTAATTAATCACTTTATAATTAATTAACTTCAACAATTATATTAATCAATTCTTTAATTGATATCATTAAGTGATTAACCAATAATCACTTCAACTAATTACCCCATGAGTAATTACCATTAATTACTTCCATAAGTAATTAACTTCCTTAATTACATTCAACAATTAATCATAAATTACTTTATTAAGTAATTACACTTAATTAACCCATAATTAAGTGATTATTTAAAATTTAATAAATAATTAACTAATTATAATTCAAATCCTTAATTAATTAAGAGAATATTAATCTTAATTAAACTTTCCTTATTAACAATCAAATTTAATATTCAAATCAAGATAAATTAACCTTATTTATCTTGTGCTGAATTAAATCAAATTTTAACATCTCAAACCAACTATCCTATTAGGTTTTCAAAATCATAATGATAACCTTGTTTAAAATTTAAAAACAAATTTCAAAATTTTTAATACTTTAAAAAGTTTGATTAACATTACATTTTAATCAACTAGTTTAAAATGTGAATATAACCTACTAATTAAATTTGCTTTTAAAAGAAATATTCTAACACAAATAAAAATGCAAACAATCCCTATATATGTATTCATAAATCTAAAACTTTTATATTTATACAATTATACCATTTTAAATTTAAAACACTTTAAAGAAAACAAAATGAAAACTTTGATAAATTTTATTTAAACTATCATACTTTTAAAAATAAACAATCATGTTATATTTTGAAAACAATTTTAAATTAATCTTTAAATTATCTGAACCTATTAAATAGATAACAATTTCATTTGTTACAGATATTGGTTTGAGGAAAAATAATATAATAAGTTTACAACTGTCAAAGATAAACATGTTTAAAACATGTTTAAAACAACTCAAACACAACGGAATTCAATAGATTAATAAAATTCAAACCAAAATTTTATTTAGGTGAGTCGTTGCTTATATATATATATTAAAAATTACAAATACGCTCTCTCAAGAACATCCATATTAAGACTTTATCTTGTTCCAGAGACATGCAGGTTAATGGGAGTGTTCTATGCTGGAAAGAAGGTCTTCTGGTTAGCAGTTTTTCTGGAGATATGAGAAGTAAGTTAGTTTTCTGATATTTGTGGAGTAGAGTTGGTGTTCTTGGTTTGGGATTTGATCTTAAGGAGATCATTGTGTTGGTTTGTTTTGGTCCAGTTTGTTTCTAGGTACATCAGCAAAGGTTGAGCTGATCAAAAGAGTTGAAGGCAACCCAGGATCGTCAAGAGTGTTGGTGAATAAGAAAAGAAGGAATTTGGATTCCGGAGTCGGAGATTTGATCTTGAATAAGTTTTCTCTGATCTAAGGAGCTATAAGATTGAGTAAGACTGCATAAGTCAGCTTCGAGATGTTTTGGACCTTTTCTGTGTTTTTGTGAGGATTGGTGTTTGGTTTTCAGAGTTGAATTGTCAGTTTGGATAATTGGAATTTGATGTGTTTCACGTATCTCTGAGGGAGTACGTGTATGGTTTATCTCTGGTTGTGGAACCAGCAGTTCAGAAGGATGTGATTGTAGATTCAGACTCGTCTATAGTCTGATATATTGTTTTGTTGGTAGATATAGTTGGATAGGAGCTCTATAGCTTAATAGTATTGATTGTTTAGATTCTATAGAGCGAGTATCCCAATATTTTATACCGGGGAAACTCGTGAAAATTGTATCCAGGTTTTTCTGGATAATTAGGTTTGTTTTGTTTGAATTGTTTGCTAGCATATGTTTGATAATATATGCTTGTGTTCTAAAATAAAATCTCTTAAGATAGATTATTAAATTACCTTTGCTTTTAAATTTCGGGGACGAAATTCTTTTAAGGGGGGAGGAATGTGATATCCCGGAAATTTGGGCAATATAAATTTAATAATCTGTGTTATAAATTTAATTTTATTTGATAATTTTAATAACAAATTTGGGATTTGATTTAATAATCATGTTTTAATAAATATTTAAATTAGAAGATTTTATCTTTTTGAATAAATAAATTGTTTTCTGTTTATAATATATATAATTGTATATATTGTAAATTGATAAATTTTGATTTTGAATTTAGTAAATGAATTATTTTTCTAACTCTAATTTATATTTGATAAATTGGAAATTTGATTTAAATTTAACATATAACTTTTCAAAGCAATTCAAATAAATAATTATATGGTTTATATTAAAGGAAAATCTTATTTGTTTAAATTTATATTTTTAATTAACTTAAATTTGAAGTTAAATTTGATTAACATCAAAGCTTTGTTTTATTTTCTTTTTAAAAAGTATTGCTTGAAAATGTTATATAAGAATTTAAAATACAATTTACTTATGGTTTTAATATATTGAGTGATAAAGGAAATTTATAATCTCATTTACCAATTATTTAATATTGTTTAATTTGTTATTTTTGAATAAAAATTATAATACCCAAATTCTTTTGAACATAAATAGATTTGTAGTAATAGGATTTGTTGTTTTTAATTTTAATAGAGTTATATATGCATTTATATATGTAACTTGATTATTAAAATTTGATTTGATAAACTAATTTAAAGTTTGAATTTAATGTTTTAAAAGAATAAACACTTAAATATATGAATAAGCTTGTATTTATATTTGTTTTGTTTCATCTCTTTTAATTAGAAAAGAAGAAATAAAATTCATTTATATATACATATGGAATAAAATAAGGTAAACAATTTAAATTTAAATTTAAATACTTAATATAACATCTGTAATGACCCAACTTCCTATCTCCAGGAAGTCGTATCGCTAGTAAGAAAGAAAGGGATAGAGAATAGAAAGAAAGAGAAGAAGAGAAGAAAACACATCAGAATCTAAACAGCGGAACGAATAAATTATATTAACAACATAAGTATTACATAGTATACAACATTATCAGAGTACACAGATAATACAACACATATTAGACAGTTATAAATTTCTGTCTAACTATACAACTCAAGTATACAAGAAACAGACACAACATACACAGCGGAATCAATATATATCTACACGTCGAAGCCTCCTGCTCCATAACTCCTCCAGAATTCGTCAGGCTAACCTGATCACTTGACTACTCATACATAATATGAGTACCCAAGAGTTTAATAAAACAGAAAATAAACACTCGGGTCAGACAGGGGTCTGGTGTGAGTAAACGGGTTAAAATTGCTTAACTTTAGAAAACCTTTGAAAAGAAAAGGTATCACGTAAGACTTCCCACACATAAACATGGAAAAGTTTCTACCTTACGCTAACCAAAACATTTGATAGGAAATCCAGTGATATTATAATAGTGTCTAGGGTTTTCAAGTAAATAAGAAATAGCCGAAATTGTTACATTTATTAAATTCCATCTACATAGGTATACAAACAAAACCATAGGGTCTCGTAGGAAAAATGGGTTTCCAAGAATGGCAGGGCTACTAGGGTACCGCCCGTCACAGTACATGGCCTAGATCAACGTACTGAGGAGCCACCCTAACTCCCCTGCAACACAAGGCCGGAACCATCCTTTACTGGACAGTCCCGAACAAGACAACCCCGCAGTTGGCCGCGACCCAACTGCCCACACAGCCGAATAAAAAGGGACTTCTAGACAAGGGGAAAATCTTGCTTTCCAGTGGGAGCTACCCACGAAGCCTTGCTGCACCTCCCCTGTTTTAGCCATTCCCGGTTGATGAGGCTAGAGGTTACGATTACCTTTATAGGACATCAAATCTTAGAATGCTCATCGTCCGCCTGACGATGTGCTGAAAGCATTCAATCCATACAAGTTCGTTCCGGGTTCGAACGAAACCGAAGGCACTATCTCGTTGCACTTATTATTGGAATCACCCTAAGAGTCAACGACCATAGCCCTTGCACTTTGATTCGCCATCTCGAATCTATAAGCACTATTCCGTCAAACTCATTACGGAATCACCCACGGAGTTATACTGACGTATAGCCCTTACACCTCGAGTCTTCACTTGCTCCACTTGGATTAACGACCTAACGTTTAATTGGAATCGATGTGGTTTTCGGATTCCAAATATGGAAACCCGATCCCGGTCTCACCGAAACCAAACGCCATTTTAATGTCCAAGTTGTGCTTAAGGGATTTAAACAGTTTAAAACTTATATACAGGATGATATAAACAGATAGATGAATTACATTATCACAATAGTTAATTCTTAACAACATTCATCTCATACAGCAGCATATCACATATCATTTACATTCAAATCATCCAATATCAACCAATCACCCAACATCAATTATCCATTATCATTCAACATCCAATATCAATCATTCAATATCAACCATTCAATATTAATCAATCACCATAGCAGAATTGATTAACACTTAATCAATTTAACTAACTTCTAATTAAATTATTTACTATCCTTTAATCACTTGGATTATCTAAATCCTACTTCATAGATTTATTACAAATCAAATTCATTAATCATCTCTTAATGATCTTCTTTAATTAATCTCCTTGATTAATTACACTTTAATTACATTCAAGTAATTATTCTTAACCATATTCAGTAATTAATCTTTAATTACTATCATTAATTACAATAATTAATGATCCTTCATAAATTAATTAACTAAAATTAATTACATTAATCTTTAATTAATTACAATTAATTAATCCTACTTTAATTAATTATTTTTATTAATCAACCTTGATTAATTCATTAATTAACTAATGATCCTCATTAATTAATTAACCCTTAAATTAATTAAATAATTAACTTATAATTTATCATCTTATAAATCATAAATAGTAATTAATAATTTGTAATTACTTATCTTAATTAATTAACTTCCTAATTAATTATATTAACCTCGATTAATTACTCTAATTAATTAATCTTTAATTACTTCATTAAGTAATTGTTAACCATCTCGAGTGAGATTTGTTATTTATCACTCGTGAAATTTTATTTAGGTGAGTCGTTGCTTGAATATTTGTTAAATTTTTTAACATATGTTTAACTTAAGGGTTAATTACTTAATTATTTGGTTAAATAATCAATGTGACTAATTAATTAATGAATTTAACTTAAGGTTAATTACTAAGTGTAATTAATTAAAATTGAAATTAATTAAATAAGTAATTAATTAAGGATTTATTTATTTATCTAATTGTTTAATAATTACTTAATGAAGTAATTAAGGATTAATTAATTAGATTAATTAATCAAGGATTAATAAAATTAAATTAGAAATAAATTAATTAAGAAGTTAATTAATTAAGATAAGTAATTACAAATTGTTAATTACTAATTATGATTAATAGATGATTAATTATAAATTAATTATTTAATTAATTAAGATAGTTATTAATTAATAAGAATCATTAATTAATATAATTAATGATATTAATCAAGGTTGATTAATATAAGTGATTAATTTAAATGTGATTAATTAATTGAATCAATTAGGAATTAATGTAATTAATTATAGTTAATTAATTAATGAATGATCATTAATTATTGTAATTAATGATAGTAATTAAAGGTTAATTACTGAATATGGTTAAAGATAATTACTTGAATGTAATTAAATATAATTAATCAAGGAAGATTAATTAGTGAAGATCATTAGAGATGATTGATTAATTTATTTGGAATATTAATTAATGTAGAAGGATTATGGTAATCCAGTTAATTAAAAAATAATCAATTCTGTTTTGAATTGTAATTAATTAATGAATAAGTAAGTTGGATTGATGATAATCCAAGTGATTAATTAAGAATTAATTTAATTAAGGAAGAATTAAATTAATTGAGTATGGATCAAACTTTATATGAATGATGAATGTTTGGTTGATAAGTATCATTAGATGAGTTAATGATATTGGTTGTTGATGGATGACATTGACTGGTGGGTGATGATGTGAATATGCTATATCTGAATGTGATATATATGCTGCTATGTGATATGTATAGATGCATGTGATAATAGATGCTTATCTATCTGTGTAATATGATACATCCATTTATGTTAAGTGATATTTTCTGAAATATCTATTGTTTAAATCCCTTAAGTATAACTTGGACATTAAAATGGCGTTTGGTTTCGATGAGACCAGGATCGGGTTTCCATATTTGGATATCCGAAAACCACATCGATTCCAATTAAACGTAGGTCGTTAATCCAAGTGAAGCAAGTGAAGACTTGAGTGTAAGGGCTATACATCAGTATAACTCTGTGGGTGATTCCGTAATGAGTTTGACGGAATAGTGCTTATAGATTCGAGATGGTGATTCAGAGTGCAAGGGCTATAGTCGTTGACTCTGAGGGTGATTCCAAAATGAGTGCAACGAGATAGTGCCTTCGGTTTCGTTCGAACCCGGAACGAACTTGTATGGATTGAATGCTTTCAGCACATCGTCAGGCGGACGATGAGCATTCTAAGATAATTGGTCCTATAAAGGTAATCGCAGCCTCAAGCCTCATCAACCGGGAATGGCTAAAACAGGGGAGGTGCAGCAAGGCTTCGTGGGTCGCTCCCACTGGAGAGCAAGATACATCCCTGTCTAGATGTCCCTTTATATTTCGGCTTTGTGGGCAGTTGGTCTGCATACAACTGTGGGGTGGTCTTGTTCGGGACTGTTCAGTAAGGAATGGTCCCGGCTTTGTGTTGCAGGGGAGTTAGGGTGGCTCCTCGGTACGGTGATCTAGGCCACGTACTCTGACGGGCAGTACCCCAGTAGCCCTTCCATTGTTGGAAACTCATTTTCCCTACGAGACCCTACAGTTTTGTTTGTATACCTATGTAGCTGGAATTTAATAAATGTAACAATTTTGGCTATTTCTTATTTACTTGAAACCCTAGACACTATTATAATATCACTGGATTTCCTATCAAATGTTTTGGTTAGCGTAAGGTAAAAAGTTTTCCATGTTTATGTGTGGGAAGTCTTACGTGATACCTTTTCTTTCCAAAGGATTTTCTAAAGTTAAGCAATCTTAAACCGTTTACTCACACCAAACCCCTGTTTGACCCGAGTGTTTATTTTCTGTTTTATTAAACTCTTGGGTACTCATATTATATATGAGTAGTCTAGTGATTCAGGTTATCTCTTGACGAATTCTGGAGGAGTTTTGGAGCAGGAGGCTTCAGCATGCAGATATAGTTAGAGTTTCCGCTGTGTTGATATTATGTATGATGTCTTGTATTGTATATTAGACAGAAATGTTATAACTGTCTAAATTTGTGTTGTTTAGTTGTGTACTCTGATGTATATGATACTATGTATATGTTCTATATTATATTTAAATCATTCCGCTGTGAGATTCTGATGTGTTGTTTTCTTTTTCTTCTCTTTCTTTTCTTCTTCTATCCCTTTCTTTCTTAATTAGTGATGTGATTTTCCGGGAGTGGAAAGTCGGGTCGCTACAGCATTACGGAATAGTACTTATAGGTTCGAGATGGAGACTAGAGTGCAAGGGCTATGGTCGTTGACTCTGAGGGTGATTCCAAAATGAGTGCAACGAGATAGTGCCTTCGGTTTCGTTCAAACCCGGAACGAACTTGTATGGATTGAATGCTTTCAGCACATCGTCAGGCGGACGATGAGCATTCTAAGATAGATATGTTCTATAAAGGTAATCGCAGCCTCAAGCCTCATCAACCGGGAATGGCTATAACAGGGGAGGTACAGCAAGGCTTCGTGGGTAGCTCCCACTGGAGAGCAAGATTTACTCCTGTCTAGAAGTCCCTTTTTATTCGGCTGTGTGGGGCGGTTGAATTCCGGACAACCGCCGGGGTTGTCTTGTTCGGGACTGTTCAGTAAGGGATGGTCCCGGCCTTGTGTTGCAGGGGAGTGGGAGTACTCCTCGGTACGGTGATCTAGGCCACGTACTGTGACGGGCGGTACCCCAGTAGGCCTGCCATTGATGGAAACCCATTCTTCCTACGAGACCCTACGGTTTTGTTTGTATACCTATGTAGATGGAATTTAATAAATGTAACAATTTCGGCTATTTCATATTTATTTGAAAACCCTAGACACTATTATAATATCACCGGATTTCCTATTAAATGTTTTGGTTAGCGTAAGGTAAAAACTTTTCCATGTTTATGTGTGGGAAGTCTTACGTGATACCTTTTCTTTTCAAAGGTTTTCTAAAGTTAAGCAATTTTAACCGTTTACTCACACCAGACCCCTGTCTGACCCGAGTGTTTATTTTCTGTTTTATTAAACTCTTGGGTACTCATATTATGTATGAGTAGTCAAGTGATTCAGGTTTGCTTGACGAATTCTGGAGGAGATATGGAGCAGGAGGCTTCGACGTGTAGATATATATTGATTCCGCTGTGTGTTTGATATCTGATTCTTCTGTTGTACTTGAGTTGTATGAATTAGACAGATGTTTATAACTGTCTAATATGTGTTGTATAGTTGTGTACTCTGATGTAATGAGATACTATTTAATATTTTATGTTAATTATTATATTTTATTCGTTCCGCTGTGAGTTCTCTGATGTTGTTCTGTTTCTTCTTTCTCTTTCTTTTCTTCTTCTATCCCTTTCTTTCTTCACTAGTGATGCGATTTCCTGGAGATAGGAAGTCGGGTCGCTACATTTCTATACATAAATCCAAATTATCAAAATGATTTTTAGAATTTAAAACAAGATTTTATTTGTTAATTAAACTACAAATCAAACTTATCTATTGACAATATATATATAAATATACATTATAAATAGGAAAACAATTATTAGCTTTTAAAAGATAAAATTCATCAATTACACATTTATTTAATTGGATTATCAAATCAAGTAAATTTTTATTAAAATTTTATCAAATCAATTTAATTTTAAATATAGATTATTAAATTGATATTGCTAAAATTTCCGGGATATCACATTCCTCCCAACGACCGTTGGTTATAAAAAAATGTAATTTAATCAAAACTGGGTACTGTAAATCTGAACAACACTCTTGACAACAAGAAGACCGTTGGTTATAAACAATTTAATTAAACTCTTGGGTACTCATATTATGTATGAGTAGTCAAGTGGTTCAGGTTAGCTTGACGAATTCTGGAGGAGATATGGAGCAGGAGGCTTCCACGTGTAGTTATTATGATTCCGCTGTGTATGTTGTATCTCTGTCTTGTATACTTGAGTTGTATGAATTAGACAGATGTTTATAACTATCTAATATGTGTTGTATAGTTGTGTACTCTGATGTAATGAGATACTATGTAATATTTTATGTTATATATTATATTTCATTCGTTCCGCTGTGAGTTCTCTGATGTTGTTGTTTCTTTCTTTCTCTTTCTTTTCTTCTTCTATCCCTTTCTTTCTTCACTAGTGATGCGATTTCCTGGAGATAGGAAGTCGGGTTGCTACATTTGGTATCAGAGCGCTAGGCTGAGCGAATACCTAAGCTCTGAAGTGTGTCTCTCTTTAGGGAGCATTAGGTTGAGTGAATACCTAGGCTCTGTAGTGGTGTCTTTCTTGAGAGAGCGTACTTGTAATTTTTATATATAACTATGTATACTTATATATTTATATCTACCTGATCTGTTGGGTTTTCTGTTCGGATTTTCCAACATAAGTTTTAGAGGTAGATGGAGTAGTGGTGTGTGTTTGTAACACGACTACCCCTGATGGAAGAGGTCCATATGTTGAGGTTGGAAGTATTTGTCGAGACTGTAGACCTAATACCGTCTCGAGTGAGATTTTTTGTTTGGAGTAAGGATTTCTCTGATATCCGAAGGAAATCATTTGAAGATTCAGAGTTTATCTTTGGAGTGTGAGTTTGGGTTTACCTCGGGTGAGCGAATTATTCTTGAGTTTGGATTTGATGGCAGTGCAGAAGTAAGTGAAGATATCTTGATAACTGCGTGATGAGATGCAGTATCCATAGATATTTTCTGAAGGTGTTTTCTCTTGAAGCAGTTTTAGAGGTGATTGAGGAGCAGTCTTTACCTGCCTCAGGGAAGACTCGTCTGTATAGAAGTTATCTGGATCTTTAGTATGGAAGTTGGCTGTTCTGGAATATGGTATAAGGTCTATGAGTTGTTTCTCTTTAGGCATGGTCTCATTGTTATTCCTTAAGGAGAGTGAGATGTTGATGCTTGGTTTGGAAGCCCGAGATTCTTGAGAGGGTGTCTGCCATCTCGAAGGTCCGTTGTGTGGTTGTTGATGGTTTTTGTTTTTGAGAAGCATTTGGATTAGAAGTCTTGGATAGCTGTGGTAGCAGTTCAACTCGAAGTGTTTGGTATGCTGACGAGTGGATCTTTTAGCCTTTGCAGTATCATTGAAGTAGAGTTGGAAGCAGCAGTGTGGTTGTTTCTTCGGTGGTTCGGGAATCTTAGTGGTTCTTCTATCAGCAGTCTGGGCAGATGGTGGAAGTTATCTTGAAGGGTTAACCTTGTTTGGAGAAATTTAAAGCTGTACTAATTGGTAAAGAAAGGACAGTTTCTTTGGAATACGAATTAGGTTGAATCGCAAAAGTGACTTGCGATTGGTTTGGAATTTTCTTGAGCATTCTTTTGTTGAGACTGAGGATTCTCATATGGAAGTAGGAGCTACTGATGTTATCAGAAGAATTGTCTACATCTGGAGTTGAATCCTGTATTGTTTTGATTCCAGAAGTGATTTGGGTGGTTAGCCTAGTAGAGATTGGTGTAGCAGCTCAGGAATTTATTTTAGGAATTTGGATTTGGCTAGATCTAGCTTTTGAGATTGGATTCTGTAGTAAGGTTGTGTGACCGAGTCGGATGTGTCACTAAGATTATATGGATTTGATGAACAAGGTTTCTCATATATTGGATAAGTTTGTATTCGTGTTCATCAACAGTATTCTCCTTTATTTCAAAATCAAAGTTGTGCAGCGGAAGCGAGGTAGCAGCTGTACAAGGAAGGAAGCAAGTTCTGTTTGCTATTGCTTGAGTAGTAGAGCTTGAGTTCTGGATTTCGATGGATTTTGGAAGACTTTTCTGTTGAATAGGATCCAGAAGATAGTTTGCTTTGGTCTAGTTGTTTCTGGTAGTATCAGCAAAGGTTGAGCTGATAATGAAGAGATTGGCAGCCCTGGATTGTCTGTCGAGTTATACAGATATGAGATAAGGAGTTTTGGAATTCGAAGTCGGAGACTTCATTGTTGTTAGGATTTCTCTGGTTAAGTGCGCAAAAATTGAGTAAGATTGGTTGGTTAGTGCTATGGCATTTGAGATTTCTTATCTGTGTTCAGATAAGATAAGATTTGTTGTCTATGAGATTGAATTGCTAGTTTGGATAGCTGGGGTTCATTTTATTTCACGTACCTCTGAGGAAGTATGTGTATGATTCATAGTTGCTTGTTGAATCTGTAGTTCAATTGGAGTTGGATGTTGAGCTGGATTTGAGGATAATCTGATGTTCTGTTTAGATTGGTGGATCTAGAGAAGAGAGGAGCTCTGATAGCAAATGTAGCGACCCGACTTCCTATCTCCAGGAAATCGCATCACTAGTGAAGAAAGAAAGGGATAGAAGAAGAAAAGAAAGAGAAAGAAAGAAACAACAACATCAGAGAACTCACAGCGGAACGAATAAAATATAATATATAACATAAAATATTACATGGTATCTCATTACATCAGAGTACACAACTATACAACACATATTAGACAGTTGTAAACATCTGTCTAATTCATACAACTCAAGTATACAAGACAGAGATACAACATACACAACGGAATCATAATAACTACACGTGGAAGCCTCCTGCTCCATATCTCCTCCAGAATTCGTCAAGCTAACCTGAACAACTTGACTACTCATACATAATATGAGTACCCAAGAGTTTAATAAAACAGAAAATAAACACTCGGGTTAGACAGAGGTCTGGTGTGAGTAAACGGTTTAAGATTGCTTAACTTTAGAAAACCTTTGAAAAGAAAAGGTATCACGTAAGACTTCCCACACATAAACATGGAAAAGTTTTTACCTTACGCTAACCAAAACATTTGATAAGAAATCCAGTGATATTATAATAGTGTCTAGGGTTTTCAAGTAAATAAGAAATAGCCGAAATTGTTACATTTATTAAATTCCAGCTACATAGGTATACAAACAAAACCATAGGGTCTCGTAGGAAAAATGGGTTTCATCAATGCCAGGGCTACTGGGGTACCGCCCGTCACAGTACGTGGCCTAGATCACCGTACCGAGGAGTACTCCCACTCCCCTGCAACACAAGGCCGGGACCATTCCTTACTGAACAGTCCCAAACAAGACAACCCCGGCGGTTGTCCAGAATTCAACCGCCCCACACAGCCGAATAAAAAGGGACTTCTAGACAGGAGTAAATCTTGCTCTCCAGTGGAAGCTACCCACGAAGCCTTGTTGCACCTCCCCTGTTTTAGCCATTCCCGGTTGATGAGGCTTGAGGCTGCGATTACCTTTATAGAACACATCTATCTTAGAATGCTCATCATCCACCTGACGATGTGCTGAAAGCATTCAATCCATACAAGTTCGTTCCGGGTTCGAACGAAACCGAAGGCACTATCTCGTTGCACTCATTTTGGAATCACCCTCAGAGTCAACGACCATAGCCCTTGCACTCTAATCTCCATCTCGAATCTATAAGTACTATTCCGTCAAACTCATTACGGAATCACCCACAGAGTTATACTGACGTATAGCCCTTACACCTCGAGTCTTCACTTGCTCCACTTAGATTCACGACCTAACGTTTAAATTGGAATCGATGTGGTTTTCGGATTCCAAATATGGAAACCCAATCTCGGTCTCATCGAAACCAAACGCCATTTTAATGTCCAAGTTGTACTTAAGGGATTTAAACAGTTTAACTTATTCAAGATGAAATAAACAGATAGATGAATAACATCATCACAATAGATAATTCATATCAACATTCATCTCACAAAGCAGCATATCACAAATATCATAGTCATCCCAATCATACAGTATCAACCAATCACCCAATATCAAACATCCAATATCATTCAACATCCAATATCAATCATTCAATATCAATCATTCAATATTAATCAATCACCCATAGCAGAATTGATTGACTCTTAATCAATTTAATTAACCTCTAATTAAATTAATTACTATCCTTTAATCACTTGGATTGTCCTAACTCCTGCTTCATTGATTTATTACAAATCAAATTCATTAATCATCTCCTAATGATCTTCCTTAATTAATCTTCCTTGATTAATTACCCTTAATTACCTTCGAGTAATTATCCTTAACCATTTTCAGTAATTAACTTCTAATTGCTATCATTAATTACAAAATTAATGATCCTTCATAAATTAATTAACTATAATTAATTTCGTTAATCCTTAATTAATTACAATTAATTAATCACATTTAAATTAATTACTTCCATTAATTATATTAATTAATAATCTTTATTAATTAAATAACTAACTTGTAAGTAATCATCTCATTAATCATAAGCAGTAATTAACAATTTGTAATTACTATCTTAATTAATTAACTTCTTAATTAATTAACTTCTAAATTAATTATATTATCCTTGATTAATTAATCCATTTAATTAATCTTTAATTACTTCATTAAGTAATTATTATTCAATTAAATTAATTAACAAATCCTTAATTAATTACTTTAAAAATTAATTGCAATTTTAATTAATTACACCTAGTAATTAACCTTAATTTAATCTCATTCATTAATTAATCACATTAATTAGTTAATTAACTAAAATAAATTAAGTAATTAACTCTTAATTACTTAACAAGTAATTATAACTAATTATTTCCTTTAATAAACCTTAATTACTCCCTTAACAATAATTAATTCCATTATTAAATAAATCTTAATTCATTAACTAATTAATTGCTCCATAATTAATTAACTTTAAAACGATTAAGTTAATCAATCCCATAATTGATAACATTAAGTGATCCCATTAATCACTTTCATTAATTACTACCATGAGTAACTTCCCTAAGTAATTAACATTCTAATCACATTCAAAAATTAACCATTGACTACTTCATTAAGTAATCACACTTAATTAATTCACAATTAAGTGATTATTTAAAATTAATAAATAATTAACTAATTATTTAAAATTAATTAAACAATTAATTAATTAATTTCTTATATTAAAAAGATACTACTTAATTTATTAACTTATTATATTTCCAAAATCCTTAATTAATTAAGAAGACATTTATCTTAATTAATTCTTTATTTAATTACAAATCATATCAAATATTCTCAAGTTACAAACAAGATAAATTAACCCTATCTATTTTCATAATTATTTGAATTAATCAAATTTTTATAATTTAATATCCAATTATTCTATTTGGTTTCAAAATCTTAATATTAACCTTATTTGGAAATAAGGCATTTTAAAAACAATTTCAAATTTAATACATTATAAATTATCTAATTTTAACTTTTTAATTCCAATATAAATTTGAAAACTTGTTATTAAATCATTGCTTATACCTTACTTAAACTTTGATTTAATATCTAGATTCAAAATATTCTTTTAAATTGAACTTCGAAATTTAATTAGAGAATTATAAAAACAATCATCTTAAAACATTTTAAACTTGAAATCTAAAATTCAATTAACACTTTTATAAGTTTGAATATCATTAATCTTTACATCAAGGATCAAGTTTAACTTTAATAAATTCATTTTTATAATTTGAAACTTGATATCAAAATAACAAGTTAACATGTAAACCTGAACCCAACCTATCCAGATTCACATACCTAAATACTCGAGCTATCCACCTAGAAACCCCGAGTACAAACCCAGGCCGCTCTCGCGTCAACCCTGAAGCGACTAGGCCCCCCCTCATCTTCGAGTCGTCCCTGGCAAAAACACGAGTTCCCTCCTGAGAAAACCTCGTCTTCCCCAACTCTCATACCAGTGCACCCCACATCATCTCGTGCACGTGTACAAACGTTGCCGGCTGCCGAAGCTCATCGTCACCATCGACGTCGATCACAAAATCCCACGCGACCCCAGATTCGAACCCAGATCCATGAATCATCACGTGAATCGAAAATTCGAATGTTCGCACGAAAACTGCAGAAATAGCGAACCACAATCCACATCGCCAACGACCATCCAACGCCGATCAACCTTAGCCATCCTCACCACAAATTCGCTATGCCACGAGCTTCATTAACCCCCATAAGCGCACGCCTCCGGTCACACATCAATGCCGAGAAACCCATATTAACATCGGTTTCAAAACACAGGAACTAAACCCTAGATTGCTCCAATTCGATCAATAATCTCATTAGAAAAATTCTTATGTATTTTTCCCATCATCAGCATCACAAATACCATCTTTGACCGAAAATCTAGCTTCAAACATCAATTTAATCTTCGGCAATCACTAAATACCCCAAAAGCATTCAAACCCAACATTCATGATGATTCCTCAACTAAAAACTTTGATATGCATGTTAAAATTCATTATTTTTAACAACAAATCCAACTATATAGTCCAAAGCAGAAATTGAAGATATCCATTTTTTTACTTGCAACCCAGTTTCACTGTATTATCTTGCTTTATCCATTATTTGTGAATTAAAATTTCAGAAACCATTCTTAAAATTACCATAAAACAATAACTAACAACTTCCATTTAATCATTAAAGTCAAATATTGATGTTATTGGGAGATTAGAATTTTAGAATGTAAAACTGGGTCTGGAAAGAACAGGTAACAGAGTATAACATATACATATACAGACCTATCATTCATGTATACACACATTCATCAATTCAATAATATTAATACTAAAATATTTTCATGCAATCACCAGGATCAACTCACAAATTATCACATGCATTAGCATCAAAACCAATTTAAACTATTTTTAAAACATTTACTCACCTTATATAAGCAGAGCAGGTTTTAATTCTTATTTTCCAGGCTTGATCTTCAATTCATAAAATGCATTTGCTGATGAAGTGAATTCCTTTGCATGCTTTCAATAATCTTTGATTTGCAGGTTGTCATTTGATTTAGTTGCAGATTTGAAAGATTGCAGAATTAATTTTGCAGATCGATCATCACATTGAAAAGCAAATTGATTGCAGATTTAATTTTTGCTTTGAAGAATTTAAATTTCAGATTTTGGAAATAATTTCTGTTTTGAGTTAAGAAAGAAATCAAAGGGAAAATGTTTTTGAGAAAACTAATTTTCTTCTTAAAATTTTTATTAAAATTTAAAATTGAGAATTTTGCCACATGTTCTTAATTCAAACAAATGTCACTCTACATGCACTTCTTAATTTACAGAGAACTTCCTTGATCTTGTTCCAGGGACATCCATATGTCCAATACCCCTCAGTTGAAGCTTTGAGCAGTCCAATACCCCTCAGCCCAAAATTAGTTTTGTGTTTCAGGTTTTAAACATGAGCAGGCCTCATGTTTCAGGTTTGGATTTCCCAAGTATAAATCACCTTTGTGAAGTCAGCTCTGATACCAACTGTCACGACCCGACTTTCCACTCCCGGAAAATCGCGTCATGAATTAAGAAAGAAAGGGATAGAAAAGAGAATAGAAAGAAGAGAAGAAAGAACAACATCAGAATCTACACAGCGGAACGAATAAATTATATTAATACATAAAATATTTACATAGTTTAAAACCAATATCAGAGTACACAGATATACAACACATACTAGACAGTTATAAACACCTGTCTAGTTATACAACTCAATACAACAACTTAGAGAACTACACACAGCGGAATACTATATATATCTACACGCGGAAGCCTCCTGCTCCATTTGCTCCTCCATAATTCGTCAAAGCTATCCTGAATCCTAACCTGAATCCCCTTGACTACTCATAAAAATTTGAGTACCCAAGAGTTTATGAAAAACAAAAATAAACTCCGGGTCAGACATGGGTCTGGTGTGAGTAACAGGTTAAAGTTGCTTAACTTTTAAAAACCTTTTTAAAAAGAAAAGGTATCACGTAAGACTTCCCACACATAAACATGGAAAAGTTTTTACCTTACGCTAACCAAAACATTTGATAGGAAATCCTATGATATTATAATAGTGTCTAGGGTTTTCAAATAAATAAGAAATAGCCGAAATTGTTACATTTATTAAATTCCAGCTACATAGGTATACAATCAAAACCGTTGGCACTTAGTGGATTTTGGATTCCATACAATGTTATTTATCTCATTACTGAGATCACAAAGCATCCAAATCAATCAAGTTCAACCATTCATCCATAAGCAATGATTCACTCATTATCCTATAATTAATTTAAAATGAATTAAATTAACTATCTCTATTTCTAATTAATTTAAAATGAATTAAATTAATTACTTCATTATAATTAATTTAAAATAAATTAAATCAATTACTTCACCAAATTATAACTTGCTTACCCAACTATTTAATTGATTACAATCAATCATAAATTACTTTAATTAATCACTCTTGATTAATTACCCTTAATTACATTCATGTAATTATCCTTAATTAATTCCACAAATTAATTATCCTCAACTAAACAGTAATTAACCTTTAATTACTCAATTAATTAATTAATCATAATTAATTAATTAATTACTGGATGGTTATTAATCATAGGTGATTAATATATATGGATTAAATTGAAGATTAATTACTTATGTAATTAATTTATTTTGAGAAATTGACTAAATATAATCAGAAATCATTAATTAATTAATTAATGATGTAATTTGGAATTGGTTAATTAAGGTATAATTAATATTAAATGCTAATTACTTATTGTAATTAGAGATAGTTAATCAATAATGGTTAATTGAAATGAATATTGAGATGATGATTTATTTGTAATCAATTGATGGTTAAGATAAGCAGAATTTTAATGATGAAGTAATTAATTTAATTTATTTTAAATTAATTAGAGTTTAGGTAATTAATTTAATTCATTTTAAATTAATTATAAATGGTGTGATCATTAAATAGTTGCTTATGTTTGATGAATGGTATTGATTGCTATGTATGGTTTGTAATCTCAGTTATGAGATGAGTAGTGTATGTGATATGGATGTATTGGTTGCTTTTGGATGATAATAAGGATTATCTGATTATGATATGAACTATCCGTTGATAAATATAATGTTGATTATCTGTTGTGTTGTGAATTATCTATCTGTGTATATTTAGATAATGAATTGAATTGTTTTAAACTTTAAAACAACTTGGACCTTAAAAGACACGCTTTGGTTTTCGATGAGACCGGGATCGGGTTTCCATATTTGGGATCCGAAAACCACATCGATTCCAAATAATGTTAGGGCGTTAATCCAAGTGGAGCGAGTGAAGACTCGAGGTGTAAGGGCTATACGCCAGTATAACTCTGTGGGTGATTCCGTAATGAGTTTGACGAAATAGTACTTATAGATTCGAGATGGTGATTCAGAGTGCAAGGGTTATTGTCGTTAACTCTGAGGGTGATTCCAATACGAGTGTAACGAGATAATGCCTTCGGTTTCGTTCGAACCCGGAACGAACTTGTATGGATTGAATGCTTTCAGAACATCGTCAGGCGGACGATGAGCATTCTAAGTGATATGTCCTATAAAGGTAATCGTAGTCTCAAGCCTCATCAACCGGGAATGGCTAAAACAGGGGAGGTGCAGCAAAGCTTCGTGGGTAGCCCCCACTTGAGAGCAAGATTTATCCCTGTCTAGAGGTCCCTTTATTTTCGGCTTAGTGGTGCGGTTGTTGATCACAACTGCGGGGTTGTCTTGTTTGGAACTGTTCAGTAAGGAACGGGTCCGGCTTTGTGTTGTTGGGGATGAAGGGAGTAATCCTCGGTACGGTGATCTAGGCCACGTACTGTGACGGGCGGTACCCCGGTAGCCCAGCCATTGATGGAATCCAAAATCCAATAAGAGCCAACGGTTTTGATTGTATTACCCATGCATGCAGATCTAAATGCAAGCAACTCGGTTCTTTTTAAAGCATGCAACTTCAAGTTTTCCAAATTTAAAAGATTCTAATGCATATAGAAGCTAGCCTGCATGCAAAATTCAATCAGTAGGCAACTCAGTTCCTAAAGCATAAAATCAAAGCTCTGTTTCTTGCAATAACAGGTGATAACAATTCTTTTTGAATAATAAGTATAAATTTGTTGCTTAAATAAGTTTGCTATGAAAATGATTAGCTGATTTCATGTTGAGTAGTTTGCTTGTGTATGATTTTTAATGCAGTGCTGTATGCATGTGAATGAATGTTTGAATGTATGAATGGATTTTGAACATGGATGACTGTTATAACTTACAGTTTTTTTTTCAGGTTCATAAATTTAGTAAATGATTCAATTTCTATTGAATCAATCTGTAATAATACATGAGACCAGACAATGTATGCTTATATTGTATGCATAAATTAAAATTAAGATTTGTTCAGAAAAAAAAAATATACCTGTAGTTTCTGGAAATAGGTAATGGCAAAGAAACTAGAATCTAACCAAAGCATGGTGATTATTTCTTAATTCCAGATGTTTGAATCAAATCTTTAAACTAAATTATAATTCTTAAAATCCAAATTTCAATTTTTAGTTTTGAAATTATGTGCATTGATGTTTTCTTCTGGGAAATGAAAGGGGGAAAAATTGTAAAACTAGGCACTGTTTAATGGATCGGTGAGGAGGCTACAGGTGACCGAGTGTCTTGATTTTAGGGGTAATGGTAGTTTGGGAATTGGTGAAGGGATGGACGGAGTTGCTAGACCGCCGGTGACCGGTGGAGAGAGGACGTGGGGTTTTCAGGTTTGGGTGAAGGAGTGCTATTGTTGCTGACAGGTTTGGATTGGGGGAAACTCGAATTCGTTTTCGAGTGGAATAGAGTGGTTTGACGGTAGTGAGGTGATGCTGAGATGAACGACGACTTGTTTATGGCCTGGGTGCTGGCCGGAGGTGGCTACAGCCACCATGCATATGCACGGTGAAGAATGGTGTCAGGGGACGTTTTGGGTTATGCAGTATTTTGGTCACGAGATTTACTCGAGAAATTGGATTTTTGCTCGAAGTTTCGCATAGTTTTACTCGAAGTAAATAGAAGGTGGACTCGGGTTTAATTTCTGAGTTACAGGTTTTTGAAAACCTGTACTTTCCAATTCAAAGATTTGTTTTAAAAATCTGAAGCAGTTTTAAACAAGAATTTTAAATTTAAATTTAAAAAGAATGGTTTTCAATCTAAGTTGAATTTCAGTTTTAAATCTAATTCAAACTTTTTAAATTAAATGTTTACAGGTTACTTTGGAAACCTGTATATTTCCAGTTTTAAAGAAATTGAGTTTTCTTTTTTAAAAAAAATCTGAAGCAAGTTGTTAACAAAAATGAAACTTAAATTTTAAAGTCTGGATTTCAAACTGAGTTTGAATGGAAGTTTGAAATTTAATTTAATCCTTTTAATTTAAAATGTTTTAAACATCTATCAAAAGGGTCTAAAAATCTGAAATTTAAAATAAAGTATTGAATTAAATTAGAAGATTTAAAAACAAGTTTAAATCTGGAAATATGATTTAGATTTGAATCATGTTTTTGAAAATAAAAGTAGTTTTTAAAATTTTGAAATGTTTAAAATGTTTTAATTATTGAAACATATTCTAATTATGATTTGAAATTTTAAAATTTAATATGGGTGTATATTTCTTTTGTAAATAAGGAATTACTTAGTACAAGTTTAAAAGTTTTATAATGTTTTAAACTTCGATAAAGATAAGTTTGGTTCTCAATTTAAATTTAAAATTTAAAAAGTAATTTGAAACAATTTTAAGTTAAATTGTTTTAAGTTACTTTGTTAATGATAAAGTAATCATTAATAAGTAATGTTTATTTTAAAGTAAATTAAAAATTTAATGATTTTTGAGGTAATTTAAATAATTTAATTAGTTAATTTGTTTAGTTCATTAAATATTTGAAATAAATTAATTAGGGATAATTAAATTAGTAATTAATTTAAGTTAATTACTTAAGAATGGTAATTTATAAATTTGTTAATAAGTTAAAGAAGGTCATTAACTTGTGATTATTTATTAATCAATTAATGTAATTAATTTTGGATAATTAATTAGATTAGTTAATTTAGATAATCAATTATGAAACTTAATTAAGTATGATTATTTTATGGAAATAATTAAAGATATTAATTACTTTGTGTAATTAATTAATTGATTGGATTATTTTAAATTAATTAATTAACTTTAATTAATTTAGAATAATCATTAAATGAGATGATAAGTAATCATTGAGAAATAATTACTTAGAGAAGTAATTAAGATAAATAAATTACTGGAAGTAATTAATTAAAGTATGATATTTGGGATTAATTACTTTGTGAAGTGATTAATAATTAATTTCTTAATGGAATTAATTTAAGCATTTATTAATTGAGTTATTTGAAATAATTAAGTGATGTAATTAATTAAGAGTAATTAATTACTAATGAATTTAATCAGGGATGATTAATAAATTAATTAATTATTAATTGTAATTAATTTAGAAGTAATTAAAGAAGTAATTAAGGGTGTTTAATTACTAAATGTAATTAGTCAAAAATGATTAATAATTATGGTTTAATTAAGATTAATTACTTAATGGAATTAATTTAAATAAGTAATTAGTTTAAATTTAATTAAGGATCATTAATTAATATGATTAATGATGTAATTAAGGATTAATTAATTAGGATTAATTAATCAATGATAAGTGATTAAGGAAGTAATTAATTAATGTGATTAATTAATTAATGAAGTAATTAAAGGTTAATTACTGATATTGGTTAAGGATAATTAATTTGTAAAATTAATTAAGATAATTACTTGAATGTAATTAAGGGATAATTAATCAAGGGTGATTAATTAAGGTGATTAATTTGAGAATAATTATTTAATTGATTGATAATCAATTAAGGGTTAAGTAAGCAAGTTTTAAATGGTGAAGTAATTAATTTAATTCATTTTAAATTAATTAAAGATAGGTAATTAATTTAATTCACTTTAAATTAATTAGAGAAAGAAGTAATTAATTTAATTTATTTTACATTAATTATAGATGTGTGATTGTAGATCCTTGCTTATGAATGGATGATTTGGTTTGACTTGAATAGTTTGAATCTTAGACATGAGATTAATAGTATTGAGTGTTATGGATGCATTGGTTGCATTGTGATGATGATATTAGTATCTATTGACAATGATAATATAGATTGTCAATTTGTGATGATTACTTATTTATGATAATATGGTTGATTATCTATTATGATGATGTGAAGTATCTATCTATGTGTATAGTTTAAATTGAATTGTTTTAAACTTAAAACAACTTGGACCTAAAAGACACGCTTTGGATTTCGATGAGACCGGGATCGGGTTTCCATCTTTGGAAACCGAAAACCACATCGATTCCAATTAAACGTTAGGTCGTTAATCCATGAGGAGCAAGTGAAGACTCGAGGTGTAAGGGCTATACGTCAGTATAACTCTGTGGGTGATTCCGTAATGAGTTTGACGGAATAGTGCTTATAGATTCGAGATGGTGAATCAGAGTGCAAGGGCTATGGTCGTTGACTCTGAGGGTGATTCCAATAATGAGTGCAACGAGATAGTGCCTTCGGTTTCGTTCGAACCCGGAACGAACTTGTATGGATTGAATGCTTTCAGCACATCGTCAGGCGGACGATGAGCATTCTAAGATTTGATGTCCTATAAAGGTAATCGTAACCTTAAGCCTTATCAACCGGGAATGGCTAAAACAAGGGAGGTGCAGCATGGCTTCGTGGGTAACTCCCACTGGAGAGCAAGATTGATCCCTGTCTAGAAGTCCCTTTATATTCGGCTGTGTGGGGCAGTGGTTCGCGACAACTGCCGGGGTTGTCTTGTTCGGAACTGTTCAGTAAGGAACGGGTCCGGCCTTGTGTTGCAGGGGAGTGGGAGTAATCCTCGGTACGGTGATCTAGGCCACGTACTGTGACGGGCGGTACCCCAGTAGCCCTGCCATTGTATGGAATCCAAAATCCAATAAGTGCCAACGGTTTTGATTGTATTACCCACTTTTGTGGCTAGTAGCTGGAATTTAATAAATGCAACAATTTCGACTATTTCATATTTATTTGAAAACCCTAGACACTATTATAATATCATCGGATTTCCTATCAAATGTTTTGGTTAGCATAAGGTAAAAACTTTTCCATGTTTATGTGTGGGAAGTCTTACGTGATACCTTTCTTTTCAAAGGTTTTTGAAAGTTAAGCAACTTTAACCTGTTACTCACACCAGACCCATGTCTGACCCGGAGTTTATTTTTGTTTTTCATAAACTCTTGGGTACTCAAATTTTTACGAGTAGCCAAGGGATTCATGTTAGGATTCGGGTTAGCTTTGACGAATATTGGAGGAGCAATGGAGCAGGAGGCTTCTGCGTTAGATATTAGTATTCTGCTGTGTGTTCTGTGATTGTCTCTGAGATTGTATTATGTTGTAAATACTAGACAGATGTTTATAACTGTCTAGTATGTGTTGTATTATCTGTGTACTCTGATAATGTTGTATACTATGTAATACTTATGTTGTTAATATAATTTATTCGTTCCGCTGTTTAGATTCTGATGTGTTGGTTCTTCTTCTTTTCTTTCTTTCTATTCTCTATCCCTTTCTTTCTTATTAGCGATGCGACTTCCTGGAGTTTGGAAGTTGGGTCGTTACAGTGGTATCAGAGCTCTATTTTTTTCTTCTGAAAAGCCTTTTGTTTTGAATTTCAAAAACCAGTGTGCCTTGCTTTAAAACTGTAATTTGCTTGCTAATAAACTTGAACTTGCTGATCCAAGCTTGCATTTGGTATTCCGAATCTTTAAAAGATTTCCTTCAAATTTAATTACTTAATGTGATTAATCAGAGCTCAAAATAATATACCGTCTCGAGTGAGATTTGTTGTTTGGAGTAAGGATTTCTTTAATATCCGAAGGAAATCTTTTAAAGATTCGGAGTCTATCCTTGAAGTGTAGGTTTGGATTTCGCTCAGGTGAGCGAATTTTTCTTGAGTTTGGATTTGATGGTAATGTATCTTGAAGGGTTAACCTTGTATGCAGAAATTTAAAGCTGTTCTAATTGGTAAAGAAAGGACAGTTTCTTTGGAATTCGAACTAGACTGGATCACAAAAGTGACTTGCGGTTGGTTTGGAATTTTCTTGAGCATTCTTTTGTTTGAGATTGAGGACTGTAATGACCCGGAATTCTGGGCAATAAGAATTTAATAATCTGTGTAAATAATTTAATTGGTTTATTGATTTTCTTTATAATTTTAATTTAAATTGGTTAATTTAATCTTTTAAAGGTTATTGAATTTTTAATCTGGCAAAATTTGATAAGAATTGTTTTTTTCAAAAGCTAATGTAATTTTTATTCTATTTATAATATATATGTTTGATATATATTGTGAATGGGAATGTCTTTTGTTTTAAATTAAAAGTTGAATTTTCAAATTGTAATATATGTAAGCATATGTTATAATTTGATATTTGTTTTGAAAATTGAATTTAAATCTATTAATAATTTGAATATGTATGAAATTATAATTTAAAGCTTTGTTTTGTTTCTATTAAATGTTTGAATTTAAAATGGTTATAAGTATATACATAAATGTTTTAAATTTTAAAAATACATATATCATACATTTATTTGTTTTAAAAACATAAGCTATGTATTAAACCAATGTTTATAAAATATCTTTAACACTTGTATATTTATTTAAATTCAAAAGTTTATTAATATTAAAAATACAAATATTCATATTACATAGATATAAGACATAAATATTATTTTTATAAGGTTTTAAAAGCAATTTTTGCAAAGGTCTTTAACACATGTAAAGAATTAAGTAAGTTAAATGACAAATGTAAGTAAATTAGGATATAAATGACAAGTGTAATCTTTAAGAACATGTGGCAAAATTCTCATTTTAAATTTTAATAAAAAATTTAAGAAGAAGATTAGTTTTCTCAAAAACATTTTCCCTTTGTTTTCTTTCTTAACTCAAAACAGAAATTATTTCCAAAATCTGAAATTTAAATTCTTCAAAGCAAAAATTAAATCTGCAACATAAAATCTTCAACCTGCATGAAGAACAACCTTAATTCATAAGCATGCAAAGGAGCAAATTCCATTAGCAAAGCATAGTTAAAGTCTTTTCAAATTAAAGATTCAGGTGCCTGGAATTTATTCAAATCCTGGAAGCAAATTGAAACTGCTCAGTTATAAAATCTGCCTGCATCTTTAAGGTGAGTAAATGTTTTTAAAAACAGTTTTGGTTCAACTTGTGATTAAATGTTGATGCATGTGTTAATCTGTATTATGTTATATGAAATTCGTTTTACATTTAAATGCATGTTGAATTTAATTGTTGAATTGCCTGTATAAATTCAAAATAGATACTATGTTTACTAAAACAGTTCAAGATACTTCAAAAAATCAGTAACTTGATTTTGGATGCAAATTTGATATTGATTTGTAAATGAAAACTGTTTGTAATCACATAACTTATCATCTAAAAATAATCATAGGATTTTAACATGGATGAGTTTCTCAGAATTTTAAATTTACAGTAGAAAATCAAATTTGGGCAAAAATTTGTAATTTAAATTTCTAGTTTTGAATTTATAATCGAGTTGCAATGGAAAAGTTAGGATTTTTAGAGTTGATATCATAATTTTTAACTGTGTATTTAGGTTGAAATCTTGGTTTGAATGCTTTGGGGTTTATTGGAAATTGCCGTTGATCGGCTTAATGATTCGAGTTGAATTTTGGATCGTAGGTAGTATTTGAAATGTGGAACTTGAGAAAAATGTTGAATAAATTTTTCAATAAGTGATTGGTTCGAAATTGAAGAAGCTAGGGTTTATTTTGATTTTGGGTTTCGGCTGATTGTCATGGCCTTTACGTCGTGGAAGTTGGACCGGAGGTGGTCGCTCCTGGGGAGGACGAAGTACTTGACGTGGCGATTCTGTGATGGTGATGGTAATGTGGTACGGCGTCGTTGGCAACGGTCGTGGGTGATTTTGGGTTTGAGGCAGCTGCAGTGGTTCGAGCTTGATGCTCGAATTCGACTCGAGTAATTGTTTGATCGAACTAGTTTCGAATTCATGCTCGCGTGGGTACATGGGATCGATGGGGATGGTCGCGTTGGTCGTCGGTGGCCGGAAAAGGGTTGGCACGTGCACCGTGCACAGAAGGATGTCAGTTTGAGGATCTGGGAATTTTTGGTTGGGGAAGATGAAGGCAGCTCGAAGTAATACTCGTGTTTTTTTTTGGGGGGGGGGGGGGGCGACCCGAAGTAGGTGCTGTTGGGGTTGATTCAAGGGCAAGCATGAGTTTACATCGAGATTTACTTGGAGTTTTGGTGGGTACTACTCGTGTTTAACCCGAGTTTTCCTCTCGAGCTAGTATTTGCAGGTTGTTTTATAGATTATGTTCCAGATTAAACTCATTGATTGATATGATGAATTCAAGTAAAGTAGCGATATTTTTACAAACAATTTTCAGCAAACTACAACCATGCAATCATTCAAATTCAAGAAACCAATTCACAACTAATTTGAAAGCAATTCAATCATCAAACCATCCAATTCAATTCAATTATCAACTGAAAATTATTCTCATAGATTAAAGGTAGTAGTGTGAGTGATTAACTCACCTTTTACTTTTATATATCTTGTTAAATCCTGTTTTAAGCCTTGCTAACCTCTTAGCTTCTCCAAAATCACCAAAAAAACTCAAGAAAAAAATTTGAACAGCAAGCAATTTGATCAGAAAGGGGATCAAAATCATTCTTTTAGAGTTCTAAAGGATAGAGATAGAGTTTAAAACACTTACACTACATTGACATATCATTCAACAGTAAAACAGCGATATCTTAGTGCCAATTTACCCAAATTAGCTCAATCTTTTTGCCGTTGAAAGATCATTCTATTAGCTACAAGTTTTTTTTTAATCACTTTAAGAAATTCCGTGGTTTAGAGGGTCGAAATTGGGTTTGAAACCGATGTACACAGCTCAGCTCTGTGCAATATTTTTGTTGAAACCTGATATTGAAATCACCATAACTTTGAAATGGTAGATAGAAATTGAGTTAGGTTTTTTTCAGTAGGAAGATGATTTTATAAGGAACAACTTTTATGTTCATTACTTTTTGTAATTAAGCCGTCTACTAAGAGTAACTTAAGTTTGAAGAAGATGTAACATTTCTGTCCTGTGTTTTAATCTTAGCTTTGAAACACAGAAATTAATTTAGGCATATCTTTCTAGTTTCTTATCGGATTTGGATGATTTTTAAAGTTCCAGAAAGCTTATTTTATTTGTGACAACTTTACTGTTGAGCAGATTTCCATATTTTGAGCATAAATTGATCAAAATGCTGTTGCAAACTCTCAGCTCTGTCACTTTAGTAATTATGTTATCCAAACTAAACACAGTTAGTAAATTGATCATATCTTCCTTGTTTCTTGTCCGATTTGAATGATTTTTAATGTTCCGAAAAGCTTACTTTATATGTGACAACTTTACTGTTGAACACATTTGCATATTTTGAGAATAAATTGATCAAAATGCTGTTGCAAACTCTCAGCTCTGTCACTTTAGTAATTATGTTATCCAAACTGAACACAGTTAGTAAATTGATCATATCTTCCTTGTTTCTTGTCCGATTTGGATGATTTTTGAAGTTTCGAAAATCTTATTTTATATGTGACAACTTTACTGTTGAATACATTTGCATATTTTGAGAATAAATTGATCAAAATGCTGTTGCAAACTCTCAGCTCTGTCACTTTAGTAATTATGTTATCCAAACTGAACACAGTTAGTACATTGACCATATCTTCCTTGTTTCTTGTCGGATTTGGATGATTTTTTTTAAAGTTCCGGAAGGCTTATTTTATGTGTGACAACTTTCCTGTTGAACACATTTGCATATTTTGAGTATAGGTTGATCGAAGCTATTTGAGATCATTGATTCTGAGATGTTTTGCCATTTTATGGCGTATTTTGAGTTTTATAATTTCTATTTATTGGAATTATTTAAGATGGCCAATATTTGGCAAGCATTATGGTTTGAGATCTCCTATGTAGAAGTATGATCGATGAGAACCATCACGATGTTTTATTTACTTGCCAATGACATAAGGCAAGTCTTGAGTTTATGATTTCATATTTTGAGATTTATGGTTTATGAGAAACCATCATGAAGTTTTTCACTTGTCGATGAGATGAGACAAGATATGATGCCATTTAATACTTATCGATGAGATGAGATAAGTATGTTATCTCTTTATCACTCGCCAATGAGACTAGGCGAGATATAATTTTCTGAGTTTTAAAATAAATTTTCAAAAGACAGTTTTAAACTTGAATTCTATCTTGGATTGAGAATAAATATCATGTTGTTGCTTGGATATCTAAATTGAATTAAATGCATGTTTGTATGTGAGTGTTTAAGATCATGTCTGGATATGGATTGAAATGCCTGTAGGGTTAAAGTTTTACTGTGTGTTTATGAAACAGTTTCAAAGTTTATAATAAATCCAATAACTTGATTTTAAATTCGAATTAGACTTGGAATTGGAAATCTTGAAGAGGCTGGGAAGTAATCATTCATCATGCAAAGGATAATTCAGAAGAAACATCAACATGCAATTTTATTTTCAAGTCCATCAGTAATTAATGCAAAGAATTCTGTTTTCAACATGCAAATAAAATTGAATCCTGGAAAAGAAAAATGCAGTTCTGCTCTCTGTTTCTGGAGATTCAAGGTGAGTAAATACAATTTTAAAAACAGATTTAAATTTTTTAAAATGGATCTTGTTCTTGTGGGATCATGATGATTCATCTGGATTTTTGAATTTAAAACTAATTGCATGTTTGAAATATAAAATGCTTGATGTCTGTGTAAATAAACAGTTCTGTGTGATATTTACAGGTAGCAAATATATATTAAAATCAATAACTTCATATTGGATCCAAGTTAGCTTATGATTTATGAATAAAAGTTGTTTGAAATTATTTAACTTATCATCTAAAAATGTTTGTAAGTTTTAAAATCGAATAACTAGTTTAAAATTTTCAAATTTACAGTAAAATGGTAAGTTGGGTCAAAATTTTATTAAATCAATTTTATGTTTTGATTACATGAGTGAAATAGCAATTGAAAATTATGAATTTTAGTGTGATTATTACAATTTTTAATTTAGTAATTGGTGAGGTATCTGGGTTAATTAGTTTTGGGGTTTTTGGCCGATTCTTGGTGAACGGCGATGAACTGGGTTTTGGGATTGGGCATGAAGGTGAAGGGGGCAATGGGGATCATATGAAAAATGAGATTGGATTTTATTAGGGATGGAGTTGGCCGAAAATGGAGTGAGTAGGGTTTAGTTTGCTGTAGGTACCGAAGTTGTTCTTTTGGGCTTTGCTTCAACGTGGGGATACCGGAGGTTATCGCGAGCGTTGCCAAGGATCCAGGGAATCGTGGGGAAGCTACGGAGGTGGTGGCATGGTCTCCGGTGAAGGGGATGGCCGGCAGTGGTTGGAATTGAGGATGGGGTTTCTGAACAGTTTTGGGATGGAGGGCTATATTTCGATTTTCAATCGAAATAATTTTTCTGGGTATTGCATAAGGATGTGGTGGTCGAGTGCGACCTGGGATGATCGAAGATGGCATCGGGTTTTTGGCGTGCTGACTCGAAGCAGGCTTGGGTAGGGGAGGAACTCGAAGTTAGTGTGTGTTTTTCTTGGGGTAGGCACGGGTTTAGCAGGGTTTACTCGAGTATTTAGATATACAGACTTTAGAGCAGATGTTTAAGTGTAAATACTAAGCAAATTTGATTTTAGAAATTAAGTTTTTTTAAAACAAAGGTTAAACTAGTTTCAAAACTAAAATTTGTTTCAAAGCTATATTTTAAACAAGTTTTATGTTTTGAAATATAAAAGTTTTTAAAATGAAATAAGTGAAATTTTAATAATATGTTTGTAATAAATTTTATTAAATAACTTTGAAAGTTCAAACATTTTTAATTTTGAATGTTTCAATTGTTTTAGTTAAAATTGATTCCTAAAGTATTTTATTTTAATAGGATAAATAATAAAGATTTAGAGATCAATAAAAATAAAGATTATCTTTAGTTATTTTAATTTGATTTAATTAAAGATAAATACATTTGTAAAGATAATTGAGATAATTAAATTATTTTTAATTATCGAGTTTTATTTGTTAATAAACGATTTAACTAAGATAATGGTTTCTTAATTAAGAATCTTTTTAATATAGTAAGTTAAGAATCATTTAATTAATTTTAAATGATTAAGTTAAATAGTTAATTAAGTAATTAAATTGTGATTAATTAAGATAATCACTTTGGATTAGTCTAATATAAGTACTTAGGGAAGTAATTAAAGTAATTAAGTGATTAATTACTAGAGGTAATTAAGTAAGGGATAATTACTTTATTAAAAGTAATTAGGTAAATGTGATTAAGAGTTAATCACTTAGTTATTAATTAAAGAATTAATTAATAATTGGTTAAAGGTTTAAATTGTTTGATTTATGATTAATTAATAAAAGTATTAAGAGTAATTAATTAAGTGATTAATTACTTGTTAAAGTAATTGATTAAGAAGAAATTTAATTAATGAAGTAATCATTATTTAATGTAAATAATTAATTAATTGTTAATTAATAATTTAAGATAATTTATTTATAAATAAGTTTTAATTACTAAATGTAATTAAAGTAATTAATCAAAGGTGATTAATTAAAAGTAATTAATTAAGTATGATTAATTAAAAGTAATTAATCAAGTATTTAATTAAAAGTAAATTAATCAATGTGATTAATTAAAAGTGATTAATCAGGTATGATTAAAGGATAATTTAGGAATAATTATCAGGATAATTAAAGAATAATTAATCAAGGATTGATTAATTTTAAAGGGTAATTAAGAGGTAATTACTTAGTATAATTTGGGAGTAATTAATCAGGATGATTAATTAATATGATAATTAAGTAATAATTACTTAAAGTAATTAAGTAATAATTAATCAAGGAAGATTAATTGAAATGGATAACTAAGTGATGTTAGTTAATTAATTAATTTGTAATTAATAAATGAATAGTAAAATGGATTGAAGATAATCCAAGAGATTAAGTAGGATTAATTTAATTTGAGGATTAATTAAATTAATTAAGTTTGGATCAAACTTGCTTATGAATGATTAATGATTGGATGATATATATCATTGGATGAGTTAATGATATTGGTTGTTGTTGGATGACATTGATTGATGGGTGATGATGTAAATATGTTATATCTGAATGTGATATATATGCTGCTTTGTGATATGTATAGATGCATGTGATAATAGATACTTATCTATCTGTGTTATGAATACACCCATTTATGTTAAGTGATATTTCTAAATATCTATTGTTTAAATCCCTTAAGAATAACTTGGACATTAAAATGGCGTTTGGTTTCGGTGAGACCGGGATCGGGTTTCCATATTTGGATATCCGAAAACCACATCGATTCCAATTAAACGTTAGGTCGTTAATCCAAGTGGAGCAAGTGAAGACTCGAGGTGTAAGGGCTATACGTCAGTATAACTCTGTGGGTGATTCCGTAATGAGTTTGACGGAATAGTGCTTATAGATTCGAGATGGTGAATCAGAGTGCAAGGGCTATGGTCGTTGACTCTGAGGGTGATTCCAAAATGAGTGCAACGAGATAGTGCCTTCGGTTTCGTTCGAACCCGGAACGAACTTGTATGGATTGAATGCTTTCAGCACATCGTCAGGCGGACGATGAGCATTCTAAGATAATTGGTCCTATAAAGGTAATCGCAGCCTCAAGCCTCATCAACCGGGAATGGCTAAAACAGGGGAGGTGCAGCAAGGCTTCGTGGGTCGCTCCCACTGGAGAGCGAGATACATCCCTGTCTAGATGTCCCTTTAATTTCGGCTGTGTGGGCAGTTGGAACTGCAGCCAACTGCGGGATGGTCTTGTTCGGAACTGTTCAGTAAGGAACGGGTCCGGCCTTGTGTTGTAGGGGAGTTAGGGTGGCTCCTCGGTACGGTGATCTAGGCCACGTACTGTGACGGGCGGTACCCCAGTAGCCCTGCCATTGATGGAAACCCAATTTTCCCTACGAGACCCTATGGTTTTGTTTGTATACCTATATAGCTGGAATTTAATAAATGTAACAATTTCGGCTATTTCTTATTTACTTGAAAACCCTAGACACTATTATAATATCACTGGATTTCCTATCAAATGTTTTGGTTAGCGTAAGGTAAAAACTTTTCCATGTTTATGTGTGGAAAGTCTTACGTGATACCTTTCTTTTCAAAGGTTTTTCTAAAAGTTAAGCAATCTTAAACCGTTTACTCACACCAGACCCCTGTCTGACCCGAGTGTTTATTTTCTGTTTTATTAAACTCTTGGGTACTCATATTATATATGAGTAGTCAAGTGATTCAGGTTATCTCTTGACGAAATCTGGAGGAGCTATGGAGCAGGAGGCTTCAGCGTGTAGATATATAGTTAGAGTTTCCGCTGTGTTGATATTCTGTATGATGATCTTGTATTGTATTAGAAAGAATGTTATAACTGTCTAAATTTGAGATGTTTAGTTGTGTACTCTGATGTATATGATACTATGTATATGTTCTATATTATATTTAAATCGTTCCGCTGTGAGATTCTGATGTGTTGTTTCTTTTTCTTCTCTTTCTTTTCTTCTTCTATCCCTTTCTTTCTTAGTTAGTGATGCGATTTTCCGGGAGTGGGAAGTCGGGTCGCTACAATGTGACGACCCGACTTTCCACTCCCATAAAATTGCGTCATGAATTAAGAAAGAAAGGGAAAGAAAAGAGAATAGAAAGAAGAGAAGAAAGAACAACATCAGAATCTACACAGCGGAACGAATAAATTATATTAATAAATAAAATATTTACATAGTTTACAACCAATATCAGAGTACACAGATATACAACACATATTAGACAGTTATAAACACCTGTCTAGTTATACAATCTCAATCACAAACAACATCTCAGAGAATACACAGCGGAAACTATAGATATCTACACGCGTAAGCCTCCTGCTCCATTGCTCCTCCACAATTCGTCAAAGCTAATCCTGAATTCTAACCTGAATTCCCTTGACTACTCATAAAAATTTGAGTGCCCAAGAGTTTATGAAAAACAAAAATAAACTCCGGGTCAGACATGGGTCTGGTGTGAGTAACAGGTTAAAGTTTCTTAACTTTAAAAATCCTTTGAAAAGAAAAGGTATCACGTAAGACTTCCCACACATAAACATGGAAAAGTTTTTACCTTACGCTAACCAATACATTTGATAGGAAATCCGGTGATATTATAATAGTGTCTAGGGTTTTCAAATAAATAAGAAAATAGCCGAAATTGTTACATGATTAAATTCCAGCTACTAGCCACAAAAGTGGGTAATACAATCAAAACCGTTGGCACTTATTGGATTTTGGATTCCATACAATGGCAGGGCTACTGGGGTACCGCCCGTCACAGTAAGTGGCCTAGATCAACATACCGAGGAGCCACCCTAACTCCCCTACAACACAAAGCCGGACCCATTCCTTACTGAGTAGTTCCGAACAAGACAACCCCGTGGTTGTAGCTAGCAACCACCCACACAGCCGAATATAAAGGGACTCCTAGACAGGGATCAATCTTGCTCTCCAGTGGGTGCGACCCACGAAGCTTTGCTGCACCTCCCCTGTTTTAGCCATTCCTGGTTGATGAGGCTTGAGGCTACGATTACCTTTATAGGATATATCACTTAGAATGCTCATCGTCCACCTGACGATGTTCTGAAAGCATTCAATCCATACAAGTTCGTTCCGGGTTCGAACGAAACCGAAGGCATTATCTCGTTACACTCATTTTGGAATCACCCTCAGAGTTAACGACAATAATCCTTGCACTCTAAATCACCATCTCGAATCTATAAGAACTAATTCCATCAACTCATTACGGAATCACCCACAGAGTTATACTGACGTATAGCCCTTACACCTCGAGTCTTCACAAAGCTCCAATTTGATTCACGACCTAACGTTATTTGGAATCGATGTGGTTTTCGGATATCCGAATATGGAAACCCGATGTCGGTCTCATCGAAAATCAAAGCGTGTCTTTTAGGTCCAAGTTGTTTTAAAGGTTTTAAAACAATTTAATTACAGTATCTATACACACACAGATAGATAACTTATAAATCATAATTGATAATCAACATTATCACATAACAGGTAATTCACATCATCAATATCATATAGATATACCATATATCATCATCACAATAGATAACCTATGTTATCATCACAATACAATCAACATCCATACCACAAAATATTATTTATCTCATTACTGAGATCACAAAGCATCCAAGACAATCAAGTTCAACCATTCATCCATAAGCAATGATTTATTCATTCAATATAATTAATTTAAAATGAATTAAATTAACTATCTCTAATACTAATTAATTTAAAATGAATTAAATTAATCACTTCATCTATAATTAATTTAAAATAAAATAAATAAATTACTTCACCAATATAAATCTTGCTTACTCAATCATTTAATTGATTACAATCAATTAATCATTCATAAATTACTTTAATTAATCACTCTTGATTAATTATACTTAATTACATTCATGTAATTATCCTAAATTAATTTTCACAAATTAATTATCCTCAGTAATTAACCTTTAATTACTCAATTAATTAATCATAATTAATTATCCTAATCCTTAATTAATTATATTAATTAATTACCTATTATTGATTAATTAATCATAATTAATCAACTTTAATTACATCATTAATTAAAATAATTAATGATCCTTAATTATTCCTTAAATTAATTACTCTAAGTAATTAACTAACTTAATTACACTATTAAACCAAATTAATTATCCTTAAATTAATTTCTTAATTAATCCCTTCATTATTTACTAAATTATTAATCCAAATTACTCATCCTGAAACATCTCCACTTAATTACACTCTGTAATTATTAAACAATTACTTAACTAAGTAATTACCAAATCATTAATTACATAAAGTAATTATTTATAAAACTCAAGTGTTTATAATTAATTAAACTTAATTAATTAAAAATAAACAATCACATTAAATTAAATTAATTACATTAAGTAATTAATTCCTTAATTAGTTTATCAAGTAATTACTCAAACCATTATCAATTGATTATTATTAAATTAATTAATCTAATTAATTATAAGAATTAACCATATTAATTGATTGTTAAATAATCATGGTTAATGACCTTCATTAACCATCCTCAAATTATTTATAAGGTAATTAACTTAAATTAATTACCAATTAAATTATCTTTAATCATTTATTAATTAAAGTTAATTATTAAATTAATTAAGCTTAATTTAAAACTTAATTACATAATTAATATTCATTTATCATTAATTAATAACTTAACTAATGATCCTAATTCCAAATTGATTAATCATTAATCAATTATTAATTCCCAATTTAATTAATTAATTAAATTAATCAATTAATCTTAATTACCTTATTAATTAATTCTAAAATATAAATCTTAATTTAATTTTCAAAATAAAACATAACTTAATTATGTTTAAAACAATTTAATTCAAATCAAAGTACTTAGGAAATTACCCTTAAATTTCTAATTAATTATAGATAATTAATTAATGAAGTAATTTAAGAGAAGTTAATTACTGCATTGGGTTAATCAAGGGTGATTAACAATTATGGTTTAAATTAAGATTAATTACTTAAAGTAATTAATTTAAATAAGGTAATTAATTTAAATGTAATTAGAAGATCATTAATTATTATAATTAATAATGTAACTAAGATTGATTAATTAAGATTAATTAATCAATAATAAATGATTAAAGGTAATTAATTAAAGTAATTAATTAAGAAGTAATGTAATTAATTTATAATTAATTAATTAAGAAAGTAATTAAAGGTTAATTACTGTGTTTGGTTAAGTATAATTAATTTGAGAAATTAATTAGTGTATAATTACTTGAATGTAATTAAGAGTTAATTAATCAGGGATGATTAATTAAAATGAATAATTGGATGAAGATTAATTATTTGATTGATAAATTATCAATAGTGATATAAGCAAGGATGATATTGGTAAAGTAATTATTTTAATTTACTTTAAATTAATGGAATGATGTAATTAATTTAATTCATTTTAAATTAATTATATTTTGGTGTGGTTAATCATTGCTTATATGGTTGGATAGTGTTGTTTGCTTTGGACGGTTAGAATCTCAGATATGAGATAGATAAAGTTGAGTGATTTGGATGCATTTGTTACATGGTGATGTTGATATAGATTATCTTTTTGAATAGTGATAATATGTTTATCTGATATGATGATAATGTTGATTACCTGTTGTGTATCTGTGATTTATCTATTTGGACATATAGATAATTGAATTGTTTTAAACCTTTAAAACAACTTGGCCTTAAAAGACACGCTTTGGATTTCGATGAGACCGGGATCGGGTTTCCATATTTGGATATCCGAAAACCACATCGTTTCCAAATAACGTTAGGTCGTTAATCCAAGTGGAGCGAGTGAAGACTCGAGGTGTAAGGGCTATACGTCAGTATAACTCTATGGGTGATTCCGTAATGAGTTTGACGGAATAGTACTTATAGATTCGAGATATAGGTTTAGAATGCAAGGGTTATCGTCGTTAACTCTGTGGGTGATTCCGTAATGAGTGTAACGAGATAATGCCTTCGGTTTCGTTCGAACCCGGAACGAACTTGTATGGATTGAATGCTTTCAGAACATCGTCAGGTGGACGATGAGCATTCTAAGAGATGTGTCCTATAAAGGTAATCGTAGCCTCAAGCCTCATCAACCGGGAATGGCTAAAACAGGGGAGGTGCAGCAAAGCTTTGTGGGTCGCACCCATTGGAGAGTAAGATTGATCCCTGTCTAGAGGTCCCTTTTTATTCGGCTTAGTGGGCAGTTGTCAGTGTACACCAACTGCGGGGTTGTCTTGTTCGGAACTATTCAGTAAGGAATGGGTCCGGCTTTGTGTTGCAGGGGAGTGGGAGTACTCCTCGGTACGTTGATCTAGGCCACGTACTGTGACGGGCGGTACCCCAGTAGCCCTGCCATTGTATGGAATCCAAAATCCAATAAGTGCCAACGGTTTTGATTGTATTACCCACTTTTGTGGCTAGTAGCTGGAATTTAATCATGTAACAATTTCGGCTATTTCTTATTTACTTGAAAACCCTGGACACTATTATAATATCACTGGATTTCCTATCAAATGTTTTGGTTAGCGTAAGGTAAAAACTTTTCCATGTTTATGTGTGGGAAGTCTTACGTGATACCTTTTCTTTTCAAAGGTTTTTCAAAATTAAGCAACTTTAACCTGTTACTCACACCAGACCCATGTCTGACCCTGAGTTTATTTTTGTTTTTCATAAACTCTTGGGTACTCAAATTTTTACGAGTAGCCAAGGGAATTCAGGTTAGCTTTGACGAATTATGGAGGAGCAAATGGAGCAGGAGGCTTCTGCGTTAGATATATAGTATTCCGCTGTGTGATCTGTGATTGTCTCTGAGTTGTATTATATTGTGAATACTAGACAGGTGTTTATAACTGTCTAGTATGTGTTGTATATCTGTGTACTCTGATAGTGGTTGTAAACTATGTAATATTTTATGTTATTAATATAATTTATTCGTTCCGCTGTTGAGATTCTAGTGTTGTTTCTTCTTTCTCTTCTTTCTTTTCTTCTTCTATCCCTTTTCTTTCTTCTTAGCGATGCGACTTCCTGGAGTTTGGAAGTTGGGTCGTTAAAACTGTCACGACCCGACTTTCCATTCCCAGAAAATCGCGTCATGAATTAAGAAAGAAAGGGATAGAAAAGAGAATAGAAAGAAGAGAAGAAAGAAACAACACATCAGAATCTAACAGCGGAAAGAACAAACTATATTAATAACATAAATATTACATAGTTTACAACAATATCAGAGTACACAGATATACAACACATACTAGACAGTTATAAACACCTGTCTAGTTATACAACTCAATACAACAACTCAGAGAACAACACACAGCGGAATACTATATATATCTACACACAGAAGCCTTCTGCTCCATTTGCTCCTCCATAATTCGTCAAAGCTAACCTGAATCCTAACTTGAATCCCCTGACCACTCATAAAAATTTGAGTACCCAAGAGTTTATGAAAAACAAAAATAAACTCCGGGTCAGACATGGGTCTGGTGTGAGTAATAGGTTAAAGTTGCTTAACTTTTAAAAACCTTTTGAAAAGAAAGGTATCACGTAAGACTTCCCACACATAAACATGGAAAAGTTTTTACCTTACGCTAACCAAAACATTTGATAGGAAATCCGATGATATTATAATAGTGTCTAGGGTTTTCAAATAAATATGAAACAGCCGAAATTGTTACATTTATTAAATTCCAGCTACTAGCCACAAAAGTGGGTAATACAATCAAAACCGTTGGCACTTATTGGATTTTGGATTCCATACAATGGAAGGGCTACTGGGGTATCGCCCGTCACAGTACGTGGCCTAAATCAACGTACCAAGGATCACTCCCGACCCCCTACAACACAAAGCCGGACCCATTCCTTACTGAATAGTTCCGAACAAGACAACCCCGTGGTTGTAGCTAGCAACCACCCACACAGCCGAATATAAAGGGACTTCTAGACAGGGAATTATCTTGCTCTCCAGTGGGTGCGACCCACGAAGCTTTGCTGCACCTCCCCTGTTTTAGCCATTCCCGGTTGATGAGGCTTGAGGCTACGATTACCTTTATAGGACATCTCACTTAGAATGCTCATCGTCCACCTGACTCCCTAGACACTATTATAATATCATTTAGGAATTTAATAAATGCAACAATTTCGGCTATTTCTTATTTACTTGAAAACCCTAGACACTATTATAATATCACTGGATTTCCTATCAAATGTTTTGGTTAGCGTAAGGTAAAAACTTTTCCATGTTTATGTGTGGGAAGTTTTACGTGATACCTTTTCTTTTCAAAGATTTTTCTAAAGTTAAGCAATTTTAAACCGTTTACTCACACCAGACCCCTGTCTGACCCGATTGTTTATTTTCTGTTTTATTAAACTCTTGGGTACTCATATTATGTATGAGTAGTCAAGTGGATCAGGTTAGCTTGACGAATTCTGGAGGAGATATGGAGCAGGAGGCTTCGACGTGTAGATATATATTGTTTCCACTGTGTATGTTGTGTCTGTATCTTGTGTTCTTGAGTTGTATAGTTAGACAGAAGTTTATAACTGTCTAATATGTGCTGTATAGCTGTGTACTCTGATGTAAGGAGATACTGTGTAATATTTATGAGATATATTATATTTTATTCGTTCCGCTGTGAGTTCTCTGATGTTGTTTGTGTTCTTCTTTCTCTTTCTTTTCTTCTTCTATCCCTTTCTTTCTTCACTAGTGATGCGATTTCCTGGAGATAGGAAGTTGGGTCGCTACATTCTATTAATAATAATCAATATCTTTCTGACAATTTAAATATGATAAGAATTGTTTTCCAAGCTAATCAGATTTTATTCTGTTTATAATATATACAATTGATATATATTGTGAATAGGATATCTGCTGTTTTAATTAAAGATTAATTTTCAAATTGTAAGATAATTGTTGTTTTAAAAATATGATAGTTTATAAAAGATTTAATCAAAGTTTTGTCTTTCTTTTAAAGATATTTAAATATGAGATTGTTATTTATTTTAAAAATGATAGTTTAAATAAGTTTTAAAAGCTTTGTTTTGTTTCTTTAAAATTGCTTAGATTTAAATTGGTTATAAATGAATATGTATAATGTTTTAGGTTTTAAATACATATGTAAGAATTATTTGCATTGTTATTAGTTTAGAATATTTTCTTTTAAAAGGCAAACTTATATTTATTTATAAAGTAAATTTAATTAGTAAGTTATATACACATTTAAAACTAAGTAAAATTAATTTAAAAAGACTTAAGAACATGTGTAAACATGTTAACTTCCTTCATAAACACATGTAAGTTAATTAAGTAATAAAATGACAAGTGTAAAACTTAAATAACAAGTGTCTTCTTTCTAAAAATTTCACTTTCTTTAATTTTTATAAAATCAAAATTAAGTTTATTAAACATATTGGCATCCATTATTTCTCAGCTGATAAAAGATAATGTTAAGTTGAAACTAAAAAGAAGGATTAAATCTAGATGCTCAAATCAGTAAATAACTTTCAAGACTGCAATTCAACTTCAAGCTGCAACTTAAACATGCAATTGAAGATCTGCATATTCAAATGAAGATCAGTTTCAACATGCATGGGTTCAATTTCAACAAGCAAGAAAAATCAAAGAAAATGCATTCTTCAGATTTTTGTTCAAAAGCCTGGGGAATAAAATTTCTAAAATTGATCTGCAGTAATTCAAAAGCCTGGAACTTGACTTCACTATGCTTTGTTCTATGCTTTGCTTATAATTTGGAGGTGAGTAATCACTTTAAAAATAGATTTTGTTCAATTTATAGTTAAATAATATTGCATGCAAATGGATCCTTGCTTTAATAATGAATGTTTGAATTTGTGAATGTATAAATATTATAAGTAAATAGTGCCTGTAAACTTGAAATTTTAAGCTCTGATACCAAATGTAGCGACCCGACTTCCTATCTCCAGGAAATCGCATCACTAGTGAAGAAAGAAAGGGATAGAAGAAGAAAAGAAAGAGAAAGAAGAACACAAACAACATCAGAGAACTCACAGCGGAACGAATAAAATATAATATATCTCATAAATATTACATAGTATCTCCTTACATCAGAGTACACAGCTATACAACACATATTAGACAGTTATAAACTTCTGTCTAACTATACAACTCAAGAACACAAGATACAGACACAACATACACAGTGGAAACAATATATATCTACACGTCGAAGCCTCCTGCTCCATATCTCCTCCAGAATTCGTCAAGCTAACCTGATCCACTTGACTACTCATACATAATATGAGTACTCAAGAGTTTAATAAAACAGAAAATAAACACTCGGGTCAGACAGGGGTCTGGTGTGAGTAAACGGTTTAAAATTGCTTAACTTTAGAAAAACCTTTGAAAAGAAAAGGTATCACGTAAGACTTCCCACACATAAACATGGAAAAGTTTTTACCTTACGCTAACCAAAACATTTGATAGGAAATCCAGTGATATTATAATAGTGTCTAGGGTTTTCAAGTAAATAAGAAATAGCCGAAATTGTTACATTTATTAAATTCCAGCTACATAGGTATACAAACAAAACTGTAACAACCCGCATATTTATCGAGTTTACATTTAAATATTTTTATTTAAATATTAAATCGTTAATCGGATTTTGGTCCGAAAAACTACTTTTTGCAAACGGTCAAATTAGGACTCGAGACCACTTCCATTGAGTTCGAAATGTCGTTTACAACTTTTTAAGTATAAACATCGATAGGTTTGGAGTTAGTGAAATTTCACTAACTTTTCCCGCTTTGGACTTTGGGTTAGTTTAGCCTATTAAGCCCAAGTTCCAACCCTCTTCTCCTCACTCTTCATAAATTTCCTAACTAACTCAAGCTTTAGCATTAATGGTGAAGAGAATGGGAAATTAAAACTCCAAGCTCAAATTCAATTGCAACTCCATCATTCAACTCCAAATTCAAGTAGAAGATATTGGATTCAAGCTTTGGATTGCTTCTCCTTGCTTTCAAGCTTCATCTTCATAAATTTTAGTGCAAAGGTGAGATTTTTATCTCACAATTCTAGCCTATAATTATATTGGACTGTTGGGAATGATTCCCTATCATTTTTGCATGCATGTTAGCATTTGGTTTGGATTGGATTGGCAAAAAACTCCAATTTTTAGCGTTTTGTTGAATTTTCTGCACTTGAGTCGTTCTGGCCATTTTTAGGTCGTTCGGAGTTAAGTCGTTCGTCCATGAGTCGCTGAGTCGTTGGACCCTTGAGTCGCTGAGTTGTTGGACCCTTGAGTCGCTGAGTCGTTGGAGCCTTGAGTCGCTGAGTCGTTGGAGCCTTGAGTCGCTGAGTCGTTGGACCCTTGAGTCGCTGAGTCGTTGGACCCTTGAGTCGCTGAGTCGTTGGACCCTTGAGTCGCTGAGTCGTTGGACCCTTGAGTCGCTAGGTCGTTGGACCCTTGAGTCGCTGAGTCGTATGACCCTTGAGTCGTTAGGTCGTTAGACCCTTGAGTCCTTAGGTCGTTAGACCTCATTTTATCTTCACTAGGTCGTACCGTTTTGGTCGGGGCGCTGCCCCGCACCCCGCCGGGGGCGCTGCCCCCTGGACCCCCGCGACCTGACCGGGCAGGTCGAACCCCGTAAGCGGTGGCGTTGCCACCCCCCCGGACCCCCCTCCGTAGGCGATCTTATCTGAAAAACATTCAACAGAACTTGCTTTGTTGAGATGCTGAGTTGACCATTCTTCGAGACAAACCATCTCTGGTTATCTCGGCTACGTTTGGTCGTTGGGGAACTTCCACTTTGATGCTTTTGAGCCGATTTCCTTGGATTTTATTCACATCTCCGAATGTGATCTTTGTGATGATTGTTTCTACAATCTCTTCTGTAATTTGTCATTTTAAAAAATATAAAGGTTTCAATACTAGTAGTAAATATCAAAACTCTTTTAACAAACAATTTCAACTCTATTTTTAATAACAAAGCTCTTTTCTTAAACCATTTTCCAATCTATTAGTATATACAAACCTTTACCTCACTCGGATGAGAAATCTAATTAAACGACTTAGTAAAACAAGTGCTATGAAACGCTTGCGTTCACTTCGTCGGTTAATTCCTGGACTTTTTCGATTGAACCTCTTGTGACAATTTTATTAGTGAAGATTTACAGTTTGTTCGTAAATATTTAAGTTAAGCAAGTGGTTATGGGACATGAAGCTAAACTTCTATATTTACTAGCTTAGTGTAATTGACACTTCTCGTTGATCATGACGATCATTCTGATGATTTAGACTAGCAACTGTGCGATGTCTCTTGTTGCGAGGTTAGACTAGACACCACTTGTGTGATTCCACTCACACATACCTTTTTGCTTTTTGGTTAGTCTGGACCTTAATCTGTGTGATTCCATTCACACATGTGGAGTAGCTCCCCTTGGTCTTCGGACCGTCATGTGATAGGCCTCTTTCCCTTTTTATGATTTCTGGATTTCTCGTGTTGATTTCTGGAATTTATGTCATTGACTTGTTATGAGTACAAGTTTAGGGTATGATGCCCCCTTCGAATCTTTGAGAAGATTCTTGTGATATTGATTATCTCTTATTGATTGATCTTCTGTTGATCATTATTTACATACTTATAGTGGTATGTCATTATGGATGTTTATGTTTATGCCATATCTTTTATGTTATATCATGTCATCTGATATTTATAGCTAGACTGATCCGTTTATTATTTTCTTAAATAATACTCGGATCAGACCGAGATGTTACAGGTGCTTCTGCTTGACTTCTTCCCAGGGATTCATCACTCTGACTTTTGGCTAACTGTTTAGATTAGCAGTTTTTGTTGTATACACTTGAGATATAGACTCATAGTTGTATTCTTTTGTATAGCACGTGTTGCTATTCTTTTGTATTATCGTGGATCTTATTGACCACTACTCTGATGTACACTTTCATGTGTTAGTTATATATTCATATCTTCTTCCGCCTTTGTGATATGGATATCTGTGACTGATTTGTGATATGATTATTTCTATGTTTGTTTCCGAAGATTATTTATAGCCACCGTGTGATAAGCAATTACATGGATGGTCGCTCCTCTACAGCCTTATTCTCCGTGCTAGTTGACAGCACTTCTCCGGAGTGTTCTTGGCTAGCGTGGGTATAGAGGTGGGGCGTCACAAAAACCGTAGGGTCTCGTAGGAAGAATGGGTTTCCATCAATGGCAGGGCTACTGGGGTACCTCCCGTCACAGTACGTGGCCTAGATCAACGTACCGTGGAGCCACCCTAACTCCCCTGCAACACAAGGCCGGAACCATCCCTTACTGGACAGTCCCGAACAAGACCACCCTGTAGTTGGCGCGACCAACCACACACTAAGCCGAAATAGAAAGGGACCTCTAGACAGGGGTAAATCTCATTCTCAAGTGGGGGCTACCCACGAAGCCTTGCTGCACCTCCCCTGTTTTAGCTATTCTCGGTTGATGAGGCTTGAGGTTACGATTACCTTTATAGAACACATTATCTTAGAATGCTCATCGTCCACCTGACGATGTGCTGAAAGCATTCAATCCATACAAGTTCGTTCCGGGTTCGAACGAAACCGAGGGCACTATCTCGTTGCACTCATTATTGGAATCACCCTCAGAGTCAACGATCATAGCCCTTGCACTCTGATTCGCCATCTCGAATCTATAAGCACTATTTCGTCAACTCATTACGGAATCACCCACAGAGTTATACTGACGAATAGCCCTTACACCTCGAGTCTTCACTTGCTCCATTTGGATTAACGACCTAACGTTTAATTGGAATCGATGTGGTTTTCGGATATCCAAATATGAAAACCCGATCCCGGTCTCATCGAAACCAAATGCCATTTTAATGTCCAAGTTGTACTTAAGGGTTTTAAACAGTTTAACTTATATTCCGGGTGATATATAAATAGATAGATGAATCATATTATCACAGGAGATAATTCATAACAACATTCATCTTCATAAGCAGCATATCACAAATATCAGAGATATTCAAATCATCCAATATCAACCAATCACCCAATATCATTCAACATCCAATAAAAACCAATCAGCCAATATCAATCATCCATCCAATAACAGAATTGATTAACTTTAATCAATTGGATTATCTAAATCCTTCTTCATTTATTTATTCCAAATAAATAAATTAATCATCTCTAATAATCTTCTTTAATTAATCTTTCTTGATTAATTATCTTTTAATTACATACAAGTAATTATCCTATCCATATTCAGTAATTAACCCTTTAATTACTATCATTAATTACAATAATTAATGATCATTCATTAACTAATTAACTATAATTAATTACATTAATCTTAATTAATTACAATTAATTAATCATATTTAAATTAATCACTTATATTAATCAACCATGATTAATTTCATTATATTAATTAATGATCCTAATTAATTAATAATTACTTTAATTAATTAAATAATTAACTTGTAATTAATTATCTTATTAATCATAAACAGTAATTAATAACTTGTAATTTCATATCTTAATTAATTAAATTCTTAATTAACCTTTGATTAATTAACCTAATTAATTAATATTTGATTACTTCATTAAGTAATTATTAATCAATTTAATTAATAAATAATCTTTAATTAATTACCTTATTAATTAATCACATTTTAATTTAATTACACTTGGTAATTAATCTTAAATTAATCATATTCATTAATTAACTAATCACATTAATTAATTAACTAAAATAATTAAATAATTAACTCTTAATTACTTACATAAGTAATTATCCCTAATTACTTCCATTAATAAATCTTAATTACTTCCTTATTAATTACTTAACAAATAATTAATTCCATCATTAACAATCCTTAATTCTTTAATTAATTAATTAATTACCCCATAATTAATTAATTTTTAACAAATAAATTAATCAATTCCTTAATTGATAACATTAAGTGATTATCCACTAATCACTTCCATTTAATTACTCCCATGAGTAATTTCCTATTAATTACTTCCATAAGTAATTGTCATTCTTAATTATACTCACTTGTTAACCATTAATTACTTCATTAAGTAATTACACTTAATTAATTCTTAATTAAGTAATTATTTAAAATTAAATAAATAATTAACTAATTATTTAAAATTAATTAAACAATTAATTAATTGACTTCTTATAATTTCAAAATCCTTAATTAATTAAGAAAACATTAATCTTAATTAAACTTTGCTTATTAACAAATCGTACTAATTAAGTATCCATAAATTCATATCAATAATAATTTAACCTTATTTAGCTTCATAAATAAATTATTTGAAATTAATCAAATTTTATAACTTAAACAAATTATTCTATTTGGATCACAAAAGTATAACATTAAGCTTGTTTGAAAATAAACATTTAGAAATCAAATTTAAAATCTAAACACTTTAGTTATCATATTTTAACTTATTCATTTTAAATAAAGTTGAAACTTAAGTTTTTAAAACATCACTTAATAATTTACTTTAAAACTTTGATTTAATAATTAAATCCAAACACTCTTGAATTCAAAATTTAATTAGTTAATTACTTCAAAAGAAATCAATTTAAATTTGAACTAACACCCTTGAGATTTTGTTTCCTTTTATAAAACTCAAGTTTGATTTAATATTTAAATCCAAAACATTCTTTTTAAATTAACATTCAAAATTAAATGAAGCTAATTATTTCAAAAGAAATCATTTATACAAATTTAAATTTTATAATAAATCAATTAGCATTTTAAAGTTTGATTAACTTTTTACTTTAAAGATCAAGTTATAACTTTGAAAATTGGTTTCCTTTTATAAACTTGATTTTAAATCTTAATGCTTACCTTCATTAATTTCAAAGTTGAGTTGCTACACAGCTTTCCTCCATTTCACAGTAAAAACAGATAACGTCCCTAAAACCCGAGACTAACACGTAAATAACACGGGTCATTCCCGAAGTAACCTAGTTGCCCCTCTACTTCGAGTCGCCCCCGATGCTTGCACGATCCCATAACCGAGAGTAACCCGAGACGATCACGTCTTCACCAAACACCCAATTTCCCAGTCCCTCAAACCGTGCACAAGAGACACGGTGCATATACACTCCCGCCGCCGACCTCCATCATCCGTCGCGTCGATCCTCCATAGTCCCAAAACCACTCGCGAGCATGTAGGTGAACCCAGATCCAACACAGCAACATCGAATCGAAATATGACCCATTAGCTCAAAAACAACTGCAGCTGCCACCAACCAAAAATCCACCCATGGCCGATCATCACGTCGCCATTCCACCTCGCCGACCCCACCACTGAAACACCACGACCAAGCTCACCAACCCCTTCAGATGCGCATGACCTCGGCTCTATACCCAAGCCGTAAATCCCTCTACAATCAACCGAAGCTAAACAAGGTAAGAAACCCTAAATTGATCGAATTCGAACGAAACGATCATAGAAAAAAATATTCAACATTTTCCCCTTCATCTACACTTCAAATGCTAACCTCGATCCAAATTTCAACTCAAATCATCAAGTATAACATCCACAGTTCATAAAAATTCCCAAATCATTCAAATCCAAATTTGGAATGAATTACTAATCTATAAATTACAAACTTCATATCTAAATTCATGATTTTACATCCAGATTACATGCATGTAGTTAAATTTAAAGTTTAAGATAATAAATTTTTTACTAATATTCAAATTCCTCTGTAAATTTCTTTTTAATAATTACTTGTTGCATTTTAAAATTATGAAATTATTTTTAAAATTACTATCAAACATTATCATACAGTTTTCATTTATATAAAAAATGTCTAATATTAATTTGTTTGAGAGATATTGGAATTTCTTATGAAACCAACTTCATAAATAAAAGAACAGAGATGGATGTTGTACAGGTTTCCTATTCTTAGGCATTCTCTACCTATAACATACATATATGACAGTACTCATATAAACAATTATTCACTTTCAAAGCCAAATTCATCACATGCAACAATAAATTTAACACATTATAATAAAAACTGTTTTTAAGAGGTTTACTCACCTTATAATTTGCAGAGCACAGAGAACAGGGTAGAATAAATTTCCAGGCTTTAACACTTTAATTTGAAAACCGTTTGATTTTGCATGCTATTGAAATCCTACAGCTTACTGCATGCCTTCAAATTTTGTTGATTAAACTTGCAGTTGAAACTGTTGATTTCCCTTTGCATGTTGAAATTACAGATTGCAAGTTGAACTCAAATGAAATGCAGGTTATAGCTTTGTACAATGCAGATTTGAAGTTGAATATCCATTTGAATTTGAAGATGATGAATTTTGCAGTTTTCGTTTTGCTTGCAGATTTTAGTTTCAGATTTGCTTTTGATTTTTTGCATTTAATTTTCAGGTTTTTGAAGAGTAATTCTGGTTGCCATTAAATTTTGAGAAGAGGAAAGAAAGTTTTGAAAAAAATGAAAAAGGAGAAATAATTTTCTTTTATGTTATAAATTTCAAATGAATGAAAGATGAATGCCACATGTTCATAAATCTTACATTTGTCAATTATGATATTTAATTAAACAACACATGTTAACATTTGTCTCTAAGTGTTTTTAAACTTTTATTTAATTTAAACGTAAATATAAACTTACATTTTTATTTTACTTCATAAATGAGTACTTACATATGTAAATATAAACTTCCCTTTTAAAGAAAATACTATAAACTAATTATAATACAAATGAATCTCTTATATATGTATTCATAAATCTAAAACTTTTATATTTATACATTTATACCATTTTAAATTTAAAACACTTTAAAGAAAACAAAATGAAAGCTTTGATTAATTTTATTTAAACTATCATACTTTTAAAAATAAACAATCATCTTATATTTTGAAAACAATTTAAATTAATCTTTAAATTATCTTTTGAAAAAAATATTGAATTTAAAACAAAGCTTAAAATTACAATATTCATTCATATATGAATTATCAATGGATTAAATAAATTTCAAAGCAACTCAAACTATAACATATACATTCATATATATTACAATTTGAAAATTTATCTTTTATTTAAAACAAAAGATTATCCTATCCACAATATATATCAATTATATGTATACTATAAACAGAATAACATTTTATTAGCTTTGAAAAACAAATTCTTATCAAATATTGCCAGATTAAATATTTATTAACCTTTACAAGCTTAAATTTTCCAATTTTAAATTAAGATTATAAAGAAAATTATCAAACCAATTAAATTATTTACACAGATTATTAAATTCCTATTGCCCAAAATTCCGGGTCGTTACAATCCTCCCCCCTTAAAAGAATTTCGTCCTCGAAATTTAAAACCAAACGTAATTTAATAACCCAGTAAAGATTTTAATTTCAATCAGCAAAACATTCCTATCAACCAATTACTAACAACCATAACAATCAATCAAACAAACAATCCTAACTAATTATCCTGACATAAATCAGAATAAATCTCTAATTCTATCACGAGTTTCCCCAAGTATAAATCACCGGGAGACTCGCTCTACAAAAGCTAAAAAACCAACTACACATCCAAAATCCAGAACACCACTCATCTCTAGATCCTAAATCTGAATAGAACATCAGACTACTCTCAAATCCAGCTCAACATCCAACTTCAACTGAACTTCAGATTCAACAACCAATTGATGAATCATACACGTATTCCCTCAGAGATACGTGATATACAATGAATTCCAGATATCCAAACTGGCAATTCAATCTTATCCTATCAAAACACAGATAAGAAATCTCAAATGCCACAGCACTAACCAACCAATCTTATCCAATATCTGTTCTCTTAACCATAGAATTCTATCAACACTGAAGTCTCCAACTTCAAATACCAAACTCCTTATCTCATATCTGCATAACTCACAGACAATCCAAGGCTGCCAAACTCTTCCTGATCAATTCAATCTATGCTGATAATCCTAGAAACAACTAAACCAAAACAAAGCAGTCAATGGATCCTATTCAACAGAAAAGTCTTCCAAAAATCCGTCGAAATCCAGAACCCAAGCTCTATTACTCAAGCAATAGCAAACATAACTTACTACCTTCCTTGCACAACAACTACCTTGCTTCCGCTGCACAACTCTAGTTCTAAAATAGATGAGAGTAATGCTGATGAACACGAATACAAACTTATCCACTATATCCAGAAAAACTTGTTCATCAAATCCATAAAAATCTGAGTGACACATCAGACTTGGTCACACAACCTCAAAACAGAATCCTATTCCAAAAGCTAGATCAGTCCAATTCCAATTCCAAAAATAATTCTGAGCTGCTATACCAACTCTCCTTACTCCAAGAACCATCCAACTACCAGGCTAACTACCAAAATTACTTCTGGAAACCAAATCAAATATGGAACTTAACTCCAGATGCAGACAAACTTCAGAGTACCTCAGTAGCTTCTATTTCCACATGAGAATCCTCAATCTCAAACAAAAGATTTGGGTTATAGTGGTTTTGTGTTTCAGGTTTTAAACATGTTTAAGCAGAATGCATTCCAGATTCAAATCATTTCCAGGAGCCTGAATTTCCATTGCACTGATTGAATCTGAGCTTGTAATTGAAGATGGTGATAACCTGATGCTTGCAGGCCTTGGAACTGCATTTGATGATTTTGGTCTGCATGCTTCCCATTTAAACTTGCTTGAGTAAATCTATATTTAAAAACAGTTTCTACTTTTAAAATCCAAGCTATCAAGATCTGCAGAAATTAAAGTTAAATTCAAAATGTTTTTCAAACAAGAAAATCAAAACAGTGATTAGTAAAAAAAATAAAATAAAAAAAATAAATATACTGCTCTGTTCTTTCTTTTAGTAAGCAACATCAGTATTTATAGGTTGTTTTGAATTTATCTATGCTTAAGTACTGATAGCATTGGTTATGCTTGTTGACTGTTGATGTTGTATGTTCTGTGTTTTCTTGAATATGCATACAAATGTATGCAAATCTTCTAACTGCACTGTTTCTGTACATAGTTAGGATTTTAAAATACAAATCCATTTCCAGATGTTTGAACCTTACTTAGAAATCATTATGTAAACAAATTTGTGTTTATAGCATAGATTTAGGTTTGAAATTTTAGTTTAGAAAAGTAAAATCTGTTACTACTGGAAATAAATAATAACAGAAATGGTTTCAAGAAGTAAGTTTGTCAACAACTTTAAATTATTCAATACAAGTTAAAGCTTTAATGCATGTTTAAAAACATGGATATTTAAAACATGCTCAAGTTTTAAAAGCTTCCGAGGAGTCAGTAATTTAGACTGTGCAGTATTTTGAGGATATCAAATCATAAAATGGATTTTGGAATCTAGAATTCCTTCTAGAGGTTGAATGTTGACTGGAGAGAGTAGGAAAATAAAGGGAAGTTGATCAGATAGTTGAGGTGATGACAGTGGGGATTTTTCAGGATTTGCATGTTTGGGTTTGAAGTTTTTTTTCCAGGTTGATGTAATTTTGCTTGATTCAAATTATCAAGCTACAGAGAATTATGTTAGAGGTTGTTATCAAGTCAAGGGGTGGATGGCTTCTTGGAGAGTTAGATGAAGGTTGCTGGAAGTCGCCGGGGTAGTGGTGCATTTGCACAGTGGAGTTTGGTCTCTGGTGGAAATTTTGGTGTGTAGGGTTTTGGGTGACTTGGAGTCAACCTCGGGTATTTTTTGTTGTGACTCGAAGATGGAGGGGTGCTGACTCGAAGTAATTTGGTGATGGTCTCGGGTTTAGTTGTGCAGGTTATAACCTGAGTGTTGAGTTTTTTTTTAAATCTGGAAAACTCATATTTTTAAAAGCTGTGATTTAAATTTAAGTATAGTTTGAATTAAACTCAAGTAAGCTTTTGAATTCAAAAATCTAAAATGATGAATTTAAATTTAAGTAGGATTTAAATTCAAATTTGAAATCAGTGTAAATATAATTTCAGGATTCTTTGAATCCGAATTTTAATTAAAACAGTTTGTTCCTTTTTAAAATTTAAAAGGGAATTAAATTTTTAAAACAAGATTTAAATTTTTGTATAGGATTGAACTGGATTCAGGAATACTTTTGAATTCAAAGTTTAAAATGAAACTTTTAAATTGTAAGCCAGATCTAAATTTGGTTTTGAAAGCAAATTAAATATGATTTCAGTTTTACTTTGAAATCTGTTTGAATTTAAAACAGTTTTGGAAATTTTTAAATATTGGACAGCACATGTTTTAAGTAGAATTTAAATATGAATTTGATTTCAAATAAGGTTTAAATTTAAAAGAATTCTTTCCTTTAAGTATTTGAAATAAATTATGAAATGTTTAACTTTAAATTGAAAAGTTAAATAATCTATCTATTTTCAAATGTTTGATTTCTTAGTAAAATTTAGTAATATTGATTTTTAAACTTTTCTTATATAATAATGTTAGTTCTTTACTTTTAGGTTTATTAAATTATTTAAATTTGGAAATGTTTATATGGTTAAACATTTTTAAATCTTAAATTTTTAAAGTGGAAGTTGAATTAGATTTTAGAAATGTATTATTTACATACATTTTAAATATTAATTAAGTTATAAATAAGTAAATAAATTATTTTGGGAATAATTAAAAATTTACTTATTTATTTGATTTTAAATAATAACTTGAATTAATTTATAAATTAGAAATGATTAATGAATAATTAATCTAAGATAATTTACTTAAGTAAGGAATTAATGAAAATGTTGTTAATTATCTAAGGATAATTAAATAATTAATTAATGTGATTAATTTTGATTAATTAATTAGATTAATTAATTTAAGATAATCAATTGTAATTTAAGTATAATTACTTTATAAAAGTAATTAAGGGTTAATTACTTTTTGTAATTAATTCTGATAATATGCTTTGTTAAATTAATTAATTTAGTTTAATTAATTTAAGAAATAATTTAATAATTTAATGATAATAATTAGTTAATGTAATTTATGGAGCAGGATTTCTTAGAAAAGTGATAATTGATAATTACTGGAATGTAATTAAGGAAAGGTGACTTATTTTAATAAAGTAATTTGGATAATTACTTTTGTAATTAATCAAGGATTAATTAATAAAGATAATTAATTATTGGATAATTAATTTATTAATAAGTAATTAAGGGTAGTTAATTATAGGATTGAAGTATTAATCCAGGTGATTAATGATTAGATTAATTACTAAATATAATTAATTTTTAATAAAGTAACTAATTTAAATATTAATTAGAGATCATTAATTATTATAATTAATGATGTGATTAAGAATTGTTTAATTAATTAATTAATTAATTAAGTGATTAATTAATTGTAATTAATTAAGGATAAATGTAATTAATTATAGTTAATTAATAAATTAAGTAATTAAATGTTTATTACTTATGATTAAGGTTAATTAATTTGTGAAAATTAATTAAAGACTAATTACTTATTGTAATTAGTGAATGATTAATCATAGATGTTTAATCAAGTTGAATACTTAATGAATGATTAATTAACTAGGTTGATTAATCAATAGATTTATAAGCAAGATTTATAGGTGAGTAAATAATTTAATTTATTTTAAATTAATCAGAGATAGAAGTAATTAATTTAATTCATTTAAAATTAATTATAGATGATGGATAATATATCATTTCTTATGAATGATATTGATATACCATTGGATGATTGTGATCTCAGAAATGAGATGAGTAGTATCTATAGGATATGGATGCTTAGTTATAGTATGATGGATTATTTTGGTTGTGATGATTGACTGTTGTGATGATTATCTGTTGTGATAATGTTATGGGTTATCTATTATGATAAATGTAGTTTATCTATCAGTGTGAAATATATAAAAAATAAAATGAGTTAATTGTTTAAAACCCTTAAGTATAACTTGGACATTAAGATGGCGTTTGGTTTCGATGAGACCGGGATCGGATTTCCATATTTGGATATCCGGAAACCACATCGATTCCAATTAAACGTTAGGTCGTTAATCCAAGTGGAGCAAGTGAAGACTCGAGGTGTAAGGGCTATACGTCAGTATAACTCTGTGGGTGATTCCGTAATGAGTTTGACGGAATAGTACTTATAGATTCGAGATGGTGGTTTAGAGTGCAAGGGTTACCGTCCTTAACTCTGAGGGTGATTCCAAAATGAGTGTAACGAGATAATGCCTTCGGTTTCGTTCGAACCCGGAACGAACTTGTATGGATTGAATGCTTTCATAACATCGTCAGGTGGACGATGAGCATTCTAAGATAGATGTGTTCTATAAAGGTAATCGAAACCTCAAGCCTCATCAACCGGGAATGGCTAAAACATGGGAGGTGCAACAAGGCTTCGCGGGTAGCCCCCACTTGAGAGTGAGATTTACCCCTGTCTAGAGGTCCCTTTTATTTCGGCTGTGTGGACGGTTGAGAGCTCCAACTGTCAGGGTTATCTTGTTCGGAACTATTCAGTAAGGAATGGGTCCGGCCTTGTGTTGCAGGGGATTGGGAGTAATCCTCGGTACGGTGATCTAGGCCATGTACTGTGACGGGCGGTACCCCAGTAGCCCTGCCATTGATGGAATTCATAATCCAATAAGTGCCTGTACGGTTTTGATTGTGCCCAACTATGTTGGAACGTGAGATGTAAGCATTCCAGCTATTTCTGTATTTTATTTTGAAAACCCTAGACACTATTATAATATCACTAGATTTCCTATCAAATGTTTTGGTTAGCATAAGGTAAAAACTTTTCCATGTTTATGTGTGGGAAGTCTTACGTGATACCTTTCTTTTCAAAGGATTTTCTAAAAGTTAAGCAACTTTTAACCGTTTACTCACACCAGACCTCTGTCTGACTCGAGTGTTTATTTTTTGTTTTATTAAACTCTTGGGTACTCATATTACGTATGAGTAGTCAAGTGATTCAGGATTGCTTTGACGAGTTCTGGAGGAGATAATGGAGCAGGAGGCTTCAGCGTGTAGATATATATATTGGTTCCGCTGTGTTTGAGTTGTATTTGTTTTTCTCTGATGTTCATGAATTGTAATCGCTAGACAGATGTTTATAACTGTCTAGTTTGTGTTGTATTGGCTGTAAAACTCTGATGTATATGATACTATGTAAAATATTATGTGATATAATATAATTTATTCGTTCCGCTGTGAGATTCTGATGTTCTCTGTTTCTTTCCTTCCTTTCTTTTCTCTTTTTCGATCCCTTTCTTTCTTCTTAACGATGCGACTTCCTGGAGTTTGGAAGTTGAGTCGTTACAACGTGCCAGCTGTGACGACTCGACTTTCCACTCTCGGAAAATCGCATCATCTTTAAGAAAGAAAGGGATAGAAAAGAGAAAAGAAAGAAGAGAAAGAAGAAACAACACAAGAATCTCAATAGCGGAATGAATAAATTATATTAATAACATAAGTATTACATAGTATACATCAAATATCAGAGTACACAGACACATACAACACATACTAGACAGTTATAAACTCCTGTCTCGTTATTACAACTCAATACATATCAGACAAACACTCAGAGATACCAACACAGCGGAAAACTATATAACTATACGCAGAAGCCTCCTGCTCCATTTGTTCCTCCACAATTCGTCAAAGCTATCCTGAACCCTAACCTGAATTCCCTTGGCTACTCGTAAAAATTTGAGTACCCAAGAGTTATAGAAAAAAAAGCAGAAATAACTCCGGGTCAGACATGGGTCTGGTGTGAGTAACAGGTTAAAGTTGCTTAACTTTGAAAAACCTTTGAAAAGAAAAGGTATCACGTAAGACTTCCCACACATAAACATGGAAAAGTTTTTACCTTACGCTAACCAAAACATTTGATAGGAAATCCGATGATATTATAATAGTGTCTAGGGTTTTCAAGTAAAATACAGAAATAGCTGAAATGCTTACATCTCACATTCCAACATAGTTGGGCACAACTAATACGTACGGCACTTATTGGATTTTGGATTCCATCAATGGCTGGGCTACTGGGGTACCGCCCGTCACGGTACGTGGCCTAGATCACCGTACCGAGGATTACTCCCTTCATCCCCTGCAACACAAAGCCGGACCCGTTCCTTACTGAACAGTTCCAAACAAGACAACCCCACAGTTGTGATCAGCAACCGCACCACTAAGCCGAAAATAAAGGGACATCTAGACAGGGATAAATTTTGCTCTCAATTGGGGGCTAGCCACGAAGCTTTGCTGCACCTAAACCACACACACACACACACACACACACACACACACACATATATATATTAATCACCCATGATTAATAACCATTCAGTAATTGACTGCTTTAATTACTCATCCCATAAATTAATTATTCTTAATAAATTTCAAAGTAATTTAAATCAAAATTACTTCTATAATAATTATCTTAATTACATTTTGTAATTATTATTTAATTACTTCCCTAAGTAATTACAAATCAATTAATTACATAAAGAAATTATCAACAATCAACAATTGTTTAAATTAATTTAACTTGATTAATCTAAACTAATCACATTAATCAAATTAGTTACACCAAGTTATTAATTCATTAATTACTTTCATTAAGTAATTAAACTTAAATAATTGATTATTATTAATTAATTAATCTAATTAATTATTAAAATTAATCATATTAATTAATTGTTAAATAATCTTAAGTTAATGACCTTCATTAACATTACTAAATTACTTTGAAAATTTATCAAGTGCTTAAAGATAATTCAGATTTTAATTAACACTTAATTAATAAATAATTAGAGATTAATTAAATTGTAATTAAATATTAATTAATTGATAATTAATAATGATTTAATTCTTAATGAAGTAACTTCAGTTTGCACTTAATCTTATAATTTGAAATTTTACATTAAAATTCTAAAACAGAACACAGTTTCTGATTTTAGTTTAAAACCCCAACTTGAATTTAAAAGCATTTCAAATTTAATTCAAAGATCTAAAATTTAAATTTATTGAATTTAAAGTAAATTCTAGATTCAAACATAGTTTCAGAGTTTGTTTGGCATTTCTTTTTAAGGCTGGTATAATTTAAACCTGAAACTTTAATTATGAATTCAGTAATTTAAATATTGGTTTTTGAAACATGTTTGAATTCAAAATTTAAGATGTTATACCGAAACAGGAAGTTGTTTTCTGTTTGAATTTGAAAAGATGCAGCTGAAATTTTAAAACAAGTTTTAAATCTGGAAAATTTGAAGTATGGAACTTAGCAAATAAATCTAAGTTTGAATTTAATTTGAAAGCTGGAAATTTAAATTTAGACTTTAAACATTTTAAAGTATAAAGAAACATTTGTTTGAATATTTAAACGATAAGCCTTAATGTATGGAATAAATTTTAAAATAAGTTTAAATTTAGTTTTAAAAACCTGAGATTTGATTTTAAAGTCAGTTTTTAAAATTTAAATAAGTTTTAAACTTTAAATTTGGTTTAACTATTTGGAAAGTCTAAATAAATTTGAATTTGAAAATGAAAATGGAGATGTAAGTAAAGTTTTAAATCTTTAAGTTTGAATCTAAAATAAAAATTTCATTTGTAATTCAGTTTGAAATTTAAAAGAAATTTTAAATTGAATTTTTGTTTTGAAATAAAGTGTTTAAAATACTTTTGTATAAAGAAGAATGTTTCTTAATTTAGAATTCAAGAAATTGATTTCATTTAAATTATTTAATTAATTTAAATGGGATATTAATTATTTAATTAATGAATATGTGGATGTTTAATTAAGTAATTAATAATTTTAAGTTAGATAATTAAGATTTGAGATTAATTAATTAAGGTTAATTAATCTATAATTAAGGATGATTAATTAAATTTTAATTAATGATTAAGATTTATTTAATCAAGTGATTAATGATAATTAAGATTTTAATTAACACTTAATTAAATGATAATTAGAGATTAATTAATTGATAATTAATAATGATTAATTTTAAGTTAAATTCTTAATTATGTAATTAAGTGATGTTAATGAAGGACATTAACTTAAGATTATTTAACAATTAATTAATGTGATCAATTTTAATAATTAATTAGATTAATTAATTAATAATAATCAATTGTTTAATTACTTATTGAAAGTAATTAATGAATTAATTACTTGGTGTAATTAATTTAATTAAGGTGATTAGTTTAGATTAATTAAGTTAAATTAATTTAAACATTTGTGGAATGTTGATAATTACTTTATGTAATTTATGAATTTGTAATTACTTAAGGAAGTAATTAATTAATAATTACTGAATGTAATTAAGGATATTTATTATAGAAGTAATTTGGATTTAAATTACTTTTTTTTTGGCAAAGCCAGCCTGTTTTTATAGTGGACAGTCCACTTATATTAAAATTAAAGCAATTACAATACACAAAGCAACAAAGCAAATACAGTAACAACTAAACAACTAAGATAATTAACACAGCGACAACTCAGTTAACAATTTTGAAAAAAAGGGCGGTAATCGAATTAGAAGACATAAGGAATCGACGCGAATTCCTTTCATCCCAAATCACCGCAATAGTCCTCTTGAGAAATCGAAGCAAACGAGAGGTCGAATCAGATTTCCACCTGGTATGTTTAAAGATTCGAACCCATTCGAGAGAGTTATCTCTGGTTGGAGGTCGCTCATCAATATGTTGAAGAATTCTTTTCCACGGTTGATAGGAAAATAAGCAATTGAAAAACAAATGCCCCACATTTTCTGGAGCACGATTACATAAGATGCACACCGATTGATTGATGATTTGTCTCTTAACCAGATTGTCTTGAGTATGTATAGCATTCATTAAGCATTTCCAAAGAAGGAGGTTATGCTTGGGAGACGACCCGCTTTTCCAGATTCGAGCATGCCAAGGAAATGGATAAGAATGTTGCTGTTGAATTATAGATTTGTAGACCACCGACATGCTATGAAGTTTGCCATTCCAATTCAGTTGTTCCACAAGCTTGTATGAGGCCACTACAGAAGACCAGAGGTTGTTCAACTCTGGGGAACTTACATGAGGCAATATGAGCTCCTCACCAACAAAGAAAGTATTAGCATTAGCTTTTTGAGGTATACCAGAGTTAATTAAAAGATTGTAATCAATCAAATTGGCCAAGATCATACCTGGAGCACACCATGGAGAGTACCAGAAGGAGTTGTTAGTGCTACATTGCACTATAGGAAGGTAGTGATTCCTAAATTTCATAATTCTTTTCCAATAGTAACTAGCATCTTTATTAGTCTCCATAGTCCAGAAGTTCCCAGTTTTAAGGTTGTGCAATTTATTCCACTTTTCCCATAATCCATTAGTATTTCCCAGTAATCTGTTAACTTGTTGAGATGCAGTGGCTATATTCCAATTTTTAAGATTAATGATGCCTAAACCCCCCCCCCCCTCATCAAAGGGGTATATAATCTTCTTATAAGCTATGGGAATAAGTTTGTTTGAATATATATTTCCATGCCATAGAAAATGATTGAAAGCTCTATTTAACATGTCAATAAGTTTAACAGGGATGATAAAAAGTCTAAAGTAGTAAGCACACATAGATGTGGCAATGCTATTAAGGATAACAATTCTACCAACTTGAGAGATCTTAGTTGCATTATAATTTTTAAGTCTAGTGGTTATTTTTTCAAATAACGACAGGCATTGAGCTTTAGTTATTCTGGACTTGCACATAGGGGCACCCGGGTACATGGCATTCTCATCCATGACCTGCAAGCCAGAAACCAGAAGAATGTTCTGGCAAATGGTATCAGTAGCCCCAGCAATCCGAATATGAGATTTGGATTTATTTATGTAAAGGCCAGTCATCTTCTTGAATTTTTGCAAAGTGGAGAAAACTGTGGTAATAGATTTATTGTTTGGTTTTGTAAATAGCAGAAGGTCATCAGCAAACATTAAAGTAGAGATTTGAAGTTTTTGACATTTAGGATGGAAGTCTATATTTTTATTATTGCATTCAATATTAATGAGCTTAGTAAGCACTTCCATAACTATTATGAAAAGTGAAGAAGAGATAGGATCCCCTTGTCTAATTCCCTTATGAGTTTTGAAATATCCAAAGCATTCACCATTAAGAGATAAAGACACATGAACAGTTGAAATACAAGTGTATATCCAAGCTAAAAAAGGAAGAGGAAAATTCATCTTGGACATAATTGAAATGATAGCCTCCCATCTCACTGAATCATAAGCTTTATGTATATCCAGTTTCAAAAAGCATCTGGGAGAGTTATTTTTTCTATTGTAACCCTTTATGAGTTCTTGAGAAAGTAAAATATTATCAGTGATAGATCTTCCAGGAATGAAACCATTTTGATTAAGAGATATAACATCATTGAGGCATATTCTCATACGAGTTGAAATAATTTTAGCAATACATTTATATATGACATTGCAACAAGCAATGGGTCTGAATTCAGAGACAGTTTGAGGAAGATTAACTTTAGGGATAAGGGCAAGTTTAGTGTGGTTAATACCATTCAGTAATGTGTTAGTTTTGAAAAAATGTTGAATAACTTTACAAAAATCTTGATTAACTAAATGCCAACATTTTTGGAAGAACATAGCTGAAAACCCATCTGGTCCAGGAGAACTAGAAGTTTTCATATTTAAAACAGTGGCATGAATTTCTTCCGGAGTAATGAGTTTAATTAAATTATTAGGTTGCTCATTGGAGATAGAATTTAATGCCAAATCATTAAGGAGGTTAAGATTATCATCAGATTCAGGATGATCAAAAAGATGCTTATAGTAATTAAGAAAGGAGTTTTGTATTCCAGCATGAGTGTTGATTTCATAACCCTGCATATCCTTAATAGAAAGAATTAAGGCAGAAGTCCTTTTAAATTTTTAAAGAATTATGAAAAGTTTTAGTATTTCTATCACCTTCAATATCCCATTTTTGTTTATTTTTATCACGAAGCATAAGAAGTTCAGATTTGATAGCTAATTTCAATTTTTTGGTAAGATCATGCACATTTTCTGAAAGAGTTAAATTATTGGGGTCTGACTGCAACAAAATATGCATATTATTTAGTTCAGAGCTAATAGAGGCAGACCTTTTGTTACCAGAACCAAACTTATTTTTAGACCATTCCTTAATAGCTATTTTACAATCTTTAAGTTTGGATTGCAAGACATACATAGGATTGCCAAATTTGGGAGAGGCCCAAATAGGAGCAATCAATGGATAAAATTCTGGATCAGAAATCCAACTATTGAAAAAACTAAATGAGGAAGGACCTTTGACATTTGTAACCCCCCAATCCAATATAATAGGGCTATGATCAGAAAGAGAAGGGGTAGGGAAAAAGGATATAAGAGAAGGCCAAGCATTGAAAGCAGAGGAATTAAAGTAAGATCTGTCTAATTTACAAAAAGTTCTAGTACCTGATCTACTGCAATTATTCCATGTATAAAAAACACCTGATTTAGGTACTTCATGCAGCTGAGAATGAATGATGGCATTATTAAGAGGAGCAACATCACTCAGGGACAAAGGCAATCCTCCTATCTTATCAGCAGAGCTTTGCATGCAATTAAAATCACCTAAACAAATCCATGGACATGTTGAGTTCAGAGAAGGAAGTTTGTCAAGGAAATGCTGCCTATTATATTTCCTGTTATCTGCATATACAAAGGTAATGTTAAATTTGATATTAGTAGCTAAATGATCAGTATAGCAGTGGATGTATTGTCTGTGAATATCTAATGCATTAATATTGAAGGCTCTTGAGTTCCATAAAACTAAAAGACGACCAAACGGGGCTGCAGCATGATTGTGAATAAATTCCCAATCTGGTGCAATGCGTTTAGCAAAAGTCTTAGTTTCCTCTTCAGAATATTTAGTTTCACTGATGCACATAATTCCCAGTTTATTGCCTTTAATGAGCTGTCTAATTTCATATATTTTGGCTTCATCATGCCCACCTCGAATATTCCAAAATCCTATATTATCTATCATCACTGATTTTTTTTTGATTTTTTGGCAGATTGCCTTGTCACTCTTTGATGTCCCTGTTTCTTAGCAGAGCCCTTCTTTTTTTTTCCTTTTTAGAATTCTTAGCATTAATCTTGACCAATATTTGCTCCTTCTCATACTCATGTCCTCCATTTAAATCATCATCAGAACAAAAGTCAGTTTCTGTGGATTCAGAATCTGATATAGTGTTTGCAACATTTTCTGGAGTAAACAGAGGAATTTGTTGAGGAGGCTTCAAGTTTGCATAAGGACTAATAGAAGTAGTCTCATGCACTGGTACCTCCTTCTTATGGTATGTATTTTTATTAATTTCCTGTTGATGATTGTAATCACATTTCCCAAATGGATGCTGTTGCTTCTGAGTACTGATTAAATTAGTTGATTTGCCTATACACTGCTATTGAACAATATTACTAGTATCATCAAGCAAGTTTCCAATTGTCACCATATTCTCTTCTATATATTCTCCTTCTTCAACGTCAGATAGAATAGCAAAAGCATTATTTGTTTCAACTGGAATATGTGTAACCCCCTGTAACTATATTTCACTTGGTCCTTCAGTTGAAATAGAATTTTTCTCCTTATTTAATTCTCTCTCTATATTCATTTCATCTTTATTTGTTTCATCTACTTTGTGTTCCACTTGAGTAACTTTGGGCTTCCATTTCTATTGTTTAGTTTTCATATTATCCACAATAGTTTTCCTGTAAACAGTAGGCTTGCTTTTAACTGTGGGAATAGATTGTTTAGCTAACTTATCTTTTTCGTTGCTAACTTTCTCTTCAACACTGTTTTTTTCCAGGTCACAGTTTTTCGTAGAATGACCAAAAGCTTTACAAGACGTACAAATCAGTGGCTTCCAAGAATATTCAATATACACTTTTTGACATGTATCCTCACCATCTCCAATCAGCAAAAATTCAGGTAGCTCTTTATCAGGTGATATTTCAATTAAGCATTTAGCATATTATAATCTCTCACGTTTTTCTGTAGCTTCATTGAAACACACCAATTTCCCCAAATGACATGCTATCCAATTAATGCCAACAAGAGTCCAAGCTATATGGGGAATGTTATAAAGTTGAATCCATATTGGTACAGTTCTCACTAGAGATTGAACCGAACCAAACGCTGGCTTCCATGTTGTGATGATGAACATTTGACCACGAATGAATGTAGGGTCTGAGCGAAGGACAATATGTTTGTCTTCATCACAACTAAACTTGAAAAAATAATTAGCTCCATCAGATTTGATGTCGTATGGTCCTTTCAGCTTCCACGTTTTTTTTAATATGGGATACCACTGCCATATAGTTGACTGGAACACCAAGGAAAAAACCACAACATACCCTTCCCAGTATGACTTGCCTTCTAACACCATAATTTCAGGGGGAGTGAGAGGAGAACCTTGATAATCTAGATTGAACTCGGTCGGAGTATAAGACCCAGCATTTTTAGGCTTAGCAGCGAACAAAGATGACCACGAAGTCACAACTGAAGAAATAGGAGGAGGAGAACAATGGGGAGGCAATTTAGAGGAGCGAGACGCCTGAAGAGACGGATCCGGAGGGACAGAAGGGGGAGGAGGGGGAGGAATGATATCAGGAGGAGGTCCAGACAGTGATGGAGGAGCAGGACGGGAAGAAGAAGAAGGAGAGGAGAAATCCGATATAGCCGTTAGAGACGCCATTTTTTTTTATGGTTGATGTATATGTGAAAAATGATATATAAATTACTTTGAAAATTAATCAAGTGATTAATGAAGATAATTAATTAAGGGTAATTAATTATGGGATGAGTAATTAGAGTAGTTAATTACTGATTATTAATCATGGGTGATTGATATATAAGGTTTAAATTGAAGATTAGTTACTTATGTAATTAATTTATATTTAGAGATTGATTAATTGTAATCAGAAATCTTAATTAATTAATTAATGATGTAATTTGGAATTGATTAATTAAGGTATGATTAATATTAAATGCTAATTACTTATTGTAATTAGAGATAGCTAATTAATAATGATTAAGTGAAAGGAATATTGAGATGATGATTTATAGATTGATTTGTAATCAATTAAAGTTTACGATAAGCATAATTTTAATGATGAAGTAATTAATTTAATTTATTTTAAATTAATTAGAGATTTAGTAATTAATTTAATTTGTTTTAAATTAATTATAAATGGTGAGATCATTAGATTTCATTTATATATACATATGGAATAATATAAGTTAAAGTATTTATAAACAATTTAAATTAAAATTTAAAACACTTTTAATATACATGTGTAAGTTTTATAAATTGACATGTGTTAGTCATGTAATAAACTAAAGCGACAATTGTTAAAATAAGAACAAGTGTAATGTTTAAATTTTTCTTTCATTTTTATTTCTATTAAAATCAAAATATGCTTATACAAATACATTTCCTCAAAGATCATTCTTCCTTTCCATTTTTCTTTTTCAAAACTTAAGATTTTCAGCTATGGAAATCTGAAGCTTTCATCTTCAAATCAAAACCCATGTTTCCACTTACCAAAATAAATCAAATTTGCAACTCTACAAGAGAAAAAAATATATACAAACCTGCAGTTCCATTTCTGTTTGAAGCATCATTATTCTGAAATGCATGAAAAACTGCAAATTCTGTTTTGTCTTTAAAAAAAGAAATTTACAAACCTGCATGCAACTAAATCTGGAAGTAGAAGCAAATTGCATTATTTTCTGGAGGCATGCATACATCAAGGATCAGAAAGCATTACTGTAAGAAAGAATGGATGTTTTAAAAAGCATTTGCAGTTTAAAAAAAGAATCTGCAGTTTAAAAACCAAGTTGAGATTCAAAATGCATAAGCAAAAGCATCTGCAGTTTAAAGGAAATCTGAAGCTCATATGCTCTGCTATTAAAACCTGTGAGTAACATATTTTTTTTTATAAAACTTAGTGAATATAGTTGTTTGATTTATCCTGTGATAATCATGTTTGGATTGGTTGAATTTGATGATATTTTCTGATATATGTTGAATGTATGTTGCACTGTAATTTATTTTGCCTGTTCTAGTTTTAGATTGTAGCTATGTCATAACCATGAATTCATGATAAAATTAATATTATAGTTTAAGGTTTAAGCTTAGTATGTTATGTAATATAAGATACAGTTTAATCTTATAAATAAATAAAAAATATTAATAATAAAGATAAAAACTGTGATGTCTCTGTATCAATAAAACAAGCAACAGAGCAAAATGTCTGTAAACAATATTTGAATGTTCAGATTTATCTATTTAAGTTTATAAATAAATTTCTTGATTAATAACTTGATTCTTAAAAACTATAATCTGGATTTCTAAATTGCATTCAACTGAATATTTTTGGTGTAACCTGAAAACATAAATTGGGTTGGTACAGTCAATCAAGGGGATTGGAGTTGATTGTGTTTCATTTGTTGATGGAGTAATGAGTGTAGTTCATAGGAAAAATAATTGTTGATAGATTTAGGAAATAATGCAGAAGTGATTTGGGTTTGAACTTATGAACCCTAGTTTTTCTGTGCTTAAGGAATTTGATCACTGTGATCAAACTAAGTGACCGAGCTTTACCTGATTTGAGGTGAAGGTAGCTGGGGTATGGAGGAGTCTATGGCCGGAGGTGGTGTTCTTCTGATGGTCGGAGTTTGGGGGGTGACGCAATTTACAGGTTGTGACTTTTGTTCCAGAATTCGAGTTCGAGTGCTTGATTTCGATTTAGGGTTTGTGTAATTAAATTGAAGGTGGATTTGAAGGGTGGTGATGTCCGATGACTTGCGTAGGGGGTTGCGATGGGTCGGAGAGGGTCGCCGTGGTGGTGCAGGTGCACAGTGAAGTGGCGTGTCAGTTGTTTACTTTGGGAAGAAGGGGGGTTTGTGTTTTACTCGGGATTGCCTCATGTTTTGCTCGAAGGAATTAGTTTGGGGACTCGAAGATTTGGATGTGAGGCTCGGGTTTTTAGTTTTGTTACAGGGTTTGGTAACCTGTAGCACAGGTTTGTATAAACCTGTTTTATACTTGAGATTTAAATAGATTTTAGGGTGAAATTGATATTCGAGTTACTCGAGTTGCTTGAGTCAGCTCGGCTAATGATTGAAGTTTAGAAATTGTTATGTTTCAAATTTCAAGTTAAATTAATTAAAGATGAGTAATTAATTTAATTCATTTTAAATTAATTAGAGATAGTTAATTTAATTCATTTTAAATTAATTATAGGATGATGAGTAAATCATTGCTTATGGATGAATGGTTGAACTTGATTGTCTTGGATGTTTTGAAATCTCAGTAATGAGATAAATGATATTGTGTGGTATGAATGTTTGGTTGTATTGTGATGATAACATAGGTTATCTATTGTGATGGTATTATATGGATTATCTATGTGATATTGGTGATATGAATTACCTGTTATGTGATAATGATTGATTATCAGTTATGATTTATAAGTTATCTATCTGTGTGTATATAGATACTGTAATTGAATTGTTTTAAACCTTTAAAACAACTTGGATCTTAAAAGACACGCTTTGGTTTTCGATGAGACAGGGATCGGGTTTCCATATTTGGATATCCGAAAACCACATCGATTCCAAATAACGTTAGGTCGTGTATTAAAGTGGAGCTTTATGAAGACTCGAGGTGTAAGGACTATGAGTCAGTATAACTCTGTGGGTGATTCCGTAATGAGTTGACGGAATTAGTTCTTATAGATTCGAGATGGTGAATCAGAGTGCAAGGTTATTTTCGTTAACTCTGAGGGTGATTCCAAAACGAGTATAACGAGATAATGCCTTCGGTTTCGTTCGAACCCGGAACGAACTTGTATGGATTGAATGCTTTCAGCACATCGTCAGGTGGACGATGAGCATTCTAAGTAATATGTCCTATAAAGGTAATCGTAGCCTCAAGCCTCATCAACCGGGAATGGCTAAAACAGGGGAGGTGCAGCAAAGGTTCGTGGGTCACACCCATTGGAGAGCAAGATTGATCCCTGTCTAGAAGTCCCTTTATATTCGGCTGTGTGGGTGGTTGCTAGCTACAACCACGGGGTTGTCTTGTTCGGAACTATTCAGTAAGGAATGGGTCCGGCTTTGTGTTGCAAGGGGTCGGGAGTGATCCTCGGTACGTTGATCTAGGCCACGTACTGTGACGGGCGGTACCCCAGTAGCCCTGCCATTGTATGGAATCCAAAATCCAATAAGTGCCAACGGTTTTGATTGTATACCTATGTAGCTGGAATTTAATAAATGTAACAATTTCGGCTATTTCTTATTTATTTGAAAACCCTAGACACTATTATAATATCATCGGATTTCCTATCAAATGTTTTGGTTAGCGTAAGGTAAAAACTTTTCCATGTTTATGTGTGGGAAGTCTTACGTGATACCTTTTCTTTTTAAAAAGGTTTTTAAAAGTTAAGCAACTTTAACCTGTTACTCATACCAGACCCATGTCTGACCCGGAGTTTATTTTATTTTTCATAAACTCTTGGGTACTCAAATTTTTATGAGTAGTCAAGGGATTCAGGTTAGGATTCAGGATAGCTTTGACGAATTATGGAGGAGCAAATGGAGCAGGAGGCTTCCGCGTGTAGATATATATAGTATTCCACTGTGTGTAGTTCTCTGAGTTGTTGTATTGAGTTGTATAACTAGACAGGTGTTTATAACTGTCTAGTATGTGTTGTATATCTGTGTACTCTGATATTGGTTGTAAACTATGTAAATATTTTATGTATTAATATAATTTATTCATTCCGCTGTGTAGATTCTGATGTTGTTCTTTCTTCTCTTCTTTCTATTCTCTTTTCTATCCCTTTCTTTCTTAATTCATGACGCGATTTTCCGGGAGTGGAAAGTCGGGTCACGACAGTTGGAAATTAATTACCTTCATCACAATAAATCTTGCTTAACTAAACATTAGTTAAATCAATTAATTAATCCTAATCAACCTTGATTAATCAACTCTAAATAAAGTAATTAATCCTTAATTATTTTCATTAATCATATCAATTAATGAACCTTAATTAATTACTCATGCTTAGATTAATTGCTTTAAATTTAATCAACTTAAATACAGTAATTAACTATTCTTAATTACTTCTTAATTACTTTATAAATCCTTTGATTTATTACCCAAGTAATAAACCTTTAATTACTTTAACAAGTAATTATTCATTTAAAATTTACTTCCCAAATCAGTAATTTACCCAACTCAATTACCTCTGTAATTAATCAATTACTTATCTTAAGTAATTAATCTTATCAAAAATTATTAAGTAAGCATACTTAATCATTTATCAAGTGACTATTCTTAATTAATTAACAAATTAATTAATTTACTTGATCAAACTCATCTCATAAAACACAATTGAGTAATTCATTCCTTAATTACTCCTTAACCCAAATTAATCTTTAATTAATTATCTCCAACTATTAATTAATAAACCTTAATTATTAATCAATCCTTTAATACAAAGTAATTAATCACTAATTACTTTTATAATTAATTAATTAAACTTACTTAACTAATTAATCATCCCTTAGTCATTAATTAATAAACTTAATTATTAATTAACAAATCTTAATTACCAATTAATTAATCCATAAATGTAATTAATTAAAATTAATTAACCTTAAATAAAAATATTTAATTAATTCTTAATTATCTAACATTATAAATTAATAATCCTTTAATTATTAATTAAGGAAACCCAATCAAAACTTAATAAAACCTTTCTTAATTATTAATTAATTACTATTTTAAATTAATCCTTAATTACTTAAATAAATAAGTAATTACAAATTAATTAATCATTTGTCATTAATTAAATCATCATCTTAATTAATAGTTAATTAAATAAATAATTATACTTAATTAATTACTTAATTAACCCCTTTTAAAATAATAATTAAATCATTTAATTAAACTTGAAATTAATTAGTGATAGAGATAGTTAATTTAATTCATTTTAAATTAATTATGTTATGATATGAGTAAATCGTTGCTTATGAATGAATGGATGACATTGATTGTCTTGGATGCTTTGTGATCTCAGTAATGAGATAAGTATGGTTGTGTGATATGAATGCTTGATTGCATTGTGATGATTACATAGATTATCAATTGGGATGTTGATATATGGATTATCTATTATGATATTGATAATGTGGATTACCTGTTATTTGATAATGTTGATTATCAATCGTGGCTTGTGAATTATCTATTCTATGTATATATAGATAGTTGAAATTGATTTGTTTTAAAACCTTTAAAACAACTTGGACCTAAAAGACACGCTTTGGATTTCGATGAGACCGGGATCGGGTTTCCATATTTGGATATCCGAAAACCACATCGATTCCAAATAACGTTAGGTCGTGAATCAAATTTGAGCTTTGTGAAGACTCGAGGTGTAAGGGCTATGCGTCAGTATAACTCTGTGGGTGATTCCGTAATGAGTTGATGGAATAGACCTTATAGATTCGAGATGGAGAATTAGAGTGCAAGGGTTATTGTCGTTAACTCTGAGGGTGATTCCAAAATGAGTGTAACGAGATAATGCCTTCGGTTTCGTTCGAACCCGGAACGAACTTGTATGGATTGAATGCTTTCAGCACATCGTCAGGTGGACGATGAGCATTCTAAGTGATATGTCCTATAAAGGTAATCGTAACCTCAAGCCTCATCAACCGGGAATGGCTAAAACAGGGTAGGTGCAGCAAGGCTTCGTGGGTTGCACCCACTGGAGAGTAAGATTTACCCCTGTCTAGAGGTCCCTTTATTTCGGCCGTGTGGACGGTTAAATAGCTACAACCGTCGGGGTTGTCTTATTCGGAACTGTTCAGTAAGGAACGGGTATGGCTTTGTGTTGCAGGGGATTGGGAGTAATCCTCGGCACGGTGATCTAGGCCACGTACTGTGACGGGCGGTACCCCAGTAGCCCTGCCATTGTATGGAATCCAAAATCCAATAAGTGCCAATGGTTTTGATTGTATTACCCACTTTTGTGGCTAGTAGCTGGAATTTAATAAATGTAACAATTTCGGCTATTTCTTATTTATTTGAAAACCCTAGACACTATTATAATATCATCGGATTTCCTATCAAATGTTTTGGTTAGCGTAAGGTAAAAACTTTTCCATGTTTATGTGTGGGAAGTCTTACGTGATACTTTTTCTTTCAAAAGGTTTTTAAAAAAAAAGTTAAGCAACTTTAACCGTTTACTCACACCAGACCCATGTCTGACCCGGAGTTTATTTTTTGTTTTTTCATAAACTTTTGGGTACTCAAATTTTTATGAGTAGTCAAGGGATTCAGGTTAGGAATTTAAGTTGGCTTGACGAATTCAGGAGGAGCAATGGAGCAGGAGGCTTCTACGAATAGCTATAGAGTATTCCATTGTGTGTTCTCTGAGTTGTTGTATTGAGTTGTATAACTAGACAGGTGTTTATAACTGTCTAGTATGTGTTGTTTAGCTAAGTAACTCTGATGTATATGATACTATGTAAAGTATTATGTTATTAATATAAATTATTCTTTCCACTATTTAGATTCTGATGTGTTGTTTCTTTCTTCTTCTCTTTCTATTCTCTTTTCTATCCCTTTCTTTCTTAAAGATGATGCGATTTTCCGGGAGTGGAAAGTCGGGTCGTCACAGTTGGTATTTAAATAATTAGTTAATTATTTATTTAATTTTAAATAATTACTTAATTAAGAATTAATTAAGTGTAATTACTTAATGAAGTAATGGTTAATAAGTGAGTATAATTAAGAGTGATAATTACTTATGGAAGTAATTAATAGGAAATTACTCATGGGAGTAATTAAATGGAAGTGATTAGTGGATAATCACTTAATGTTATCAATTAAGGAATTGATTAATTTATTTGTTAAAAATTAATTAATTATGGGATAATAAATTAATTAATTAAAGAATTATGGATTGTTAATGATGGAATTAATTATTTGTTAAGTAATTAATAAAGAAGTAATTAAGATTTATTAATGGAAGTAATTAGGGATAATTACTTATGTAAGTAATTAAGAGTTAATTATTTAATTATTTTAGTTAATTAATTAATGTGATTAGTTAATTAATAAATATGATTAATTTAAGATTAATTACCAAGTGTAATTAAATTAAAATGTAATTAATTAATAAGGTAATTAATTAAAGATTATTTATTAATTAAATTGATTAATAATTACTTAATGAAGTAATTAAACATTAATTAATTAGGTTAATTAATCAAAGGTTAATTAAGAAGTTAATTAATTAAGATAAGTAATTACAAGTTATTAATTACTGTTTACGATTAATAAGATAATTAATTACAAGTTAATTATTTAATTAATTAAAGTAATTATTAATTAATAAGGATCATTAATTAATATGATGAAATTAATCATGGTTGATTAATAAAAGTAATTAATTTTGGTATGATTAATTAATTGTAATTAATTAAGGTTTAATTTTAGTTAATTAATTAATAAAGGATCATTAATTAATGATAGTAATTAAAGGTTAGTTACTGAATATGGTTAAAGATAATTACTTGAATGTAATTAAATATAATTAATCAAGGAAGATTAATTAAGGGAAATCATTAGAGATGATTAATTTATTTATTTAGAATAAATAAATGAAAAGGATTTAGGTAATCCAGGTGATTAGGAGATAATCAATTCTGTTTGATATGGATGATGGATATTAGATGATTGATTGATATTGGATGTTGAATGATATTGGGTGATTGGTTGATGTTGAATATTGATTGATATTGGTTGATATTGTTTGATATTGGTTGATTTGGATATCTATGATATGTGAGATACCGCTTATGAAGATGAATGTTGTTAGGAATTATCTCTTGTGATAATATGATTCATCTATCTATTTATATATCATCCTGTATATAAGTTTAAATTGTTTAAACCCTTAAGTATAACTTGGACATTAAAATGGCGTTTGGTTTCGGTGAGACCGGGATTGGGTTTCCATATTTGGAATCCGAAAACCACATTGATTCCAATTAAACGTTAGGTCGTTAGTCCAAGTGGAGCAAGTGAAGACTCGAGGTGTAAGGACTATACGTCAGTATAACTCTGTGGGTGATTCCGTAATGAGTTGACGGAATAGTGCTTATAGATTCGAGATGGCGAATCAGAGTGCAAGGGCTATGGTCGTTGACTCTGAGGGTGATTCCAATAATGAGTGCAACGAGATAGTGCCTTCGGTTTCATTCGAACCCGAAACGAACTTGTATGGATTGAATGCTTTCAGCACATCGTCAGGTGGACGATGAGCATTCTAAGATAATGTGTTCTATAAAGGTAATCGTAACCTCAAGCCTCATCAACCTGGAATGGCTATAACAGGGGAGGTGCAGCAAGGCTTCGTGGGTAGCCCCCACTTGAGAGCGAGATTTACCCCTGTCTAGAGGTCCCTTTATATTTCGGCTTAGTGTGTGGTTGGTCGCGCCAACTACGGGGTGGTCTTGTTCGGGACTGTCCAGTAAGGGATGGTTCCGGCCTTGTGTTGCAGGGGAGTGGGAGTACTCCTCGGTATGTTGATCTAGGCCACGTACTGTGACGGGCGGTACCCCAGTAGCCCTGCCATTGTATGGAATCCAAAATCCAATAAGTGCCTGTACAGTTTTGATTGTGCCCAACTATGTTGGAACGTGAGATGTAAGCATTCCAGCTATTTCTGTATTTTATTTTGAAAACCCTAGACACTATTATAATATCACTGGATTTCCTATCAAATGTTTTGGTTAGCGTAAGGTAAAAACTTTTCCATGTTTATGTGTGGGAAGTCTTACGTGATACCTTTTCTTTTCAAAGGTTTTCTAAAGTTAAGCAATTTTAACCCATTTACTCACACCAGACCCCTGTCTGACCCGAGTGTTTATTTTCTGTTTTATTAAACTCTTGGGTACTCATATTATGTATGAGTAGTCAAGTGATTCAGGTTAGCTTGACGAATTTTGGAGGAGATATGGAGCAGGAGGCTTCGACGTATAGTTATATATATTGGTTCCGCTGTGTTTGGTATCTGTTTCTTCTGTTGTACTTGAGTTGTATGAGTTAGACAGATGTTATAACTGTCTAATATGTGTTGTATAGTTGTGTGCTCTGATGTAATGAGATACTATGTAATATTTTATGAGATATATTATATTTTATTCGTTCCGCTGTGAGTTCTCTGATGTTGTTTGTGTTCTTCTTTCTCTTTCTTTTCTTCTTCTATCCCTTTCTTTCTTCAAGATGATGCGATTTTCTGGGAATAAAAAGCCGGGTCGCTACATTTGGTATCAGAGCTTAAAATTTCAAGTTTACAGGCACTATTTACTTATAATATTCATACATTCACAAATTCAAACATTCATTATTAAAGCAAGGATCCATTTGCATGCAATATTATTTAACTATAAATTGAACAAAATCTGTTTTTAAAGTGATTACTCACCTCCAAATTATAAGCAAAGTAGAGAACATCCATATTAAGGCTTGATCTTGTTCCAGGGACATCCATATGTTAAATATATAAGTACAGTTGAAGCTTTGAGCAGGCCTCATGTTTAAGGTTTGGATTTAATTAACTTATTTGGTTTTGAGGAAGTATAGAGAACAGGCCTCAAGTATAAATTTACAACTGTTGTTAAGATGTTAATTTACAAGTGGTGTCTATATTTGGTTTTGAGGAAGTACAGAGAACTCAAAACAACAACACAAAACTATTATTAAAGTTGATGCTGAGGGGTATTGGACTCGAAGGAAGTGATCTGCTAGAGCAGTTTGGGCATCTTGAATAGTTTTGCAGTTTGGTATTGGACTCGAAGGAAGTGATCTGCTTATAGACACCACTTGTAAATTAACATCTTAACAACAGTTGTACCCCTCAAAACAACAACACAAAACGTTATTTGGAAACACAGAGAACACACAGCGGAAATCCCTATAGCTATACGCAGAATCCTCCTGCTCCATTGCTCCCCCATTATTCGTCAAAGCCAACCTGAATCCTAACCTGAATCCCTTGACTACTCATAAAAATTTGAGTACCCAAGAGTTTATGAAAAACAAAAATAAACTCCGGGTCAGACATGGGTCTGGTGTGAGTAACAGGTTAAAGTTGCTTAACTTTCAAAAATCTTTTATAAAGAAAGGTATCACGTAAGACTTCCCACACATAAACATGGAAAAGTTTTTACCTTACGCTAACCAAAACATTTGATAGGAAATCCGTTGATATTATAATAGTGTCTAGGGTTTTCAAGTAAATAAGAAATAACCGAAATTGTTACATTTATTAAATTCCAGCTACATAGGTATACAATCAAAACCGTTGGCACTTATTGGATTTTGGATTTCATCAATGGCAGGGCTAATGGGGTACCGCCCGTCACAGTACATGGCCTAGATCACCGTACCGAGGAGCCACCCTAACTCCCCTGCAATACAAGGCCAGACCCATTCCTTACTGAATAGTTCCGAACAAGACAACCCCGACGGTTGGAGCTCAAAACCGTCCACACAGCCGAAATATGAAGGGGCCTCTAGACAGGGATCAATCTTGCTCTCCAGTGGGTGCGACCCATGAAGCCTTGCTGCACCTCCCCTGTTTTAGCCATTCCCAGTTGATGAGGCTTGAGGTTACGATTACCTTTATAGAACATATCATCTTAGAATGCTCATCGTCCACCTGACGATGTTCTGAAAGCATTCAATCCATACAAGTTCGTTCCGGGTTCGAACGAAACCGAAGGCATTATCTCGTTACACTCATTTTGGAATCACCCTCAGAGTTAACGACGATAACCCTTGCACTCTGATTCACCATCTCGAATCTATAAGTACTATTCCGTCAAACTCATTACGGAATCACCCACAGAGTTATACTGACGTATAGCCCTTACACCTCGAGTCTTCACTCGCTCCACTTGGATTCACGACCTAACGTTATTTGGAATCGATGTGGTTTTCGGATATCCAAATATGGAAACCCGATCCCGGTCTCATCGAAATCCAAAGCGTGTCTTTTAAGGTCCAAGTTGTTTTAAGGTTTAAAACAATTTAATTACAGTATCTATATACACATAGATAGATAACTCATAAATCATAACTGATAATCAATATTATCACATAACAGGTAATTCACATTATCAATATCACATAGATATACCATATATCATCATCACAATAGATAACCTATGTTATCATCACAATACAGCCAAGCATCCATACCACACAATACCATTTATCTCATTACTGAGATCACAAAGCATCTAAGTCAAACAATGACATCCATTCATACATAAGCAAAGATTTACTTATCACAATATAATTAATTTAAAATGAATTAAATTAACTATCTCTATCTCTAATTAATTTAAAATGAATTAAATTAATTACCCCAATTTTAATTAATTTAAAATAAATTAAATTAATTACTTCATCTTTAATTAATTTAAAATGAATTAAATTAATTACTTCACCAAATTATAACTTGCTTACCCATCTATTTAATTGATTACAATCAATTAATCATTCAAAATAGATCATCCTAATTAATCACTCTTGATTAATTACTCTTAATTACATTCATGTAATTATACTTAATTAATTTCACAAATTAATTATCCTCAACTAAACAGTAACTAACCTTTAATTACTTCAATTATTTAATTAATCGTAATTAATCAACTTTAATTGCATCATTAATTAAATAATTAATGATCCTTAATTATTCCTTAAATTAATTACTCTAAGTAATTAACTAACTTAATTACTATATTAAACCAAATTAATTATCCTTAATTAATCTCTTAATTAATCTCTTGATTAATTAATAAGTAATTTAAACCAAATTACTTCACACTTAAACATCTCCACTTAATTACATTCTGTAATTATTAATTAATTACTTAACTAAGTAAATACCCAAATCATAAATTACATAAAGCAATTATTTATAAAACCCAAGTGTTTATAATTAATTAAATTTAATTAATTAAAATAAACAATCACATTAAACTAAATTAATTACATTAAGTAATTAATTTCTTAATTACTTTATCAAGTAATTACACTCAAACCATTTACAATTGATTATTATTAAATTAATTAATCTGATTAATTATAGAAATTAATCACATTAATTAATTATTAAATAATCCTGGTCATTTACCCTCCTATAATTATTTATTAAGTAAGTAACTAAGATTAATTTACAAATTTAATTATCTTTAATTATCTATAATTTAAAGTCTAATTATTTAATTAATTAACCTTGATTAATTTTAACTACTTAATTAATAATTTATTAATCGTTAATTAGCTCATTTCTGCTATATATAGATGAATGATTGTAGTATGCTAGTTGTTGTGAATTATTTTGCTGTGTATAATATCCCAGGCTCAAAAATTTGTTAAATCCATTCCTTTTGATTTAAATTAGTGTAGAGATTAAGATTAAATCAATATGGTGTTGTGACATGAGTTTAAAGTTTAAAATTTTATAAAAAAATTTGTAGTGGTCTCTGAAATTATTAATATAACAGAGCACAATGGATATAAACAAGGTTTTGATTTTCTAGAATCATTGATTTAAGTTGATAAACTGATTACATTATCTAAAATTTGAATTTTAAAACTAAAATTAGGATTTTTAGTTTGGAAATGAATGAGCATTACTGCTTTATCTAGAAAACCTATTTTGAGTTGAGTCTGTCATTTTAGAAAGATTTGGTGGCCATGATTTCTTCTGATGATCGAGTGTTGATCGAAGTTGGATGGAAAAATGGTTGATGGTGGATTAAAGTAATAGGGCAGAAGAATTTGGGGATTTAAATTTTTAACCCTAGTTTCAGTTACCTGGAGATGTTTGATCACTGCGACCTGATCGAGTGACCGAGTTCTTTCAAATTTGAACTGGAGAGAGGTGAGATGTGGAAGTAGATATGGCCGGAAGTGGTATCCATTTTAGTGGTCGGAGGCGAGGCAACGCTGATGATCTTCATTTCGACATTTTCCTGTTTTGGGTACTCGAGTGCTTGATTTTGATTTAGGGATTTTGTAGTTGGATTGAGGGTTGATTTGGGGTTTGGAGAGGGCCGTCGACTTGCGTAAGGGGTCGCGATAGGATGGAGATGATCGCCGTGGTGGTGCAAGTGCACGGGGATGCTAGTGTATCAGTTAGCTGTTGGGAGAAGAAGAAGCTCGTGTGTATCAGGTAGTTTTGTGATGAGCTCGAAGGTATTGGATAATGGTCTCGGAGCTGAGGGGTATTGGACTCGAAGGAAGTGATGTAAGGTGTCGGGTTTTTTTAGTTTTGTTACAGGGTTTGGTAACCTGTAGCACAGGTTTGTGTAAACCTGTTTTATATTTGAGATTTAATAGATTTTAGGATGAAATTGTTATTCGAGTTACTCGAGTTGCTTGAGTCAGCTCGGGCTAATGATTGAAGTTTAGAAATTGTTATGTTTCAAATTTTAAATTTGAATTTGAAATATAAAACAAAGATTTAAATTAAGTTTTAAATCTAATTTAAATTCAAGTTGAATTGAATCTTAAAATTTGAAATGATTAAGTATTTAAATTCAAATTTTCTTTAAAATAACTTTAAAAGAGTTTATAGTTTAAAATGTTTTTAAAAGAAATTTGAATTTAAATTTGAAATTGAAATATGTAGTAATGCTTAAATAAAGTTTAAATTTGATTCAAATCTAATTTTGAATCTTTGGTTTAAAATGAATTTAGGTTTTATAAATTTAAGTGTTTAAAACAAATTTGAATGATAATGTGAAATTTAAATGGTTTTTAATTTTAAAAGAAATTTGTTTTTAACCTTTGTAAAATTTCTTTTAAAATGAAATTATTATTTAGAAATTAAGGTTTGAGGTTGAATTTAAACTTGTTGAAGTTAATAATAATTTAATGTTTGTATTTCATTTAATTATTAGAGTAATTAAATTAATAATTAATTTACTTAATAAATAAATGAATAATTAATCTATTTAATAAATTAATGAAGTAAATAATTACTTAAAGTAATTAAGGTTTAATCTTAAGGATTTAGGATTAATTATTCTTTGAATAATTAACTTGTAATTAAGAATAATGAATTAAATAAAATTTGTTTTTAATTAATAATTAATTAATCAAGTAATTATGGATTTAATTAAGTTTTAATTAACACTTAATTATTTAATTAATTAGGGTTAATTAATGGGTTATTAATGATTAATTAAATTGTAATTAATAATGATTAAAATAAGTTAATTATTTTAGAAAATAATTGTTAATAGTTAATGAATGTCATTAACTAAGGATTATTTATTAATTAATTAATGTGATTAATTCTAATTATTAATTAGATTAATTAATTTAAGGATAATCAATTGTGCAAGTTATTAAGTATAATTACTTATAGAAGTAATTAAGGAAATTATTACTTATTGATTGAGTTAATTTGATTAGTTTAAGTTAATTAATTCAGTTTAATTAATTTAAAATTAATCATTTGGTGATTTATGGATTGAGTGAATACCTAAACTTAAGTAAGATTTGTTGTTTGGAGTAAATTTGTTTTAAATATGTTTGAATTCAAAATTTAAAGGAATTTTGAATTGAATTGCATTTGTTACAGATATTGGTTTGAGGAAGTTAAGTAACATATGCATAGAACATAGGTATACAAACGCCCGTCACAGTACGTATTTGGAAATTGAATTTCATTTGTTATTTAGGTGAGTCGTTGTTTAAAACATATGTTTGCTACATTACAGCGTGATAGGGGGTTCTCGCTTTGCGTTAGGTGGCAAACGGGAGACTCTTACCCCTACATGCCCCCGGGGATAGTATAAGGTCTTGCGGGGTTGGTTGCGAGTCGAGAGGCTGGCCGTAAAAGCAAACCCGAGGTACCAATATGAGCCACAGCGGGACTGGGATGGTTGAAAAGCCTACCGGTCGTGAGCCGTTGCTGATGGTTGAAAAGCCTAGGTCGTCGCATTTGGTATCAGAGCATTAGGTTGGGTGAATACCTAGGCTCTGGAGTGGTGTTTATCTTGAGAGAGCGTATTTGTATTTTTATTATATATATATATATATATATATATATATATATTTATATAATTACTTCTACCTATTTGTTGGGTTACCTGTTCGGGTTTTCCAATATAGGATAAAGGTAGATAAGGTAGTGGGGTGTGTAACATAACTACTACCCTTGGTTGAAGTTTGGTGCTTGAGATTGGTAGTGTATTTGTCGAGACTGTAGACCTAATACCGTCTCGAGTGAGTTGTGCAGAGTATAGGATTTCATAGATCTCTGAAGGTAACCTGTAAAGGTTCGAAGTCTATCTTTGAATTGGATGAGTATAGATTTGATCTGTCGATTGAGCAGAAGGAAATGATGGTATCTCGATACCCCAGGAATTAGTAGCTGCATGATAAGATGCAGTGACTATGGATGTTCTCGAAGATGTTTCCTTTGGAACAAATTAAGGAGGTGAGTCTACTTCGATGTTGTGGCTGGATTCAGCAGGATGTTTCTGTCCGGTTTGAATCCCGAGTTTCTCGAAGAGCTTTGGTTTAGGAAGTCTTTGGCATCGGTGTCAGCAGTACAGCTCGGAGTGTTCTGTGCTGGCAAGGAGATTTTCTGGTTAGCAGTTTTCTGAAGAATTCAGAAGAAGCAGAGTGGATCCATTTCTTCGATGGATTGGCCAGTTAAGCGTAAGCCATTCTGATTAGTAAAGGGAGAACAGTTTTATTTGGATATTGGACTGATTGATCGCAAAAGTGACTTGCGATAGTTTGAGTGTTCTCTTGAGTTATGAGAAGTTTGTCCGTACCTAGAGGTTGAGTTTTCTTATCGACTGGATTCTAGGGGTGATAACAGAGGTTTGGTGAAGCAGCTTTGGATCAGATGGGACATCTGAATTTACTTTTATGGATATGTTGAACCATCTTTCTGTGATGTGTTATCCAGTTTGTGCTCGAATTTTTCTTCTGCTTCAGATCAGAGTTGTGCAGGGGAAGCAGATTGGAAGTACTTTTGTTTTATCTTTTCCGGGTAGGAGAAGAAAGTTAATCTTCTGATATTTGTGGAGTAGAGTTGGTATTCTTGGGTTGGAATTGATCTTGAGGAGATCATTTTGTTGGATTGTTTTGGTCCAGTTTGTTTCTAGAGACGATGGAGTTTGGATTCCGGAGTCGGAGATTTGATTTTGGATAAGTTTTCTCCGATATGAGGAGCTTTAAGATTGAGTAAGACTGGGTAAGTCAGCCCCGAGATGTTTTGGACCTTTTCTGTGTTCTTGTGAGGATTAGTGTTTGGTTTTCAAAGTTGAATTGTCAGTTTGGATAACTGAAATTCTATGTGTTTCACGTATCTCTGAGGGAGTACGTGTATGGTTTATCTCTGGTTGTGGAACCAGCGATTCAGGAGGATGTGATTGTTGATTCAGACTCGTCTGTAGTCTGACATATTGTTTTGTTGGTAGATATAGTAGGATAGGAGCTCTATAGCTTAATAAGTATTGATTGTTTAGATTCTATAGAGCGAGTATCCCGATATTTATACCGGGGAAACTCGTGAAAATAGTATCCAGGTTTTTCTGGATAATTAGGTTTGTTTTGTTTGAATTGGTTGCTATGGTTATTAGCATATGTTTGATAATATATGCTTGAGTTTTAAAATAAAATCTTAAGATAGATTATTAAATTACCTTTGTTTTAAATTTCGGGGACGAAATTCTTTTAAGGGGGAAGGAATGTGATATCTTGGAAATTCGGGCAATATAAATTTAATAATCTGTGTTATAAATTTGATTTGATTTGATAATTTTAATAACAAATTTGGAATTTAATTTGATAATCATGTTTTAATAAATATTTAAGTTGAAAGATTTTATCTTTTTAAATAAATAAATTGTTTTCTGTTTATAATATATATATTTTTGTATATATTGTAAATTGATAAATTTTGATTTTTAAATTAGTGAATGAATTGATTTTCTAATTCTAGTTTATTTTTAGTAAATTAAAATTTTGATTTAGGAATTGTCTTTTCAAAGAAATGTAACAAATAATGTTATGGTTTATATTAAGGAAAATCTTATCTGTTTAAATTTATATTTTTAATTAACTTAAATTTGAAGTTAAATTTGATTAACATCAAATCTTTGTTTTTTTTTTAAAAAGTATTGCTTGAAAATGTTATATAAGAATTTAAAATACAATTTACTTATGGTTTTAATATATTGAGTGATAAAGGAAAATTTATAATCTCATTTATAAATTACTTAATATTGTTTAATTTGTTATTTTTAAATAAAAATGATAATACCTAGTTTTTATAAATATAAATAAATTTTGCTAGAAATAGGATTTGTTTTTTTTTTAAATTTTATAAGAGTTATATATGCATATGTATAACTTGATTTTTAGAATTTGATTTGATAAATTAATTTAAAGTTTGAATTTAATGTTTTAAAGAATAAATACTTAAAAGTATTTGAACAGGCTTTTATTCATAAAATTGTTTTGTTTTGTTTTTCTTTAAAAGAAAAGGAATAAACTCATTTATATATGTACACAAGAAATAAAAATAAGATTTAAAAGCTCTTATAAAAGAAATTAAAGTTGAATAAAAAATTTAGAATAAAAATTTAAATACCTAAATTACATATGTAAGTTTATTAACACCCTAATTGACAAGTGTTAAACATAGAGTACTAAGAAGACAAGTGTCTCATTTAAATTTCCTCTTTCTTTTTATTTTAATTAAATCAAGAGTTTTGTTTATATAAACATATCTTCTTTGCCTCATTATTTTCCTTTTCCTATTATTCTTCAAACTTAAGAAAACTTTCAGATTTCAAAATATGAATCCATCTACATTTAAAAAAGCAGAAATCTGTTCAATCTGTTCAAAACCAACCTGCAAACCCCTCTCTAACCAAATCTAAAACCCAGTATTCTCCTAACCAAAAACTATTAGAATCATTCATAAACCAGAAATCAAAGTATGCAAATCATTTAGTTCTTCAATGCTAAGGCCTGAAATCAATTTGCAACTCTGAAAAAAAAGAGAATACAAACCTGCATGCATAAGATCTGCAGTTTCCCTCTTCTGTTGTTGAAACAATATACAAACCTGCAGTCTTCATTCTGTTTTAAATCAAACCAAGTTTGCATTTTCCTGGAAACAAGCATGCATGTAAAGAAGTAAGCAGGATGGAAATTTTAAGAGCATGTGTAGTTTAAAAGGGCAATCTGAAGGTTTAAAGCATCTGCAAATTTTTTTTAAATGCAAAACTGAAGTTCAGAAAATGCATAAGCATGTGCTCTATCTCCATAAAATCAGGTGAGTAACAATTTTTACTAAGTAAACTTAAGTAATAAATTGGTTGCTGTTTATTTATAGAATTAAGTGTGTTTGCATGCCATATTTAAGGTTTATTACTGGTATGATATTCTGTGTATTGTTGTACATGTTGATATGAGTTTGCCTTTCTATATTCAAGTTACAGATTTAGGAATTGTTTTAATATTCACTCCATTTAAATTGATATGTGTTAAGTTTTTAACATATGACTGTTAACATTTGTTATAGTTTATATTTTTATTTAAAATGAAATTTTCTGTATATTGTCTGTAAGCTCAGAGATTACAGAACAATTCATATATAAGCAAGAAATTGATCACCTTGATTCTTTGATTTAAGATATTAAGCCAATTATATAAATCAAAACTTGAATTTCAAAACTAAATTCATAAAATTTAGTTTAAATTTTGACAGAGCATTTCTGTTTTTGTCTGGAAATGGTGATTGGGGTTTAACTGACAACCTAGGTGATTAGAATGACCAATATTGATTTTGGTGATAGATTTGTGAACTGAGTTGCAGAGAAAAATGGTTGATGATAGATTAAATCAGTGAGGTGATGGGAATTGTGAATCAAAATTTTAAGCCCTAGTTTTTCTGTGTTTGAAGAATTTGATCACTGTGATCAAATTAAGTGATCGAGTTCTCTCTAGTTCGAGCTGGAGGTAGATGGGGTATGGAAAAGGTGGTGGCCGGAGGCGAAGTTTCTCAGGCGATCGGAGTTTGGGTTTTGAGGCATTTCCAGGTCGCGACATTGTTACAGTCTTTGGAGCTCGAGGCATATTTTGATTTTGGGGTTCTGTAGTTTGATTGATGGTTGGGAATTTGTTGGAAGGTGGTCGCTGACTTGAGTGGGTGGTCGCGAGAGGCCAGCGGTGACGGCAACGTGGGTGCAGGTGCACAGGAATCATGGCGTATCAGATATGTTGGGGAAGAAGGAATACTCGAGTATGGTTTCGGGTATTATCGTGATTTGCTCGAAGCATTGTAATGTTGGACTCGAAGAATATTGTTGTGGGCTCGGGTAATATGGTTGTTGCAGGTTTTGGAGTTAAACCTGACAGTTCTGTAGATTTTTTTTGAATAAGTGCAAATGAATATTACTCGAGTTTGTTTTGAATTTTTCTCGGGTTAGGATAGGATGAGGGTCGAGTGAATTTTGTGATCACTCGAATTGGATTCGTTTCAGGGTAGAAAACTGTCTTGTTTTCAAATTTAAACGGAAAGTTAAGTTATTTATCAAAGATTTAATTAAAGTTTTAAATCTACTTTAAATTATGGATTCAAGTTGAATTGAATCTTAAGTTGGAAATAATCAAATATTTAAATTCAAATTTGTTTATTATTTAAAAATGTTTGTTTTTAAATAAATTTGAATTTAAATTTGGAAATTGAAATATAAAGTAATGTTTAAACAAAGTTTAAATTTGATTCAAATCTAAATTTGAAATTTTCAAATAGATTTTAGTTTTATAAATTTAAGTATTTAAACAAATTTGAATGATAATGTAAAATCTAAATGGTTTTAATTTTAAAAGAAATTTGTTTTAACTTTTGAAAAATTTCTTTTACAAGAAAAATATTTAAATTGATTTTAAAACTTGTTAAAGTTAAATAATAATTTAATGTTTTGTATTTCATTTAATTAATAGGGTAATTAAATGAATAATAAATTTATTTAATAAATTAATGAAATAAATAATTACTTAAGGTAATTAAGGGTTAAGGGTTTAGAATTAATTATTCTTTGAATAATTAACTTGTAATTAAGAATAATTAATTAAATAAGGTTTGATTTTAATTAATAGTAATTAATTAATCGAGTAATAATGGATTAATTAAGTTTTAATTAACACTTAATTATTTAATTAATTAGGGATTAATTAATGGTTATTAATGATTAATTAAATTGTAATTAATAATGATTTTAAAATAAGTTAATAGAAAATAATTAATGAATTGTTAATAGTTAATGAAGGTCATTAACTAAGGATTATTTAATAATTAATTAATGTGATTAATTTTAATTATTAATTAGATTAATTAATTTAAAGATAATCAATTGTGGGTTGTTAAGTATAATTACTTGTGGAAGTAATTAAGGAATTAATTTCTTATTGTAATTAATTGAGTTAATTTGATTAGTTTAAGTTGATTAATTCAGTTTAATTAATTTAAAATAATCATTTGATGATTTGTGAAGTATAATTACTTAATGTAATTAAATGTAGAGTAATAACTTAGAGAAGTAATAAATGGATAATTACTATATGTAATTAATTAAAGGTGATTTGATATTTGAAGTAATTTAAGTATAATTACTTTGTAAATTAATCAAAGGATTAATTAGAGATGATTAATTAATGAAGTAATTAATTTATTTGGTAAAGTAATTAAGGGTAGATAATTACTGATTGGAGTTAATCAAGAGTGATTAACAGTTATAATTTAAATGAAGATTTATTACTTAGAGTAATTAATTTAATTTGAAAATGTAATTAGAAGATCATTAATTATTAAATTAATGATGTAATTAAGATTGATTAATTAAGATTAATTAATCAATAATAAGTAATTAATTAATGTAATTAATTAAGGATTAATGTAATTAATTTTAGGTAATTAATTAATGAAGTAATTAAAGGTTAATTACTGTATTTGGTTAAGTACAATTAATTTGAAGAAATTAATTAGTGAATAATTACTTGAATATAATTAAGGGTTGATTAATCAGGGATGATTAATTAAAATAAATAATTGATTGATGGTTAATTAATTGATTGATAAATTATCAATAGTGATATGAGCAAGTTGATATTGGAGAAGTAATTAATTTAATTTACTTTAAATTAATTTGAATAATGTAATTAATTTAATTCATTTTCAATTAATTATATTGGTATGGTTAATCATTGCTTATATGGTTGGATAGTATTGTTTGCTTTGATTGGTTTGAATCTCAGGCATGAGATAAATTATGTTGAGTGTTTTGGATGCATTGGTTGCATTGTGATGTTGATATAGATTATCTTTTGGATAATGATAGTATGGTTTATCTGATATGATGATAATGTTGATTATCTGTTGTGGATCTATGATTTATCTATTTGTATATATAATTGAATTGTTTTAAACCTTTAAAACAACTTGGCCTTAAAAGACACGCTTTGGATTTCGATGAGACCGGGATCGGGTTTCCATATTTGGATATCCGAAAACCACATCGATTCCAAATAACGTTAGGTCGTGATTCTAAGTGGAGCAAGTGAAGACTCGAGGTGTAAGGGCTATACGTCAGTATAACTCTGTGGGTGATTCCGTAATGAGTTTGACGGAATAGTACTTATAGATTCGGGATATAGGTTTAGGGTGCAAGGGTTATCATCGTTAACTCTGTGGGTGATTCCGTAATGAGTGTAACGAGATAATGCCTTCGGTTTCGTTCGAACCCGGAACGAACTTGTATGGATTGAATGCTTTCAGAATATCGTCAGGTGGACGATGAGCATTCTAAGATTTGATGTCCTATAAAGGTAATCGTAACCTCAAGTCTCATCAACCGGGAATGGCTAAAACAGGGGAGGTGCAGCAAGGCTTCGTGGGTCGCACCCACTGGAGAGCAAGATTGATCCCTGTCTAGAGGTCCCTTTTTATTTCGGCTGTGTGGGCAGTTGGATGTACACCAACTGCGGGGTTGTCTTGTTCGGAACTATGTAGTAAGGAATGGGTCCGGCTTTGTGTTGCAGGGGAGTGGGAGTACTCCTCGGTACGTTGATCTAGGCCACGTACTGTGACAGGCGGTACCCTAGTAGCCCTGCCATTGTATGGAATCCAAAATCCAATAAGTGCCAACGGTTTTGATTGTATTACCAACTTTTGTGGTTAGTAGATGGAATTTAATAAATGTAACAATTTCGGCTATTTCCACACTGAGGGGTATTGTGTTTATATTCACTCAAATTTATTCGTTCCGCTGTTGAGATTCTAGTGTTGTTTCTTCTTTCTCTTCTTTCTTTTCTTCTTCTATCCCTTTCTTTCTTAATTGATGATGCGATTTTCTGGGAGTGGAAAGTCGGGTCGTCACAGCTGGTATCAGAGCATTAGGTTGAGTGAATACCTAGGCTCTGGAGTGGTGTCTATATTTGGTTTTGAGGAAATGCAGGTTGATACCAAGCTGTGACGCCCCACCCTGAGACCCACATTAGTAAAGAGAATTAACGATTCCGTCTACTAATGCAGAGAATAGGGCTGGTTAAGGGCGACCGAATAGTAATGCATTAGCTAAAGATGAAGTACGTCGACTTTTACCATTTCTTTTTTTTTCCGTGTATCTCAAGTGATCGACATACTCAATGTTTAACTAATACGATACTACACGGCTATAGGATCTATTCAGAAACAAAATGCAATAAATATAACAATCACATCACAGAACAGCAGCCACCGATATATATACTAATACAAGCCAAACATCAAATGTAATACCCTACATCATAGTGGCATGTAACCACACAATATACATACATCTCCATCCTCATAAAAGAATATGTACAATAAGCTGACACAAAAGACACACACGAAAGATGTAGCCAAGTCCATAGTCATGAGCCCCTCAAAAAGCAAAATGGGTCCAAGCACAAAAGATAGATATCCGACCTAACCTGCAACTCGGTCTGACCCGAGTGATAAACACACGGGTCAGGCAACTAAACTCATCAGTAGATATGGGCCTTAATGATGATAAGTGATAATGAGATAATCATTTCGTTGTTCCCAACGGAATGAATATAAGGTTCATCATGAATATACATCTATGAGAATCATCAAGGATTATTCTTATATCATAAGAAGGGAAATTATTTCGAAGTACTTCAAATCAATCATAGAGATCGTCAAACTTCATAAATCACATAATCTCAAACAAGTAGTAATAATATGGTCGAAACATCATGGACCATGTCGCCTCATTCTTACTCGAGGCTATTCAAAACATAAACATCACCCAAAAAGATTACCATCAAAATCATCAATAAAAAGAATACTTTGCACGTGCTATTTACTTCCACTAGTACTGTACTTCGGTACCATACATCATAGGATTGGGATCACCTTCATTTCTACCTATCCTGCCTATGCACACGACTACGTAGCCTATAATTTCCTCCATCCCAATCGGTGACGTCAAAAGACCCGAGTAATAATAATATCATAATGCTTCGGGGTTGACTACTAATCTGCAACCCCCACTCCACTCGAGGTCCGTAGTACTAGTCCAAACTTCCATGTGTCTCAACTTTACGACTAGGAACCCAAAAGGTATTAACACACGTCCCATACCATGTGTCAGCACCTAATGGTTTACTAATCGCCGGTCGATACCACATCGTAAAGAAATCATAAATTAACATCAAAGCCTATTAAAAAACATACATCACCTCATTTCATCGGCAAAATGTAGAAAATTCCAACTCATCGTATTTCGTACTATGACGAGTTCAATGTGACTACCACACTTGTCTTCTTTCATCGACAAGTATCATAATAATAAATAATCTCGCCTCATATCCTCGGAAAATGTAAATCTACATCCATATGGTCCTCTATCGAATATACGAGTCATCGGACCATATCTGCATAATATTAGTCAAATAGACTAATATGATAAAAAGCTTCAAACACAATCAAAACGTCAAATATACACCCGAATAACATAAAAATGATTAAAATAAATAAAATTATTTACAAAATATTTTTCATAGAAAAAAGGTTTTTTTTTTTTTGATGATTTATAAAAGCCTTGGAAATAAGGAATACTTGTTTTAAAAACCCTTAAAAATGCTTAAAAACATTTATGATTTCAGCATAGAAAACGCCAAAATTTGGCAATGCGATTAAAAACAAAGTTGTAGCTTAGTTTCTAAGCTTTCCAGAATGATCAAGATCATTGAATTCCGATCAGCAGTCTAAAAGTTATGATCTTTTTACTAAAAATCTTATACAAAGCCTGTAGCATATAGTGTGTATGCATATATTGACAGGACTGAGACAAATATTCACAATTTCAACATAGTAAACATTTGAATCTGGCAATATGAATAAAGAAAAAGTTGTAGCTTATAAAACGAGATTTCCAGAACATCTAAGAATATCGAATTCGGCTTAAAAAAGAAAAAGTTATGGCCGATTCCGTTTCAGATTCAACAATAGAGAATTTCTAGTCTTGCTCTCGGGTTAGCCGTAAAAAATTTCAATTTTGTCATAGCTAACCATAAAATAACAGGAAACTCAATAAATGAAAGTTGTGGTATATGAAATAAGCTTTCGGGAAAGGTCAAGATTATCAAAATCCGATTTGTGTGTCAAAAGTTATGGCTGTTTTGCTAACAAATACAAACTAAGCCTGATTTGTTAAAGGCAGAATCAGGCTTCTGACATCAAACTCATTTTCGGTCATTAAAAATGCAAAATCTCATGATATAATCTGAAAATAAATTGTTTCTTATCGAATGCAGTTTCCAACAAAAATTTTTTTAGGTAAAACGGACAAGAAACGTGAAAGTTATGACCATTTTACGATGATGCATTTTCAGCAAAACGAGATATACGAAAAACTTAAGAAACTAGTACGAATTTGCAACAAAAAGCTACAGATTTTGCACAGGCTTTCAATTTAGTTGCTGTAAGTTATATACTTACCGTACTTAGCAAAGAAGATGATTTTTTGCAAGAAGACTTGGTCTTTCAGCGCTCGGGAGCTTCGATTCCACTTATAGAAGCTAGAAGAAAGCCATGCAAAATGGATTTCTCCTCAAATTGGAGAGATAAATAAATTAGAGATTACCTTCTCTTGTTTTTGAACTGAAAATCTATCTAGTTCGAGCAATAAAATGGAGATTTGGATGAATTCTAAGTTGAGGAGGCCATTTGCAAAGCTTCAGGAAGTTTTCTGAGGAAGGAGATGAAAGAAGAAAAATGAACTGTACGTTCATTTTCCCGTTTCTCATCCAAAAGCTTCTCTAGGCAATGGGTTTGGGCCAAAAGCAATAGCAACCCAATAACATTTAATCAAATTTTAGTTTATCAAATTATGTTCATGTCATTTATTTAAATCTTCATTACTTCTCCAATTTAAATCCAAATTTAGCAAACTTGGACTTGTTGGAATCGTCTCAACACCTAGATTCCAAATAAAAATGTAAAAACCCAAATTTTACACTTTTATTATTTATTGTACTGATATTACTAAATTTAACCAATTTCTACACTTTTGCAAAATAAATTGCAACATGATACAAATTGATTAAATATAAACGTATATTACATTCCAATGGATGTAAATACTTGTTCTAACACTAATAAAATATTTTGCATCATTATTAATCATATTCCCCATGAATAATTATTATATTAACCAATTCTCATATATTTAATTAAAAATTAATAATGTGTGCAATATTATGATTTTTGCTTTGCCAATATTGCCATTTTAAGGATGTATGACTGAGTCTGATGAGTCACTCAGATTCTTATGGATTTGATGAACAAGGTTTCCGAATTTAGTGGATAAGTTGGTATTCGTGTTCATCAACAGATATTCCTATCTATTTTAGAATCAGAGTTGTGCAGCGGAAGCAAGGTAGCAGCTGCGCAAGGAAGGAAGTAAGTTCTGTTTGATATTGCTTGAGTAGTGGAGCTTAAGTTCTAGATTTCGATGGATTTTGGAAGGCTTTTCTGTTGAATAGGATCCAGGAAGTGTTTGTTTTGGTCTTGTTGTTTCTGGAATTATCAGCATAGATTGAGCTGATCAGGAAGAGTTTGGCAGTCCAGAAATATCTGTTGAATTATGCAGATATGAGATATGAGATAAGGAGTAATATGAGTAGTCAAGTGATCAGGTTAGCCTGACGAATTCTGGAGGAGTTATGGAGCAGGAGGCTTCGACGTGTAGATAAATATTTTGATTCCGCTGTGTATGTTGTGTTTGTATCTTGTATACTTGAGTTGTATAGTTAGACAGAAGTTTATAACTGTCTAATCTCTGTTGTTTAAGTTGTGTACTCTGATGTAATGAGATACTATGTAATATTTTATGAGATATATTATATTTTATTCGTTCCACTGTAAGTTCTCTAATGTTGTTTGTGTTCTTCTTTCTCTTTCTTTTCTTCTTCTATCCCTTTCTTTCTTCACTAGTGATGCGATTTCCTGGAGATAGGAAGTCGGGTCGCTACATATTTACTTAATTATTTTAAATATTTCAAAATAATTTAATAAGTAATTAAATTATTTTGAAATATTTAAAACACATATTCTAGCTTTGATTGAGATTTTAAGATAAGAAATCTCAATTTTTGTTATTGTTGCATGTTCGATTGAAAATCGCTGTCAGTAAATTATGTATATCTCTTTCGTTTTACATCGGAATTCGACTTTTTTTAATGTTCTGGAAAGCTGGAAAAGAATGTGACAACTTTCCTGTTGATCACTTTCGAAAATTTTGAGCATAGAGGGTCGAAAAACCCAATACAAAATCACTGCTCTGATACCAAGTTGTGACGCCCCACCCCGAGACCCATCTTAGTAAAGAGAATTAACAAATAATTCCGTCTACTAAAGTGGAGAATAGGACTGGTTAGAGGCGACCATCTATAATTTTGTCTTAAACATCTACTGAATGCGTCGATAAATGCAATATAATTTTTCTACACAAACAAAATATGTAAACACACATTAAATAAATTTGGGACACACGTTAACACTTTTTGGTTTCCTATTCGTGAGTTTGTGACACATTCACGATGTTTACCTAACAGAACTGCTTTGAGAGGTGTTAGCGACCTAGCCATGAGGACAAACTGCTTTGGGAGGTGTTAGCGACCTTGTTAGGGCTGACAAAACAGCTTGGAGAGGTGTCAGCGACCTTGTCATGACGACGAACTGCTTTGGAAGGTATTAGCGACCTTGTCCGATGCTTCGGCCATTTGAGTTTAGCACGTGCAGCATTGCTTCGACATTGCAATCGGGGATTTGGCCAATCTAGGGTTTTTGAGTTTTCTGTTTTATTATGATTTCACCATTGTAAGATGTTTTATTACATCGATAGCCTAGTGCTATATGTGATGTTATATAAATGGTGATTTCATTTATGATGTTTTGAACTCTTATCGAGTTCCTTGAGTTATGAGTTTGGATGATTTCATGATTTTAAAGGATATTCTGGGTTTTTCCATTTTGGCGAGTTGAGATTGAAATTTATATACATTTATACCGATGAGATGAGGTATAATTGAATTTGGAGATTCTTTTATACCTGAGTTTTGGATCATCCTATTGAGAATGTTTTATGTTTGCCATTTTGGCGAGAGTTTGTATTGATGTTTCTTCTTTTGAGGAGATCAGGTTCATGGAAACCATGTAGACACTTTAGGGTGTCGCCGATGATATGAGGCTAATGTTTGTATTATTTGAGTATTATTATTGAATTTACCTCTTTTGAGGTCTTTGTATAATTAAGTGACATTATTTCACTTAAGTCATGGGTCGTAATTCTTTCTGTTGTCTCTTCTCATTCAAAAAGAATTATCATCTTGTATCTTATGCTTCATATTATCATCTATCCTTGTTAACTGATTGTTTTAGCTAGACTGACCCGTGTATTTTGTACTCGGGTCAGACCGAGTTGTTTCAGGTATCATCTATTGGGCTTAGCTTGAAGTTGATGTTGGTCATTAGCTTATCTATCGCTTGAGTAGTTTATTTCTTCCGCATACTCTAACGTATTTACATTTGATTCGATGTATATGGTGTGGTCGTGTACCATCTTTATTGTATTCATATTGTACTGTACTAAATATGTATCAATGTATATGTATATATATGATGTTGTTACTGTTCTGTGATGTGATTCACATTCAGTTATTGTATTTTGTTCTGATAGATCCGCTAGCCACCTATAATTTTGGATTAAGCATTTACTGGGTATGTCGATCCACTTGAGTTGAAAAGAAAAATTATTACCAACAAAATGTAATTAAGAAATTTAATTTAAAAGTTCAGGTTGAGAACTTGCTGATCCATATCTTATAATCACAAAGGTGATTTATATATAAGTAACATATAAGGGCCTGGAAATTTCAAAAGCCTGGAAAAGAAAAAAGATAATAAACCTGGCTCTGATACCAACTGTAGCGACCCGACTTCTTATCTCCAGGAAATCGCATCACTAGTGAAGAAAGAAAGGGATAGAAGAAGAAAAGAAAGAGAAAGAAGAAACAGAACAACATCAGAGAACTCACAGCGGAACGAATAGAATATAATATATAACATAAAATATTACATAGTATCTCTTTACATCAGAGCTACACAACTATACAACACATATTAGACAGTTATAAACATCTGTCTAATTCATACAACTCAAGTACAACAGAAGAAACAGATACCAAACACAGCGGAACCAATATATATAACTATACGTCGAAGCCTCCTGCTCCATATCTCCTCCAGAATTCATCAAGCAAACCTGAATCACTTGACTACTCATACATAATATGAGTACCCAAGAGTTTAATAAAACAGAAAATAAACACTCGGGTCAGACAGGGGTCTGGTGTGAGTAAACGGGTTAAAATTGCTTAACTTTAGAAAACCTTTGAAAAGAAAAAGTATCACGTAAGACTTCCCACACATAAACATGGAAAAGTTTTTACCTTACGCTAACCAAAACATTTGATAGGAAATCCAGTGATATTATAATAGTGTCTAGGGTTTTCAAGTAAATATGAAATAGCCGAAATTGTTACATGATTAAATTCCAGCTACTAGCCACAAAAGTGGGTAATACAAACAAAACCGTAAGGTCTCGTAGGGAAAATGGGTTTCCATCAATGGCAGGGCTACTGGGGTACCGCCCGTCACAGTACGTGGCCTAGATCACCGTACTGAGGAGCCACCCTAACTCCCCTGCAACACAAGGCCGGGACCATTCCTTACTGAATAGTCCCGAACAAGACAACCCCGGCGGTTGTCCGGAATTCAACCGCCCAACATAGCCGAATAAAAAGGGACTTCTAGACAGGGGTAAATCTTGCTCTCCAGTGGGAGCTACCCACGAAGCCTTGCTGCACCTCCCCTGTTTTAGCCAATCCCGGTTGATGAGGCTTGAGGCTGCGATTACCTTTATAGGACACAATCTCTTAGAATGCTCATCGTCCGCCTGACGATGTGCTGAAAGCATTCAATCCATACAAGTTCGTTCGGGGTTCGAACGAAACCGAAGGCACTATCTCGTTGCACTCATTTTGGAATCACCCTCAGAGTCAACGACCATAGCCCTTGCACTCTAATTCACCATCTCGAATCTATAAGTACTATTCCGTCAAACTCATTACGGAATCACCCACAGAGTTATACTGACGTATAGCCCTTACACCTCGAGTCTTCACTTGCTCCACTTGGATTAACGACCTAACGTCTAATTGAAATGGATGTGGTTTTCGGATATCCAAATATGGAAACCCGATCCCGGTCTCACCGAAACCAAACGCCATTTTAATGTCCAAGTTGTACTTAAGGGTTTTAAACAGTTTAACTTATTCAGGATGATATAAACAGATAGATGAATAACATTATCACAATAGATAATTCATATAAACAATTTATCTCATAAAGCAGCATATCACATATCTCATAGACATCCAAATCATCCAGTATCAACCAAACACCCAATATCAATCATCCAATATCATTCAACATCCAATATCAATCACTCAATATCAACCATTCAATATTAATCAATCACCCATAGCAGAATTAATTAACTCTTAATCAATTTAATTAACCTCTAATTAACTTATTTACTATCCTTTAATCACTTGGATTTTCTTAATCCCGCTTCATTGGTTTATTACCAATCTAATTCATTAATCATCTCTAAATTATCTTCTTTAATTAATCTTCCCTGATTAATTATCCTTTAATTACTTTCAAGTAATTATCCTTAACCATAGTCAGTAATTAACCTTTAATTACTATCATTAATTACAATAATTAATGATCCTTTATTAATTAATCAACTATAATTAATTTCATTAATCCTTAATTATTTACAATTAATTAATTACACTTTAATTAATTGCTTTATTAATCATCCTTGATTAATTATATTATTATATAATCTTTATTAATTAATTAATCCGTTTGATTAATTAAATAATTAACTTATAATTACTCATCTATGGTTAAGGATAATTACTTGAAAGTAATTAAATAATTGGTTTGTGCCTTTGTTCATTTCTAAAAGAAAACCTAAATTCTTCATGCAATCTTCACTCATTCTAAAACCAGAAACTTTTCCCTGCAAATCTTTCACTCTTCAAAAATCTTCAAAATTCAAATCTAAAACCTGTAAATTCTTTACCCAGATTTCAAACAACCTGTAAACACTCCTTCCAGATCTATAATCTCCTCAAAACAAAATCATATCTGAGATTATTTAACCCCATTCTGTTATCAAAACCTGGAAATACCTTCAAAAACTGCAAAGCCTGCAGTTGTTCACAAAAACAAAACTGCATATTTGCAGTTTATTTTCAAAACCAAAGGCAAGTGCAACAAATTCTGCATCATGATTTCAAGAATCTGATGCAAGCCTCCAATTCAGGTCTGCCTCAATGTTTCAAGTGCATGCATGTTTCAAACTCCAGTTTTTAAAGCTTTAAGTTCAACTCTTTTGGAAAATTTCTATTTCCAGTCATCTTCAAAGTTTCTGCACTATCTTCTTTTAAATGGAGGTGAGTAAACAACAACTTAAAAAGCTTAAGTGGTAATTGATCTGTTGCTTGTTTAATTTCTATAATAATTAATGCTTGCATGTTATATGATGGTAATTGATCTGTGTATAAGAATGTGTTGAGCATACATGCTAATTTAACTGCTCCTCTATGTCACTTTTATGCACAGAGATTAAAATGAACCAAAGGACCCAAAATTCTTTATCAAATCACTTTAATGATTTGATTCTCAAACATGTAATTGGGTTTAAACAGCATCTAGTCTTGAATGACAAGTTTAAGTATTTTTATTTTTGTTTTTAGTTTACTGGAACAAGACAATACAATAAAACTCAGATATTTGATAAAATCCAATGTTAAAATTATATTGATTGGAATATACAACTTGAATCATCTTCAAAAGTGATGATTTTTAAAATCAAAATAACAATTTTTAGTAAGGTATTGAATCTGAATTTGGGGGTTCTCTGCAAAATGAATTTCTGCCCATTTCTATTGATTTGTGTAACTGGGAAACTTGAGATTGTGCTTGGAGCTAGATGTAACATCAGTAAGTGTAGCAAAAATCATTGGAAAATTTTTAAACCACTGAACAATTTGATTTTGCCAAAGATTCACATTTAAACCTAGTTTTTGAAGCTGTCTGTGAATTGGCTTCTGCATCGTCTATATTGCTTCGAGTTTAATGAAAATTTGTGTGAAGGAAGCGTGGTGGGTCTATGATACATGGCCGGAGTTGTAGTAATTGTAGTTGATCGGCGGCGACGATTTTTGGGTTTTCTGGTGATGGGTTTTGAGTTTAGTCACCCGATGAACTCGATTTTGATTCAGAGCTTGAAGTGACGTTCTGTTGGTCGTAGGGGCTTGCGAGGTGCTAGGGTGATTTGCCGGAGGTGTTGCCGTTGACTGGAGAAGGTCGGGCAACGGTGCAGGTTGCACGGTGGGGATGGTGGTATCAGTTGTTTTGGATTTTGCTTTGGAGTTGGATACTGGGTATAGCTAGGGTAATAAGGGGGAAGACTCGGGGAATAGCTCGAGTACAATTGGATGTGGCTCGGGTATTTACTCGCGTGGGCACAGTGGTTTAAATTTCAGGGTGTAAACTGTTATGTTAACAGTTTTAAGTTTTAAATCAAAACAGTTTAAATTTTAAAGGTGCAGGTTGTTTGAAAAAAAAAAGGTACTTATACTTGAATCCAAGTATACATGGGTTGAAACCAATTTAATGTTCAACCAGGTTTTAATTTAAAATAAATAAAGTTTTAAACTCTAAATAATTTAAGCTAAGTTAAATTATTGTTTTTGAATTAAATTGATTTTATAAATGGATTTAAAATGTCTTAATTTAAAACCTTAATATTATTTCAAAACTTATTTTGAAATATAAGGAGAATTTAAAGTAAATATTTTATTTAAATTAATTAGAGGAAAATGATTTATTAATTAACAATTAAGTTTAAGATAACTTATTTACTTGGAATTAAAAATTGTTAATTAATAATTAAGGGAAAAGTAATTAATGACTTCTTTATAATTTAACTTAATTAAGTATTAATAAATTGTAATTAGTTGATTAATTAAGGAATTTCAATTTCAATTAAATTATTTAATTATTATTTTAAAAGGGGTTAATTAAGTAATTAATTAAGTATAATTATTTATTTAATTAACTATTAATTAAGATGATGATTTAATTAATGACAAATGATTAATTAATTTGTAATTACTTATTTATTTAAGTAATTAAGGATTAATTTAAAATAGTAATTAATTAATAATTAAGAAAGGTTTTATTAAGTTTTGATTGGGTTTCCTTAATTAATAATTAAAGGATTATTAATTTATAATGTTAGATAATTAAGAATTAATTAACTATTTTTATTTAAAGTTAATTAATTTTAATTAATTACATTTGTGGATTAATTAATTGGTAATTAAAATTTGTTAATTAATAATTAAGTTTATTAATTAATGATTAATTAGTTAAGTAAGTTTAATTAATTAATTATAAAAGTAATTAGTGATTAATTACTTTTTATCAAAGGATTGATTAATAATTAAGGTTTATTAATTAATAGTTGGAGATAATTAATTAAAGATTAATTTGGGTTAAGGAGTAATTAAGGAATGAATTACTCAATTGTGTTTTATGAGATGAGTTTGATCAAGTAAATTAATTAATTTGTTAATTAATTAAGAATAGTCACTTGATAAATGATTAAGTATGTTTACTTAATAAGTTTTGATAAGATTAATTACTTAAGATAAGTAATTGATTAATTACAGAGGTAATTGAGTTAGGTAAATTACTGATTTGGGAAGTAAATTTTAAATGAATAATTACTTGTTAAAGTAATTAAAGGTTTATTACTTGGGTAATAAATCAAAGGATTTATAAAGTAATTAAGAAGTAATTAAGAATAGTTAATTACTGTATTTAAGTTGATTAAATTTAAAGCAATTAATCTAAGCATGATTAATTAATTAAGGTTCATTAATTGATATGATTAATGAAAATAATTAAGGATTAATTACTTTATTTAGAGTTGATTAATCAAGGTTGATTAGGATTATTAATTGATTTAACTAATGTTTATTTAAGCAAGATTTATTGTGATGAAGGTAATTAATTTAATTAATTTTAAATTAATTAAAAAGTAATTAATTTAATTCACTTTAAATTAATTAGTGATAGAGATAGTTAATTTAATTCATTTTAAATTAATTATGTTATGATATGAGTAAATCGTTGCTTATGAATGAATGGATGACATTGATTGTCTTGGATGCTTTGTGATCTCAGTAATGAGATAAGTATGGTTGTGTGATATGAATGCTTGATTGCATTGTGATGATTACATAGATTATCAATTTGGATGTTGATATATGGATTATCTATTATGATACTGATAATATGGATTACCTGTTATTTGATAATCTTGATTATCAATTATTGATATGTGAGTTATCTATCTTTGTATATATAGATAGTTGAATTGAATTGTTTTAAACCTTTAAAACAACTTGAACCTAAAAGACACGCTTTGGATTTCGGTGAGACCGGGATCGGGTTTCCATAATTGGATATCCGAAAACCACATCGATTCCAAATAACGTTAGGTCGTGAATCTAAGTGGAGCTTTGTGAAGACTCGAGGTGTAAGGGCTATACGTCAGTATAACTCTGTGGGTGATTCCGTAATGAGTTGACGGAATAGATCTTATAGATTCAAGATGGTGGTTTAGAGTGCAAGGGTTATTGTCGTTAACTCTGAGGGTGATTCCAAAATGAGTGTAACGAGATAATGCCTTCGGTTTCGTTCGAACCCGGAACGAACTTGTATGGATTGAATGCTTTCAGCACATCGTCAGGTGGATGATGAGCATTCTAAGTGATATGTCCTATAAAGGTAATCGTAACCTCAAGCCTCATAAACCGGGAATGGCTAAAACAGGGGAGGTGCAGCAAAGGCTTCGTGGGTCGCACCCACTGGAGAGTAAGATTTACCCCTGTCTAGAGGTCCCTTTTATTTCGGCTGTGTGGACGGTTGAATAGCTACAACCGTCGGGGTTGTCTTATTTGGAACTATTCAGTAAGGAACGGGTCCGGCTTTGTGTTGCAGGGGATTGGGAGTAATCCTCGGTACGGTGATCTAGGCCACGTACTGTGACGGGCGGTACCCCAGTTGCCCTGCCATTGTATGGAATCCAAAATCCAATAAGTGCCAACGGTTTTGATTGTATTACCCACTTTTGTGACTAGTAGCTGGAATTTAACAAATGTAACAATTTCGGCTATTTCTTATTTATTTGAAAACTCTAGACACTATTATAATATCATCGGATTTCCTATCAAATGTTTTGGTTAGCGTAAGGTAAAAACTTTTCCATGTTTATGTGTGGGAAGTCTTACGTGATACCTTTTCTTTTCAAAAGATTTTTAAAGTTAAGCAACTTTAACCGTTTACTCACACCAGACCCATGTCTGACCCGGAGTTTATTTTTTGTTTTTCATAAACTCTTGGGTACTCAAATTTTTATGAGTAGTCAAGGGAATTCAGGTTAGGAATTTAAGTTGGCTTGACGAATTCAGGAGGAGCAATGGAGCAGGAGGCTTCTGCGAATAGCTATAGAGTATTCCGCTGTGTGTTCTCTGAGTTGTTGTATTGAGTTGTATAATTAGACAGGTGTTTATAACTGTCTAGTATGTGTTGTTTAGCTAAGTAACTCTGATGTATATGATACTATGTAAAGTATTATGTTATTAATATAAATTATTCGTTCCGCTGTTTAGATTCTGATGTGTTGTTTCTTTCTTCTTCTCTTTCCATTCTCTTTTCTATCCCTTTCTTTCTTAAAGATGATGCGATTTTCCGGGAGTGGAAAGTCGGGTCGTCACAGTTGCTATCCGGCTCTGGATTAGGAAGTCTCATATCTCTTTCCACAATGATTTAAAAATCAATTTCCACAATGTTTTAGCCATTCCCGGTTGATGAGGCTTGAGGTTACGATTACCTTTATAGGACATATCACTTAGAATGCTCATCGTCCACCTGACGATGTGCTGAAAGCATTCAATCCATACAAGTTCGTTCCGGGTTCGAACGAAACCGAAGGCATTATCTCGTTACACTCATTTTGGAATCACCCTCAGAGTTAACGACAATAACCCTTGCACTCTAATTCTCCATCTCGAATCTATAAGGTCTATTAATTAAGGTTGATTAATATAAGTAATTAACTTAAATATGATTAATTATTTGTAATTAATTAAGAATTAATGTAATTAATTATAGTTAATTAATTAATGAATGATCATTAATTATTGTATTTAATGATCGTAATTAAAGGTTAATTACTGAATATGGATAGGATAATTACTTGAATGAAATTAAAGATAATTAATCAAGGAAGATTAATTAGTGAAGATCATTAGAGATGATTAAATTATTTGGAATAATAATTAAGGATTATGGTAATCCAATTGATTAAGAGATAATCAATTCTGTTTGGATGATTGATTTATTGGATTGATTGATTAATATTGGTTAATTGATTGATATTGAATGATCAATATTTGAAGATTGATGATTGATTGATATTGGATGTTTGATATTGGTTGATACTGGATATCACAAATGCATATAAAATTCAACAACAAATCTGCAAAATTCTAAGTGATTCAGGTTAGGATTCTGGTTTGCTTTGACGAATTGTGGAGGAGCAATGGAGCAAGAGGCTTCCGCGTGTAGATATCTATAGTTTCCGCTATGTATTCTCTGAGATGTTGTTTGTGATTGAGATTGTATAAGTAGACAGGTGTTTATAACTGTCTAGTATGTGTTGTATATCTGTGTACTCTGATATTGGTTGTAAACTACGTAAATATTTTATGTATTAATATAATTTATTCGTTCCGTTGTGTAGATTCTGATGTTGTTCTTTCTTCTCTTCTTTCTATTCTCTTTTCTATCCCTTTCTTTCTTAATTCATGACGCGATTTTCTGGGAGTGGAAAGTCGGGTCGTGACAGCTGGTGTAACGACCCAACTTCCAAACTCCAGGAAGTCGCATCGCTAATAAGAAAGAAAGGGATAGAGAATAGAAAGAAAGAGAAGAAGAAGAAAACAACACATCAGAATCTAAACAGTGGAACAAATAAATTATATTAATAACATAAAATATTTACATAGTTTACAACCACTATCAAAGTACACAAATATTCAACATATACTAGATAGTTATAAACACCTGTCTAGTATTTACAACATAATACAATCTCAGAGACAACACAGAACACACAGCGGAATACTAATATCCTACGCAGAAGCCTCCTGCTCCATTGCTCCTCCAATACTCGTCAAAGCTAACCCGAATCCTAACCTGAATCCCTTGGCTACTCGTAAAAATTTGAGTACCCAAGAGTTTATGAAAAACAAAAATAAACTCCGGGCCAGACATGGGTCTGGTGTGAGTAACAGGTTAAAGTTGCTTAACTTTCAAAAACCTTTGAAAAGAAAGGTATCACGTAAGACTTCCCACACATAAACATGGAAAAGCTTTACCTTACGCTAACCAAGACATTAGATAGGAAATTTGATGATATTATAATAGTGTCTAGGGTTTTCAAATAAATATGAAATAGCCGAAATTGTTACATTTATTAAATTCCAGCTACATAGGTATACAATCAAAACCGTTGCACTTATTGGATTTTGGATTCCATACAATGGCAGGGCTACTGGGGTACCACCCGTCACAGTACGTGGCCTAGATCACCGTACCGAGGAGTACTCCCACTCCCCTGCAACACAAGGTTGGACCCGTTCCTTACTGAACAGTTCCGAACAAGACAACCCCGGCAGTTATCGCGAACCACTGCCCCACACAGCCGAATATAAAGGGACTTCTAGACAGGGATCAATCTTGCTCTCCAGTGGGAGCTACCCACGAAGCCTTGCTGCACCTCCCATGTTTTAGCCATTCCCGGTTGATGAGGCTTGAGGCTACGATTACCTTTATAGGACATCAAATCTTAGAATGCTCATCGTCCGCCAGACGATGTTCTGAAAGCATTCAATCCATACAAGTTCGTTCCGGGTTCGAACGAAACCGAAGGCACTATCTCGTTGCACTCATTATTGGAATCACCCTCAGAGTCAACAACCATAGCCCTTGCACTCTGATTCACCATCTCGAATCTATAAGCACTATTCCGTCAAACTCATTACGGAATCACCCACAAAGTTATACTGACGTATAGCCCTTACACCTCGAGTCTTCACTTGCTCCACTTGGATTAACGACCTAACATTTAATTGGAATCGATGTGGTTTTCGGATATCCAAATATGGAAACCCGATCCCAGTCTCATCGAAATCCAAAGCGTGTCTTTTAGGTCCAAGTTGTTTTAAGTTTAAAACAATTCAATTTAAACTATCTATATACACACACAGATAGATACTTCACATCATCATAATAGATAATCAACAATATTATCATAAACAAGTAATCATCACAAATTTATAATCTATATTACCATCATCCATAGATAACTCATACCATCACAATGCAACCAATGCATCCATAACACACAATACTATTTATCTCATGTCTGAGATTCAAACCATTCAAGTCAAACCATATCATTCATTCATGAGCAAAGATCTATAATCACACCATCTATAATTAATTTAAAATGAATTAAATTAATTACTTCTATCTCTAATTAATTTAAAGTGAATTAAATTAATTACCTATCTTTAATTAATTTAAAATGAATTAAATTAATTACTTCACCATTTAAAACTTGCTTACTTTAACCATTAATTGATTTCCAATCAATCAAATAATTATCCTCAAATTAATCACCTTAATTAATCACCCTTGATTAATTATCCCTTAATTACATTCAAGTAATTATCTTTAATTAATTTTACAAATTAATTATCCTTGACCAAATTCAGTAATTAACCTTTAATTACTTCATCAATTAATTATAATTAATTACATTAGTCCTTAATCAATTACATCAATTAATTACTTCCTTAATCATTTATCATTTATTAATTAATCTTAATTAATTAATCCTTAATTACATCATTAATTATATTAATTAATGATCCTTAATTATATTTAAATTAATTACTTATTTAAATTAATTACATTAAGTAATTAAATCATAATTATTAATCATTCTTGATTAATTACATTTAGTAATTAACTACCCTTAATTACTTTTTTAATTACTTCTAAATTAATTACATTTAATAATTAATTATATTTATTAATCATCCCTGATTAATCTCATTAGTAATTAATTACTCTTAATTAATTACATCACTTAATCATTTCAAATAACTCAATTAATAAATACTTAAATTAATTCCATTAAGTAATTAATTATTAATCACTTCACAAAGTAATTAATCCCAAAATACCATACTTCGATTAATTACTTCCAGTAATTTATTTATCTTAATTACTTCTCTAAGTAATTATTTCTCAATGATTACTTATCAACTCATTTAATGATTATTCTAAATTAATTAAAGTTAATTAATTAATTTAAACTAATCCAACCAATAAATTAATTACACAAAGTAATTAATATCTTTAATTATTTCCATATAATAATCATGCTTAATTAAGTTTCATAATTGATTATTTAAATTAATTAACCCAATTAATTATCAAAATTAATTACATTAATTAATTAATAAATAATCACAAGTTAATGACCTTCATTAACTTATTAACAAATTTTTAAATACCTTTCTTAAGTAATTAACTTAAATTAATTACTAATTTAATTACCTTAATTAATTTCAAATCTTTAATTAATTAAACAAATTAATTAATTCAATTATTTAAATTACCTTACTAATTTAATGAAACAAAAATCATTAAATCTTAAATTTACTTTTAAAAATAAAACATTTCTTATTCATGATTACTTTATCATAAATAAGGTAACTTAAAACAATTTAACTCAAAATTGTTTTCAAATTACATTTTAAATTTTAAATTTAAAAATGAAATCAAACTTAACTTAAACAAAGTTTTAAAAACATTTTAAAATCTTTTAAAGCTTTATTCTTATTTTATAAAAGAAGTTATAAGAAATTTAAACTCCAAATTCATTTAAAAATACAAATCATATTTAAATATGTTTGAACAACCAATTTGTTTAAACATTTAAATTTCTTTTTAAAACTTCCTTAATTTTCAAACATTGTTTCAAAATTGAAGTTTGATTCCAGATTTAAAATTATGTTTAAATCCTTACTTAAATTTAAAGCTTATCCTAAATTAAAATATTTAAACTCTTGAAGTTGTTCTAAACATTTTGTTTTAAAGTTTAAATTTAAATTTCAAACCTGGATTCAAAACTCATTTGAAATTCAAATTTTAAATTTGGCTTAAATTCTGTTTTCAAAAACCCTGCATTAGATTTTAAAACAAATCTTTTAAATTGAAAATACATATACAGGTTTCAGTGAAACCTGTAATAACAGGGGATACTCGAGACCCCTTCATTTTACTTCGAGACGCATACCTAACTACTCCGGGAAAAAACTCAACTTACTCGAGAAAATCTCGAGTCAAAACACAGCAGCCTTCAAAACAAAACACCTGACACTCCTTCTTCACCGTGCATATGCACGGTGGCTGTAGCCACCTCCGGCCACCACCCAGTCAGCTATCATATCGACTCTTATCCCTGCATCACCTCACTGACCTCAAAACCACCCAGTACACTCGAAAACGAAATCGAGTTTCCCAATTCCAACCTGGCAACAGCAGGCAACTTCACCCCAAAGCCTGTAAAACCTTCAACCTCTCCTCTCCGGCCACCGGAGTTGCTAAAACTTCGGCCAATACTTCGACCATCCCCTAACTTCCTTTACCCAGCGTTCCAGAGCACTCGAACAACCAGAGGCTCAATGCCGATCAAAAATTCATAAGCACACCAAACTAGGTTTACAGAACAAAACCCAACACCGCCGCCGCCACATTGATCTGCCACCACTTACACCATTTTCCGCATCATTACTGATAACTCATCCATCGCCAGAAGGAAGCCCGACACTCCTCTCACCCGTGATCATCGGAATTTTCCCCAATTACATTTTCCACTAAAAACAGAACTGCTCCTCAATTCTACCCTTAAAATTTATGATTTGATTTTTTAAAATCAGTATTTAGTATAAGTATTTATACTTCAAACCTAAATTCATGATTACATAAGTTTGAATTTTTACTAAAAACTCATACTTCCCTGTTGTTCTTATTTTTCAAAGCAATTACAATTTGTCTTGGCATAAATAAATTTTAAAGCTTTCTTTATAATCAATCAATCAGATTTTGTTTGATTCCTAAATACTAACATAAACTTTTAAGAGAAAAAAATGGATTTTAACAAAATCCTTGCTTCTGAAACTAGGCAAGCAGATTCACAGTACATACATTCAACATTCATAAGTATATAAACAGCAATGCATTTAAAAACATGCAATCCAGATAACATACACAACATACTTATTTAAGCAACCAACTCATATTTAAATTTTAAAAAGTGTTACTCACCTGTCTAGAGCATGAAGAACAGAGCTTTTGTTTTATGCTTTAGGAACTGAGTTGCCTACTGATTGAATTTTTGCGTGCAGGCTAGCTTCTATATGCATTAGAATCTTTAAATTTGGAAAACTTGAAGTTGCATGCTTTAAAAAGAACTGAGTTGCTGTTGAACTTGCCTTAACTTGTATGTTTTCTGTTGCCTGATATAACTTGCATGCAGACAATACTTAATTTTGCTCAAACTTGCATTGCAGAAGCTTGATCTTGTTTCAATTGGAAATGCATGCTTCAGGCTTAAAGGATGCAGACAATCATGTTTTTGATATGAATTCAGGTTGCAGGCTTGATTTTGAAAAAATAAAAGATATTGATTTGATTTTTGAAGAAGAACAGATTTGATTCTCAGGTTTAAGAGTTTCTGAAACAAATTGTTTCAGCTGAGATTTATCTTTGGAAATGAAGATTAGAAAAAGATGGGAATGAAGGAAATATGTTTTTATACAAGATAAAAATGATTTATTTAAAATATAAAAGAAATCAAAATAAAAGGACACTTGTATAAAGAGATAACACTTGTCATATTAATCACCTAGAATATTAACACTTGTTCTATGCATATGTTACTTATAACTTTTAATTTAAAGATAAATAAAAATCCTCTTTCCTTTATTAAATACATATAGGTTTATTCATTTGAATTTCAAAATGAATACAAATTCAAATGCTATTTATACATTTAAAATCAAATTTTAAAACTAATTTATACTAACATATTTAATTTGACAATAATAATATTGTCTTTAAAAACATATCTACATTTATACATTTATTATTAGAAAATAACCCATTTATTAATTTTAAATTATTTATAAAAGAAATCATAAAATTACATATCTTATTTATCTTAATTATATACATTAATGTTTAATGTTTAAATGGTATTTTAAATTTCTAAATAATTCCAAATTATAATTATTAAGCTATATTTAAAAAGAAATAAAATAAACTTTTGTTTATCTTATAAAAATTTAAACTATATTTAAAATACAATTACAATTTAAAACAATTACTTTAAGTATTTTAAACAATTAGTTATTTATTAAATAAAATAATTATCTCCAAATCATTTAAAATGAATATTAGAATTTAAAAATAAGATTTTACTTGTTCATTTAACTTCAAATTAAACGTATCTATTCACAATATATATATAAATATATATACATACATTATAAATAGGAAAACAATTTATTGGTTTTTTTTTAAAAGATAAAGTTTATTAATTACACATTTATTTAATTGGATTATTAAATCATGTTAATTTTTATTAAAATTTTATCAAATCAATTTAATTTTAAATATAGATTATTAAATTGATATTGCTAAAATTTCCAGGATATCACATTCCTCCCCCCTTAAAAGAATTTCGTCCTCGAAATTTAAAAGCAAAAATAATTTAATAACCCATTTTAAAATTTTAAATTTTAAATCACAAATATACATCAATCATATGTTAACAACCATAGCAACCAATCTATCTAATCAAACAAATTTAATTATCCAGATAAAATTCTGGATAAATTCCCACGAGTTTCCCCAAGTATATACATATACCGGGATACTCGCCCTACAAAATACCAACAATCAAAACTACGAAGCTACAGAGCTTCTACTCATCTAGATCTATAGAACTAAACAGGATATCAGACTACAGACGAGTCTGACTCAACAACCAAACCTTCCTGAACAGCTGGTTCCACTTCTAAAGATAACTCGTACACGTACTCCCTCAGAGGTACGCGAAACTCACCGAATCCAATTATCCAACGGCTATTCAACTCTTGAAAACCAAACACCAATCCAACCAAAACACAGAAGAGATCCAAACAAAACTCCGACTCCGGAAACCAAATTCCTTCATCTCTTATCTCCAAAACTCTTCTGACGATCTCGGGCTGCCTAAATCCAAACTGATCCGCTCAACTCTTGCTGATTCCTTTAGAAACAATCTAGACCAAATGCAACCCAACACAACGATCTTCTCAAGATCAATCCAAAACTAAGATCACCAACTCTACTCTTCAAACATCAGAAGAACAAACTTACTTCTTCTATCAGAAAAGACAAAACAGAAGCATTTCCAAACTGCTTCCGCTGCACAACTCTGAACTGGCATAGAAGACACTGCTGATGAAGAATATGAGCACAAACTGGACATCACTTTCCAGAAATATGGCTCAACATATCCAAAGAAAATTCAGAAGTTCCAACATTCCTGAGCTGCCTCACCAAACTCTATTTCGAGAAATCCTCCTTCTACTAGCTGATCCACCGGTAGCACTCTTGGAATCCAGTCAATAAGAAAACTCAATCTTTAGATGTGGACAAACTTCCGACTTCTCAGAAGACAACCAAAAATTCTTCAATACTTCAAAAGAACACTCAAACTATCGCAAGTCACTTTTGCGATCAATAGAGACCAATTCCCAAACAAAACTGTTCTCTCTTTACCAAACAGAACAGCTTTAATTAGCCAATCCAATAAAGTATTGGGTCCACTCTGCTGCTTCTGAACTCCACCTTCATAAACTACTCAGCCAGTCAACTTCTGCCAACAAAGACATTCCGAGTTGCACTGCTGACACCAATGCCAAAACTTCTTTAGCTGAAGTCCTTCGAGAAACTCAGGCCTCAAAGCCAAACACAAATAACTAGCTGAACTCAGCCACATCACCGAATCAGACACACTTCCCAAAACCTGTTCCAAAGAAACATCTTCGGAAATAATCCATAGCCACTGCATCTCATCACCCAGTTACTACTTCCCGAGGTATTAAGATACCATCACACTCTTCTGCCAACCAACAGATCCAAACTCTACTCATCCATCTTCAAAGGTAGACTCTGAACCTTAACAGGTTACCTTCAGAGATCGATGAAATCTCTACACTCTGCACAACTCACTCGAGACGGTATTTGGGTCTACAGTCTCGACAAATACACTTCCAACCTCAAACATTCAAACTCCAGTCAATGGTAGTAATCGTTTTACACACACCACTACCTTATCTACCCTTATAAATTATATTGGAAACCTGAACGGGTAACCCAACAGATAGGTAGAATATATATATATATATATATATATATATATATATATATATATATATATATCAAAATTACAAATATGCTCTCTCAAGATAGACACCACTACAGAGCCTAGGTATTCACTCAACCTAATGCTTTGATACCACTGTGATAGTCTAGGCTTTGCAACCATCGACAACGGCTCACTCGACTGGTAGGCTTTTCAACCATCCCAGCCCCGCCGTGGCTCACATTGGTACCTCGGGTTTGCTTTTACGGCCAGCCTCTCGACTCGCAACCAACCCAGGGCCTTATACTACCCAAAAGGGACATGTAGGGGTAAGAGTCTCCCGTTCGCCACCTAACGCGAAGCGAGAACCCCCTATCACGCTGTAATGAAGCAAACCCGATCCTTGGAACCCATTACGACCATCACAAACTCACCTTTAAAACAACTTGGACCTTAAAAGACACGCTTTGGTTTTCGATGAGACCGGGATCGGGTTTCCATATTTGGATATCCGAAAACCACATCGATTCCAAATAACGTTAGGTCGTGAATCAAAGTGGTTTAAAACAATTCAATTACAGTATCTATGTACACACAGATAGATAACTTACAAATCATAACTGATAATCAACATCATCACATAACAGGTAATTCATATCATCAATATCAAATAGATATACCATATATCACCATCACAATAGATTACCTATGTTATCATCAACATACAATCAAACATCCATACCACACAATATTATTCATCTCATTACTGAGATCACAAAGCATCCAAATCAATCAAGTTCAACCATTCATCCATAAGCAATGATTCACTCATTATCCTATAATTAATTTAAAATGAATTAAATTAACTATCTCTATTTCTAATTAATTTAAAATGAATTAAATTAATTACTTCATCTTTAATTTATTTAAAATAAATTAAATTAATAACTTCACCAATTTAAATCTTGCTCACTCAACTATTTAATTGATTACAATCAATTAATCAATCATTTAAAATAAATTACTTTAATTAATCATTCTTGATTAATTATACTTAATTACATTCATGTAATTATCCTTAATTAATTTCACAAATTAATTATCCTCAACTAAACAGTAATTAACCTTTAATTACTTCAATTAATTAATTAATCATAATTAATTACATTAATCCTTAATTAATTACATTAATTAATTACCTTTAATTGATTAATTAATCATAATTAATCATCCTTAATTACATCATTAATTAAAATAATTAATGATCTTTAATTATTTCTTAAATTAATTACTCTAAGTAATTAACTAACTTAATTACTATATTAAACCAAATTAATTATCCTTAAATTAATTTCTTAATTAATTATTTGATTAATTACTAAATAATTAATCCAAATTATCTCATACTTAAACATCTCCACTTAATTACAACCATGTAATTATTAATTAATTACTTAACTAAGTAATTTCCAAAACATTAATTACATAAAGTAATTATCTATAAAACTCAAGTGTTCATAATTAATTAAACTTAATTAATTAAATTAAACAATCAAATTAAACTAAATTAAATTAATTACATTAATTAATTAATTCCTTAATTACTTTATCAAGTATTATACTCAAACCATTAATTGATTATTATTAAATTAATTAATCTAATTAATTATAAAAATTAACCATATTAATTAATTGTTAAATAACCATGGTTAATGTCCCTCATAACCATCCTCGAATTATTTTATAAAGTAATTAACATAAATGAATATTAATTATGTAATTAAGTTTAAATTAAGATTAATTAATTTAATAATTAACTTTAATTAATAAATAATTAAAGATAATTTAATTGGTAATTAATTTAAAAATCAATATTACTTTATTTTACTAGGAAATCAAACATTTGAAAATAGATAGATTATTTAACTTTTCAATTTAAAGTTAAACATATCAAAATTTTATTTCAATACTTAAAGTAAAGAATTCTTTTAAAATTTAAACCTTTATTTGAAATCAAATTCATATTTAAATTCTACTAAAACATGTGCTGTCCAATATTTAAAAATTTCCAAAACTGTTTTAAATTCAAACAGATTTCAAAGTAAAACTGAAATCATATTTAATTTGATTTCAAAACCAAATTTAGATCTGGCTTACAATTTAAAAGTTTCATTTTAAACTTTGAATTCAAAAGTATTCCTGAATCCAGTTCAATCCTATACAAAAATTTGAATCTTGTTTTAAAAATTGAATTCCCTTTTAAATTTTAAAAGGAACAAACTGTTTTAATTAAAATCTGGATTCAAAGAATCCTGAAATTATATTTACACTGATTTCAAATTTGAATTTAAATCCTACTTAAATTTAAATTCATCATTTTAGATTTTTGAATTCAAAAGCTTACTTGAGTTTAATTCAAACTATACTTTAATTTAAATCACAGCTTTTAAAAATATGAGTTTTCCAGATTTTAAAAAAAAACTCAACACTCAGGTTATAACCTGCACAACTAAACCTGAGACCATCACCAAATTACTTCGAGTCAGCACCCCTCCATCTTCGAGTCACAACAAAAAATACCCGAGGTTGACTCCGAGTCACCCAAAACATCAATCTACACTTAATTGCCACATAAGTAAACAATTTCAAACATATGTTAAATCAAATTGCATGTTCCTCTTTAGTAAAAATCAACCTGCATTTCCTCAAAAAAATTCAGAAACCCTGTACAAATTTCACCTCTTCAAAACATCAATCTACACTTCATTTCAAAATCAAAATGAAGCCTGCATGTTCCTGCATTCTATTTAAATCCTGGAATGGATTTGAAGACATGGAATTCTCTGCCTTCATGTGAAGATTTAGCAACTTAATCTACCTGCATGCAAGCATTTGGGTCAGTGAAATCAAATAGGCAAACTGCATATCAAATCAAAGGAAGTCAAGCCTGCATTTGTTCTCTGCAAGTTCAAATGATCAGTGGTCTGCATTTTTTTAATGGTGAGTAACTTAATTTTAAAAAAAAAAAAAATAGGTCGCATGCTTATAATTAGTAATGTTTGTGTTATAAAAAAAAGACTGGTAATATGTTGTGAATGCTTGTTGGCTATGCTCTGCTGTGACTTTGAATTCATCCTCCTATTTAAAGGAATCCACAAAAATCTGTTTAGAATTTGGTTAGCATCTGTCTTAAAGTAATTATAATTTGTTTGCTTATTTAGATTAGAATCAAAATATTTATTTTGGTAAATGTTTGTTCTGCCTGAAGTTAACTAAACTTAAGTAAGAATGTGTTTTTATTTTCTTAAGTTAAGATTTAATTTTTTTTTTTAGGTGAGTTAAACACAGGGTGTTATCTCTGTAACATATGCAATCCCATTATATGTTGATCTTGATCAAAATCAAGCTTATTAATATTTAAATCCAGATTCATAAACCTAATACATTGACAGAAACTTGAATTTTAAATCAATTATTAATATTTATAAGTGTTTGTTTCATTTACTGTCTGGTCTGGAACAATAATATGAATTGAGCAAATTCATACAATCTGTAGTTTAAGGTAACTCAGAATTCTTTTGAGTTATAGAGTAAGGATCATAGATCCTTGGAAAAATCTGAGAAGTAATTAAAGTTTGCTAGAATGATTGCAGTTTTGGATTTTTAGAACTTAACCCTAGTTTTGAATGGGGTTGTGCTTTGAGTCAGTTTGAAGAGTAGGATTGACCGAGTGTCTTGATATCTGGGAAATGGGAAGTTGGTGTGTAGATAGGTTCGAAGCCGGAGAGGGTGGACCTCAGGTGGTCGGAGTGGTGCGAGGCTGCCGTTGACAGGTTTCGAGTTGAAACCTGTAAATATTTTCCAGGTTTGTGAATTTGGGGGTGTGTTGTCCTATTTGTGCTTGTGTTCTTCTTCAGCATTCTCTTCTACTTCGGATCATAGTTGTGCAGCGGAAGCAGTTTGGAAGTGTATCTGGTTTTCTTTGCTGGACAGGAGAAGTGAGTTGTTGTTCTCTGTTGTTGAGAAGTTGAGTTGAGTTGTTGGTTTTGGTTGATCTTGAGGAGACCATTTTGTTGAAGTTGTTGGTCTAGTTTGTTTCTAGAAGCATCAGCAAAGGTTAAGCTGATCAGTAAGGTTGTGGACAGTCAAGATTTGTCCGAAGAGTTTTGTGGATAAGAGTCGGAGGGATTTGGACTCTAAAGACGGAGATTTAATCTTGGGTAAGTTTGAGAAGCTAGCTCTGATACCAAATGTGACGACCCGACTTTCCACTCCCAGAAAATCGCGTCATGAATTAAGAAAGAAAGGGATAGAAAAGAGAATAGAAAGAAGAGAAGAAAGAACAACATCAGAATCTACACAGTGGAATATTAATACATAAAATATTTACAAAGTTTACAACCAATATCAGAGTACACAGATATACAACACATACTGGACAGTTATAAACACCTGTCTAGTTATACAATCTCAATCACAAACAACATCTCAGAGAATACACAACGGAAACTATAGATATCTACACGCGGAATCCTCCTGCTCCATTGCTCCTCCACAATTCGTCAAAGCTAATCCTGAATTCTAACCTGAATTCCCTTGACTACTCATAAAAATTTGAGTACCCAAGAGTTTATGAAAAACAAAAATAAACTCCAGGTCAGACATGGGTCTGGTGTGAGTAACAGGTTAAATTTGCTTAACTTTAAAAATCCTTTGAAAAGAAAAGGTATCACGTAAGACTTCCCACACATAAACATGGAAAAGTTTTTACCTTACGCTAACCAAAACATTTGATAGGAAATCCGATGATATTATAATAGTGTCTAGGGTTTTCAAATAAATAAGAAATAGCCGAAATTGTTACATTTATTAAATTCCAGCTACTAGCCCCAAAAGTGGGTAATAAAATCAAAACCGTTGGCACTTACTGGATTTTGGATTCCATACAATGGCAGGCTACTGGGGTACCGCCCGTCACAGTACGTGGCCTAGATCAATGTACCGAGGATCACTCCCGACCCCCTGCAACACAAAGCCGGACCCATTCCATACTGAATAGTTCCGAACAAGACAACCCCGTGGTTGTAGCTAGCAACCACCCACACAGCCGAATATAAAGGGACTTCTAGACAGGGATCAATCTTTCTCTCCAGTGGGTGCGACCCACGAAGCTTTGCTGCACCTCCCCTGTTTTAGCAATTCCCGGTTGATGAGGCTTGAGGCTACGATTACCTTTATAGGACATATCACTTAGAATGCTCATCGTCCACCTGACGATGTTCTGAAAGCATTCAATCCATACAAGTTCGTTCCGGGTTCGAACGAAACCGAAGGCATTATCTCGTTACACTCATTTTGGAATCACCCTCAGAGTTAACGACAATAACCCTTGCACTCTGATTCACCATCTCAAATCTATAAGAACTAATTCCGTCAACTCATTGCGGAATCACCCACAGAGTTATACTGACTCATAGTCCTTACACCTCGAGTCTTCACAAAGCTCCACTTTGATACACGACCTAACGTTATTTGGAATCGATGTGGTTTTCGGATATCCAAATATGGAAACCCGATCCCGGTCTCATCAAAAACCAAACCGTGTCTTTTAGGGTCCAAGTTGTTTTAAAGGTTTTAAAACAATTCAATTACAATATCTATATACACACAGATAGATAACTTATAAATCATAACTGATAATCAACATTATCACATAACAGGTAATTCACATCATCAATATCATATACATATACCATATATCATCATCACAATAGATAACCTATGTTATCATCACAATACAATCAACATCCATACCACACAATATTATTTATCTCATTACTGAGATCACAAAGCATCCAAGACAATCAAGTTCAACCATTCATCCATAAGCAATGATTTATTCATTCAATATAATTAATTTAAAATGAATTAAATTAACTATCTCTAATACTAATTAATTTAAAATGAATTAAATTAATCACTTCATCTATAATTAATTTAAAATAAATTAAATTAATAACTTCACCAATTTAAATCTTGCTCACTCAACTATTTAATTGATTACAATCAATTAATCAATCATTTAAAATAAATTACTTTAATTAATCATTCTTGATTAATTATACTTAATTACATTCATGTAATTATCCTTAATTAATTTCACAAATTAATTATCCTCAACTAAACAGTAATTAACCTTTAATTACTTCAATTAATTAATTAATCATAATTAATTACATTAATCCTTAATTAATTATATTAATTAATTACCTTTAATTACCTATTATTGATTAATTAATCATAATTAATCAACTTTAATTACATCATTAATTAAAATAATTAACGATCCTCAATTATTCCTTAAATTAATTACTCTAAGTAATTAACTAACTTAATTACACTATTAAACCAAATTAATTATCCTTAAATTAATTTCTTAATTAATCCCTTCATTAATTACTAAATTATTAATCCAAATTACTCATCCTGAAACATCTCCACTTAATTACACTCTGTAATTATTAAACAATTACTTAACTAAGTAATTACCAAATCATTAATAACATAAAGTAATTATTTATAAAACTCAAGTGTTTATAATTAATTAAACTTAATTAATTAAAAATAAACAATCACATTAAATTAAATTAATTACATTAAGTAATTAATTCCTTAATTACTTTATCAAGTAATTACTCTCTAACCATTTATAAATGACTATTTTTATAATTAATTAAACACAGATAATCATCACAATAGTCAATCATCACAGCCAAAATAATCCATCATACTATAACTAAGCATCCATATCCTATAGATACTACTCATCTCATTTCTGAGATCACAACCATCCAAAAGTATATCAATATCATCCATAAGCAATGATATATCATCCATCATTTATAATTAATTTAAAATGAATTAAATTAATTACTTCTATCTCCAATTAATTCAAAATAAATTAAATTAATTACTCACCTATAAATCTTGCTTATAAATCTATTGATTAATCAACCTAGTTAATCAATCATTCATTAAGTATTTAACTTGATTAAACATCTATGATTAATCATTCACTAATTACAATAAGTAATTAGTCTTAAATTAATTTTATAAAATTAATTAACTTTAATCATAAGTAATTAACATTTAATTACTACATTTATTAATTAACTATAATTAATTACATTTATCCTTAATTAATTACAATTAATTAATCACTTAATTAATTAATTAATTACTTAATTAAACAATTCTTAATTACATCATTAATTATAATAATTAATGATCTCTAATTAATATTTAAATTAATTACTCAATTAAAAATTAATTACATTTAGTAATTAATCTAATCATTAATCACCTTGATTAATACTTAAGTCTTGTAATTAACTACCCTTAATTACTTATTAATAAATTAATTATCCAATAATTAATTATCTTCATTAATTAATCCTTGATTAATTACAAAAGTAATTATCCAAATTACTTTATTAAAATAAATCACCTTTCCTTAATTACATTCCAGTAATTATCAATTATCACTTCTCTAAGAAATCCAATAAGTGCCTGTACGGTTTTGATTGTGCCCAACTATGTTGGAACGTGAGATGTAAGCATTCCAGCTATTTCTGTATTTTATTTTGAAAACCCTAGACACTATTATAATATCACTAGATTTCCTATCAAATGTTTTGGTTAGCGTAAGGTAAAAACTTTTCCATGTTTATGTGTGGGAAGTCTTACGTGATACTATTTGTTTTCAAAGGATTTTCAAAAAAAGTTAAGCAACTTTTAAACCGTTTACTCACACCAGACCCCTGTCTGACCCGAGTGTTTATTTTCTGTTTTATTAAACTCTTGGGTACTCATATTATGTATGAGTAGTCAAGTGATTCAGGATTGCTTTGACGAGTTTTGGAGGAGATAATGGAGCAGGAGGCTTCAGCGTGTAGATATATATAGTGGTTCCGCTGTGTTTTAGTTGTATTTGTTTTTCTCTGATGTTCTTGAAATTGTAATCGCTAGACAGATGTTTATAACTGTCTAGTTTGTGTTCTATTGGCTGTAAAACTCTGATGTATATGATACTATGTAAAGTATTATGTGATATAATATAATTTATTCGTTCCGCTGTGAGATTCTGATGTTGTCTGTTTCTTTCTTTCCTTTCTTTTCTCTTTTTCTATCCCTTTCTTTCTTCTTAGCGATGGACTTCCTGGAGTTTGGAAGTTGGGTCGTTACAAAGCAACTGTGACAACCCGACTTTCCATTCCCGGAAAATCGCATCGTCTTTAAGAAAGAAAGGGATAGAAAAGAGAAAAGAAAGGAGAGAAAGAAGAAACAACACAAGAATCTCAACAGCGGAACGAATAAATTATATTAATAACATAAGTATTACATAGTATACATCCAATATCAGAGTTACACAGACAATACAACACATACTAGACAGTTATAAACACCTGTCTAGTTATTACAACTCAATACATATCAGACAAACACTCAGAGATACCAACACAGCGGAAAACTATATAACTATACGCAGAAGCCTCCTGCTCCATTTGCTCCTCCTCAATACGTCAAAGCTACTCCGAATCCTAACCTGAATTCCCTTGGCTACTCGTAAAAATTTGAGTACCCAAGAGTTATAGAAAAACAGAAATAACTCCGGGTCAGACATGGGTCTGGTGTGAGTAACAGGTTAAAGTTGCTTAACTTTGGAAAACCTTTGTAAAGAAAAGGTATCACGTAAGACTTCCCACACATAAACATGGAAAAGTTTTTACCTTACGCTAACCAAAACATTTGATAGGAAATCCGATGATATTATAATAGTGTCTAGGGTTTTCAAGTAAAATACAGAAATAGCTGAAATGCTTACATCTCACATTTCAACATAGTTGGGCACAACTAATACGTACGGCACTTATTGGATTTTGGATTCCATCAATGGCTGGGCTACTGGGGTACCGCCCGTCACAGTACGTGGCCTAGATCACCGTACCGAGGATTACTCCCTTCATCCCCTGCAACACAAAGCCGGAACCGTTCCTTACTGAACAGTTCCAAACAAGACAACCCCGCAGTTGTGATCAGCAACCGCACCACTAAGCCGAAAATAAAGGGACCTCTAGACAGGGATAAATCTTGCTCTCAAGTGGGTGCTACCCACGAAGCTTTGCTACACCTCCCCTGTTTTAGCCATTCCCGGTTGATGAGGCTTGAGGCTACGATTACCTTTATAGGACATATCACTTAGAATGCTCATCGTCCACCTGACGATGTTCTGAAAGCATTCAATCCATACAAGTTCGTTCCGGGTTCGAACGAAACTGAAGGCATTATCTCGTTACACTCATATTGGAATCACCCTCAGAGTTAAGGACAATAACCCTTGCACTCTGAATCACCATCTCGAATCTATAAGTACTATTCCGTCAAACTCATTACGGAATCACCCACAGAGTTATACTGACGTATAGCCCTTATACCTCGAGTCTTCACTCGCTCCACATAGATTAATGTAACGACCCAGAATTTTTGATAATTTAAAAATTGGATATTTAGTTGAATTTAAATATTAATAAATGAAATTCTTAAGTCGAATATTTTTATTTCGAATTTCTGGATTTAATTGGACAATTAAATCGATAATTTAATAAGTTAAATTCCAGAAATAATTCAAAAAAATCAAGTTAATATGATTGAAAATGATTTGGAAAATTTTGTTATATCATATTGGGGTTATAGAAATGTTACAGAACTTTTAAAACTGAATTTGGAGTTAATCTATGAAAATTGAATATTTTAATATTTAATTATCGACTGAAAAATAGCCAATTTTGAACAGTCTCAGAATTGAATGAAACTAGTTCCATTGGATCCGTAATAGTTAGTTATTATCGGATTTCAATTTTCGTAGCAATCGGAGTTGTCGTTTGACCGTGGCAGCTCGAAACGCATCGAAATCGTTTTAATATTAATTTAGCGAGTTAAAATAACCATTTTTCAAAAAGTCTTGGATTTCGACGAAACTAGTTTCATCGGATCCGTAATGCGATATTATTGTAATGTTTCAAATTTCAAGTCGATTGGATTTGCCGTTTGTCCGGTGCAAGCCAAAACGCCTAGAAATCGTTTAAATCGGTTTAATTTTAAATTAATCGTTTAATTTCATAACTCACACAGATGATGGAATTAGCTTCTGAAACCTGTTCCATTGTGTCCGGAACGCGGGATAAACCTTGGAAACGTCAGTTTCGGCGCGTAAATCGGATTCCGGAAAACCCGGATGAATAGTGTTTGAAAATTCCCTATAAATAGCCACCTTCACAAGAGAAAATAAGAACAAAAAAATTAGCTAGGGTTTTTGGCCGGCCGCCACTCCCATTTCTCAAAGGCCAGAAACGTTCGAATTCCTCCCCTCAATCTCTCCCAATCCACAAGCTTTCGTTAAAAACTTTCTGAAGCAAAATCGAAGAGCTTCGCAAGACCTTCACATCCATACGGTTAAGATGGTGTTTTGTCAACAATGGAAGATGATTTTTGGCCGCGTACAGGGGTATGTCGCACGCGTTTCTAGGCAGCTAGGGCCGACCGAGCTCTGAGATTTTTGGGCCGAGCATTAGGTTGGAGTGGAGCTACGAAATGGCGCAATCTGATCGTGGTGGAAGTCGATGTGGAGGTGGCGGCAGTTAGGGTTTCGCGTGTGATATATGGGTTCGGTTGCGTATTTCCTGAGGGAAGAAAGTGCTGCGCGCGTGAGAGATGGGGATGGACGGCCTGACTTTGAAGTTTGAAATTCACGGCTGAGATGGAAAGGTTATAAAAAATATAGAGAAATTGTAAATAAAAAAAAAATATTTAAAATCATACAAATATTTGAAGTGTTGTATCTTTGTCATGCGAGGTCAGAATCGGACGAAACTTTTTGTGTTGCATTCGTATCGTCGAGATCTTCGCGATGGAGCTGGATTGGAAATTTTTGGAGCTAGCGAAAATTTCGGGTAAAATTAAACGCCCGTTTAATTTTATTCGAAATAAAACGCTACGGATTGCTATCGGAAAATCAAGGTGAGAACTCCTCGCTCAATCGAACAGATCGAATTAAATTTTAAATAGTTAGATTTAAAATTTTTGAATGATGATTTCAATTATTGATTGCTGTTTGATTGTGATGGTAGATATAGTAGGATATATCTATTTATATAGCAATATATATATATATATATATATATATATATATATATATATATTGGCATATGTATATATTGCAATTGATTGATTTCCCGCATTGTATAGCGGATGAGACCCTATTGCGCCGCCTATTAAGCAGATATATATTTTATAAATCCCATATACCGCGATATTCCACCTTGAAGTGGAATTGGTATTGTGCTAACGTCTGTGGATGCCGGGAAACAGGTTGGAGGGATCCAACTGGATTCCTCACAAATATTTATTTGATTATAGATATTGTGATGATTGTGATTATCATATCGATATATGATATCTGTGCAGTGATTGACCATTTGATGCTGTGGCATCATCGGATCCATTTTTAAAGTTTAAAGTAGCAATTTTTTATTTTAAAAGGATTTTAAAGTGATTTCTCAAAGTATATGTCTTATTAAATTTTCGGATCTGACTCACTTTAAATAAATTAAGATTTTAATTTTAAAGTTATAGAATTTAAGATTTTTACAAAAATGTTGTTTTTGAGATAAGTGGTTAATAATTTATGAAATGGATTAAATTTGGATTTTGAATAACTATTATAAACGGTTTATATATGAGATTTTAAAATTTATATTTATAAATTAAAAATATTGGAATTATAAAACAAGTTGATGAAGTGTTAAGTTGATGTATAAAAATGAATTTCATTGAAGTTTATAAATTTATAAACTGTGAAAGTTATAAAAAAGAATAGATATCGAAAATAAAGGATTTATAAGAAATTAACTTATAAAAATGGGATTTGGGCATTTAAATGGGATATTTATAGGAATTGTAAATAAAGGAGATTTTATAAGTTGAAATTGTTATAAAATATAAAGGAATCTTATAAGTAATAAGATTTAAAATTTGTGAAGTTTAAAAGAACGATTTGGTAAATAAATAATATTATAAGTATTCAACTTATAAGATTTTGGTTTATAATTGGGTATATAAATTGAATTGGATTTAATAAAAGAGATTAGTAAATTGAAATTTATAAACAGAGATGGAATTTATAAACATTGTTATAAATTCGGAATAAATGGAATTTGATAAATTGAATATAAAAGTTTATTAAAGGAGTTATATTCACGTTTTTGAACAGTGAATATATCGTTAAATAAATGGATATATTTTGGGTAAGGAATGTTTTAAATGGAATTTAAAATGATTTAAAGGTGCTTTAAAATGCATTAAGTATCGAATACCTATACTAGTATTGGGATTTATATATCTATTTAATTTCGAATCCCTATACTAGTGATTTTGGGTTATCGTAACGATGTTTTACGCAACATTCGTTTTGACCCAAGTAAATGTGAATAAAAGAACGTTTTTCCTTAAACAAATGAAATATATACTTAACTATGGTTTAAGTATATTGAATATTTTCAAATTGTTGAAAATAAATGAGATTTATGAATTACTTATTTTTAAATAACAATATGAAATGGAATGTTTTTAAGAATTTATCTTTTTGAAGATAAATTGGAATTGAATATTTGAAATGTATTAAAAACTGTAGATCAATAGATAATTTGAAATATAAATTCACTATGGAATTTATAAATGGAAAGGGAAATTGGTTTTCAAAATAAACGTTGTTTATTTTTGAAGTATGGAAAATTATATATTTTGTAAAGATATTTTTGGAAAAATAAATAATTTGAGAAATTATTTGGAATCTGGTGATGTTGCGCATCTTTATTGATAGTTAAATAACCGACTATCAATATTTACCTTTAAATAGGTATTTGTTGTGATTGTTTGAATTGAATGCCACACTTATTTTAAATAAGCGCTCACTATTCGGGTTAACCGGGAAAGGACCATGGGGTCGTATAACCCACTCCGAATAGTGATACGTCGTTATGAATTGCATTTGAAGACCGGTGTTGAAGACCGGATATTTGTGAAAACGGATGGATTACCGTCGAGTTACTCTGCATCGGCTGATCTCCGATACAGAGGTTTATCACCCTTAGTGACGGGATGTCCGGACGTGATTAGTGAATATCCGGATTTGCAAGGGCTTCTTTGGAAGTGCCTTCGGTTCCGTTCGATCCCGGAATGGACTTGTATGGATTGTATGTATGACGTTACAATTTGAGATGTAAAGATGGTTTCTATCAAATATATTTCTGTTGGTGGCGGAGAATTTATTCTCTTAGCTTAACACCCTTCTCTTAGACGTACGAGCTCAGAGGTTATATAGTTGATGGTTACTAGTGATACATTCCCGAATTGGTAATGTGGCATACTGAGTGATGCTGTGAAATGATCATTGGTTGATCGTTTATGATAGGATCATTTGTTTGATCGTCTATCTTGATGATCATTGCTTTGATCATTTGTTGACCCAAAGCACTGCTTTTGTAAAGCGTGGCTTTGTGGACGAGACTTCGTCGGACCTCACACCCCGGAAATGGTCAAAACAGGAAGAATGCGGCAAGGTTATTAGGGGTAGCACCCCTTTAGTGTATGTCATTCCTTCTGGATAAAGGTGGTATCATGGTATGGAGCCCAGATACTTAACCTATGTGGTTACTGCAAATTTATTACTTTGTGGTTGTTGGAAATCGGGGATCCTCGGATATAGATCGGTTACGATCGGGGAATGACATATTCGTGTCAGTAGTTACCCAGTTAGGGGTAACCCGGCCTTGTGTTGGCAGAGATCCGGTTAGGTTCTCGGGACGTCATTCCAGAGGCGTTTCCATGTGGCAATGGGAAGTTCCTTGGCCTGACCATTTGTTGGAAATCCAAAGAAACAATATGAGCCTTGTACGGTTTTAGTTGTATTACCTGCTATGGAATGTGGCGGTAACCTGCTATTGAACATAGTAGCTATAGTAGGCATACGATAATGGTCGTATGTTGGCTAAGATTTATATTCTACTTTCGAAATGATTTTTCCACACTATGCACAAGCAATAATATCAAATACTTCTTTTTAATGCGTATCAAGCATCTTTGACTATCATAAGGAGAAATCTCCTCCGATTCTGCGTTTGCATTGTGTATGTGTGCGGGAGGCCTTATGGTAGTCTCATTTTCTAAAAAGCATTGCGAATTTTCTTTTAAAAATTATCCTATTCTTTGTTTTAAAGATAAATAACTGTTTTAGTTCTCACACCAGTCACATGACTGACCTGGAGTTTACTATTCTCTTCCTAAACTCTGGGTGCCCACCAATTTCCACACGGGCAGTCTAGGGTTAGGTTATCAGGTCATTCTGGATTCAGGAGTTGTTACAGATATCTGGAGGCGAGCTGCATATCGAGACGTACCACTTGTATATGATATTATACTATTTATTATTCCGCTGTGTATTCTGTATGAGGACAAGTTTATATAACTGTCCATTGATGTATTGACTCTGTTGTCTATTGTTGTTGTAAACTCTGATAATGTAATGTGATGTAATGTAATAACTGATATATTTCTTTATTTTAAAGATTATTCATTTATCTATTATATGTTGTTCCGCTGCGACTGTGAGATTCTGATATTGTTTCTCTTGCTGTTCTGTTTTCTTCTTCTCTCTCCCTTCTCTTTTCTTCTGTCTCTTTCTTTTTCTTTAACCATAAAGATTCGGAAGTTTGTTCCCCTTTGGCTGGATTGTTGTGGAATGTTGCCAGCTCAAAGGAGTACGGATTTTCGGGCCTTTACATGTGGTATCAGAGCATATGGTTAAGCGACAACCATGGCTCTGTTGGGTGTTACTCATTAGAGATGGAGTCAGTAGTACTCTAGAATGAGTTTGAGTGTAATAATAGATATGAGCGCGTATTTGTTAGTGAATATAAAATTTGTTTTATATTGTGATGACTGGTTTATTGAGTGGCATATGAACCTTCGTCGGCACAGTCTGTACAACTGGATCGAAGGGGTTTCTAAACACTTGAATAGAACAATTCGACACAGTATTGTTTTAAAAAAAATCGGGTAGATGAAATAATTTTGCCCAAAACTATTTTTGTAGATAAAGAAAATTATCTTTATAAATTATTGTAATATATGGTTGCTTGGATGTTAGAAATTGATAATATTAAACTATTACCATAGAAATTGAATAAGAAATTGAAATCATAACTTCAAAGATAAGAAAATGAAATCCATATACAAATGAAATTTGAGAATGTAAATTATAAATGTGATTTATAATTATAAATAGAATTCCAGAGAAGTTTTTGAAATATTTTTGAAAGAATTTGGAAATTTAGTAATTAAATTCCTTTTTGATTTGAAAATGAATTTCAAAGGTTTTTGGAAAATTGTTTTGAAGGAATGAAAAGCTCTAAACTCTTTTGGCCGCTGGAAAATAATTCCGATGGTGATCGCGACATCATCGGTGTTCATTTTCGGGTTTCCAAAAAGAGGAATTGCTGCCAAATTGTTTTAAATGGAATTTGTTTGGAAAATTAGGGGTTTGGTTTTGAAATTCAAAGAATAATTTGAATTGTTTTCAACAATGGTTTTGAAAGGTTAAAAAGACTCTGGAATGCTATATAAAAATATTTATGGAATATTATTAAGTTGAAAATAAATTTGGAGTAATTAAAATGAATTGGAATTGAATTTGATTTAAGCAAAGCGAAGTATTGAAATGAAAATTAGTAAGCTAAACTAATTGAAGGAATGAAAGTAAATATGATTTGTAAATGAATTGAATTAAATGAAAATGGAAATGAAATTGAAGATTGTTTACAAGGAAATGAACTTGAGTTTGAAGTGAACCAGCTTAAGTAAATTCGAGATGAATATGAATATGGAATGTAAACAAAATTGAATGGAAAATATGAAATGTAAATTGAACTGAAGTAGAATTAGAATAAATTGAATTGGTATCAATTTGAATTAGTATAAACTAGAATGAATATGAATTCGTTTTGCTTAGAAATGAATAGAATGAAGAAAATGAATTGTAAACTACTGAATTAAATGGAAAATGGCATATGAATTGGTCGTAAGCAACTAAAGATGAATTGAAACTTTAGGAATTGCAAATGAAATTGAAATGCAAAATTAAATGGAAATGAATATATAACTTCAATAGTAAAGCTAAAGATGGTATAAGAAGCATATATTGAATATTTTGAAATGAAAGGTGCAAAATGATATTTGAATATTGGAATTGGATACTACTACTAGCAGGTTATACAGGTTATAAAGGAATTGGGATTTTGATTTCAAAGATAAAATTGAATTGCTCGACAAAAAGGTACGTATTTCAATTTTAGTATGAGATTTGATGATTTTCTTCTCCAGCCACTTGGCTTTCTCTTTTCTTTTTGATTCTGAGGGGCCGTGGTGCCATTTTGTAGTCGTACCGATCGAGCCGCGCAAAGGAGACGCCGGCGAAATTTTTCGAAATTTTAGGGTGTTAGAAAATTTTTGAGAAATTTTGAAAATTTAAAATTTGAATTTGAATTTAAATTTGAATTGTGAGGTAAACAATGTTCTTTGAAATTTATAATTGAAGTTTGAAAGCTAATTGAAATGATAATGAATCTTTAATAAAAAGATTTGTGTTAGAAAGTTGATAAAACTATTTGAATTGTGAAAAATAATAAACGGTTTAGGATCATTCTCCTTAACTTGCAATTTCGGGACGAAATTCTTTTAAGGGGGGAAGATTGTAACGACCCAGAATTTTTGATAATTTAAAAATTGGATATTTAATTGAATTTAAATATTAATAAATGAAATTCTTAAGTCGAATAATTTTATTTTGAATTTCTAGATTTAATTGGACAATTAAATCGATAATTTAATAAGTTAAATTCCAAAAATAATTAAAAAAATCAAGTTAATATGATTGAAAATGATTTGGAAAATTTTGTTATATCATATTGGGGTTATAGAAATGTTACAGAACTTTTAAAATTGAATTTGGAGTTAATCTGTGAAAATTGAATATTTTAATATTTAATTATCGACTGAAAAATAGCCAATTTTTGAACAGTCTCAGAATTGAAAGAAACCAGTTCCATTGGATCCGTAATAGTTAGTTATTATCGGATTTCAATTTTCGTAGCAATCAGAGTTGTCGTTTGACCGTGGCAGCTCGAAACGCATCGAAATCGTTTTAATATTATTTAGCGTGTTAAAATAACCATTTTTAAAAAAGTCTCAGATTTCGACGAAACCAGTTTCATCGGATCCGTAATGCGATATTATTGTAAGGTTTCAAATTTCAAGTCGATTGGATTTGCCGTTTGTCCGGTGCAAGCCAAAACGCCTAGAAATCGTTTAAATCGGTTTAATTTTAAATCGATCGTTTAATTTCATAACTCGCACAGATGATGGAATTAGCTTCTGAAACCTATTCCATTGTGTCTGGAACGCGGGATAAACCCTAAAAACGTCAGTTTCGGCGTGTAAATTGGATTCCGGAAAACCCGAATGAATAGTGTTCGAAAATTCCCTATAAATAGCCACCTTCACAAGAGAAAATAAGAAAAATAAATTAGCTAGGGTTTTTGGCCGGCCGCCACTCCCATTTTTCAAAGGCCAGAAACGTACGAATTCCTCCCCTCAATCTCTCCCAATCCACAAGCTTTCGTTAAAAACTTTCTGAAGCAAAATCGAAGAGCTTCGCAAGACCTTCACATCCATACGGTTAAGATGATGTTTTGTCAACAATGGAAGATGATTTTTGGCCGCGTACAGGGGTATGTCGCACGCGTTTCTAGGCAGCTAGGGGCGACCGAGCTCTGAGATTTTTGGGCCGAGCATTAGGTTGGAGTGGAGCTTCGAAATGGCGCAATCTGATCGTGGTGGAAGTCGATGTGGAGGTGGCGGCAGTTAGGGTTTCGCGTGTGATATATGGGTTCGGTTGCGTATTTCCTGAGGGAAGAAGCTGCTGCGCGCGTGAGAGATGGGGATGGACGGCCTGACTTTGAAGTTTGAAATTCACGGCTGAGATGGAAAGGCTATAAAAAATATAGAGAAATTGTAAATAAATAAAAAAATTTAAAATCATACAAATATTTGAAGTGTTGTATCTTTGTCATGCGAGGTCAGAATCGGACGAAACTTTTTGCGTTGCATTCGTATCGTCGAGCTCTTCGCGATGGAGCTGGATAGGAAATTTTTGGAGCTAGCGAAAATTTTGGGTAAAATTAAACGCCCGTTTAATTTTATTCGAAATAAAACGCTACGGATTGCTATCGGAAAATCAAGGTGAGAACTCCTCACTCAATCGAACAGATCGAATTAAATTTTAAATAGTTAGATTTAAAAATTTTGAATGATGATTTCAATTATTGATTGCTGTTTGATTGTGATAGTAGATATAGAAGGATATATCTATATATATAGCAATATATATATATTGGCATATGTATATATTGCAATTGATTGATTTTCCGCATTGTATAGCGGATGAGACCCTATTGCGCCGCCTATTAAGCGGATATATATTTTATAAATCCCATATACCGCGATATTCCACCTTGAAGTGGAATTGGTATTGTGCTAACGTCTGTGGATGCAGGGAAACAGGTTGGAGGGATCCAACTGGATTCCTCACAAATATTTATTTGATTATAGATATTGTGATGATTGTGATTATCATATCGATATATGATATCTGTGCGGTGATTGACCATTTGATGCTGTGGCATCATCGGATCCATTTTTAAAGTTTAAAGTAGCAATTTTTTATTTTAAAAGGATTTTAAAGTGATTTCTCAAAGTATATGTTTTATTAAATTTTCGGATCTGACTCACTTTAAATAAATTAAGATTTTAATTTTAAAGTTATAGAATTTAAGATTTTTACAAAAATGTTGTTTTTGAGATAAGTGGTTAATAATTTATGAAATGGATTAAATTTGGATTTTGAATAACTATTATAAACGGTTTATATATGAGATTTTAAAATTTATATTTATAAATTAAAAATAATGGAATTATAAAACAAGTTGATGAAGTGTTAAGTTGATGTATAAAAATGAATTTCATTGAAGTTTATAAATTTATAAACTGTGAAAGTTATAAAAAAGAATAGATATCGAAAATAAAGGATTTATAAGAAATTAACTTATAAAACTAGGGTTTGGGCATTTAAATGGGATATTTATAGGAATTGTAAATAAAGGAGATTTTATAAGTTGAAATTGTTATAAAATATAAAGGAATCTTATAAGTAATAAGATTTAAAATTTGTGAAGTTTAAAAGAACGATTTGGTAAATAAATAATATTATAAGTATTCAACTTATAATATAGATTTGGGTTTATAATTGGGTTATATAAATTGAATTGGATTTAATAAAAGAGATTAGTAAATTGAAGTTTATAAATAGAGATGGAATTTATAAACATTGTTATAAATTCAGAAATAAATGGAATTTGATAAATTGAATATAAAAGTTTATTAAAGGAGTTATATTCACGTTTTTGAACAGTGAATATATCGTTAAATAAATGGATATATTTTGGGAAAGGAATGTTTTAAATGGAATTTAAAACGATTTAAAGGTGCTTTAAAATGCATTAAGTAGCGAATACCTAGATTTCAACATTCATTGTTGAAATAGACGTTTTCGAGAAATAAAAGGGAATGGAAACTTAGATTTTAACATTTATTGTTGAAATAGACGTTTTCGAGAAAATAAGGAAATAATGGACTATAACACTGTTGTTATAGTAAATGGTTTCCGAAAGGAAATATTTTTGTATAGTATTGGGATTTATATATCTATTTAATTTCGAATCCCTATACTAGTGATTTTGGGTTGTCGTAACGATGTTTTACGCAACATTCGTTTTGACCCAAGTAAATGTGAATAAAAGAACGTTTTTCCTTAAACAAATGAAATATATACTTAACTATGGTTTAAGTATATTGAATATTTTCAAATTGTTGAAAATAAATGAGATTTATGAATTACTAATTTTTAAATAAGTATGGAAATGCTTTTCCAATATGAAATGGAATGTTTTTAAGAATTTATCTTTTTGAAGATAAATTTGAATTGAATATTTGAAATCTATTAAAAACTGTAGATCAATAGATAATTTGAAATATAAATTCACTATGGAATTTATAAATGGAAAGGGAAATTGGTTTTCAAAATAAACGTTGTTTATTTTTGAAGTATGGAAAATTATATGTCTTGTAAAGATATTTTTGGAAAAATAAATAATTTGAGAAATTATTTGGAATCTGGTGATGTTGCGCATCTTTATTGATAGTTAAATAACCGACTATCAATATTTACCTTTAAATAGGTATTTGTTGTGATTGTTTGAATTGAATGCCACACTTATTTTAAATAAGCGCTCACTATTCGGGTTAACCGGGAAAGGACCATGGGGTCGTATAACCCACTCCGAATAGTGATACGTCGTTATGAATTGCATTTGAAGACCGGTGTTGAAGACCGGATATTTGTGAAAACGGATGGATTACCGTCGAGTTACTCTGCATCGGCTGATCTCCGATACAGAGGTTTATCACCCTTAGTGACGGGATGTCCGGACGTGATTAGTGAATATCCGGATTTGCAAGGGCTTCTTTGGAAGTGCCTTCGGTTCCGTTCGATCCCGGAACGGACTTGTATGGATTGTATGTCTGACATTACAATTTGAGATGTAAAGCTGGTTTCTATCAAATATATTTCTGTTGGTGGCAGAGAATTTATTCTCTTAGCTTAACACCCTTCTCTGAGACGTACGAGCTCAGAGGTTATATAGTTGATGGTTACTAGTGATACATTCCCGAATTGGTAATGTGGCATACTGAGTGATGCTGTGAAATGATCATTGGTTGATCGTTTGTGATAGGATCATTTGTTTGATCGTCTATCTTGATGATCATTGCTTTGATCATTTGTTGACCCAAAGCACTGCTTTTGTAAAGCGTGGCTTTGTGGACGAGACTTCTCGGACCTCACACCCCGGAAATGGTCAAAACAGGAAGAATGCGGCAAGGTTATTAGGGGGTAGCACCCCTTTAGTGTATGTCATTCCTTCTGGATAGAGGTGGTATCATGGTATGGAGCCCAGATACTTAACCTATGTGGTTACTGCAAATTTATTACTTTGTGGTTGTTGGAAATCGGGGATCCTCGGATATAGATCGGTTACGATCGGGGAATGACATATTCGTGTCAGTAGTTACCCAGTTAGGGGTAACCCGGCCTTGTGTTGGCAGAGATCCGGTTAGGTTCTCGGGACGTCATTCCAGAGGCGTTTTCATGTGGCAATGGGAAGTTCCTTGGCCTGACCATTTGTTGGAAATCCAAAGAAACAATACGAGCCTTGTACGGTTTTAGTTGTATTACCTGCTATGGAATGTGGCGGTAACCTGCTATTGAACATAGTAGCTATAGTAGGCATACGATAATGGTCGTATGTTGGCTAGGATTTATATTCTACTTTCGAAATGATTTTTCCACACTATGCACTAGCAATAATATCAAATGCTTCTTTTTAATTCGTATCAAGCATCTTTGACTATCATAAGGAGAAATCTCCTCCGATTCTACGTTTGCATTGTGTGTGCGTGCGGGAGGCCTTATGGTAGTCTCATTTTCTAAAAAGCATTGCGAATTTTCTTTTAAAAATTATCCTATTCTTTGTTTTAAAGATAAATAACTATTTTAGTTCTCACACCAGTCACATGACTGACCTGGAGTTTATTGTTCTCTTCCTAAACTCTGAGTGCCCACCAATTTCCACACGGGCAGTCTAGAGTTAGGTTATCAGGTCATTCTGGATTCAGGAGTTGCTACAGATATCTGGAGGCGAGCTGCATATCGAGACGTACCACTTGTATATGATATTATACTATTTATTATTCCGCTGTGTATTCTGTATGAGGACAAGTTTATATAACTGTCCATTGATGTATTGACTCTGTTGTCTATTGTTGTTGTAAACTCTGATAATGTAATGTGATGTAATGTAATAACTGATATATTTCTTTGTTTTAAAGATTATTCATTTATCTATTATATGTTGTTCCGCTGCGACTGTGAGATTCTGATATTGTTTCTGTTGCTGTTCTGTTTTCTTCTTCTCTCTTCCTTCTCTTTTCTTCTATCTCTTTCTTTTTCTTTAACCATAAAGATTCGGAAGTTTGTTCCCCTTTGGCTGGATTGTTGTGGAATGTTGCCAGCTCAAAGGAGTACGGATTTTCGGGCCTTTACATGTGGTATCAGAGCATATGGTTAAGCGACAACCATGGCTCTGTTGGGTGTTACTCATTAGAGATAGAGTGAGTAGTACTCTAGAATGAGTTGGAGTGTAATAATAGATATGAGCGCGTATTTGTTAGTGAATATAAAATTTGTTTTATATTGTGATGATTGGTTTATTGAGTGGCATATGAACCTTCGTCGGCACAGTCTGTACAACTGGATCGAAGGGGTTTCTAAACACTTGAATAGAACAATTTGACACAGTATTGTTTTAAAAAAAATCGGGTAGATGAAATAATTTTGCCCAAAACTATTTTTGTAGATAAAGAAAATTATCTTTATAAATTATTGTAATATATGGTTGCTTGGATGTTAGGAATTGATAATATTAAACTATTACCATAGAAATTGAATAAGAAATTGAAATCATAACTTCAAAGATAAGAAAATGAAATCCATATACAAATGAAATTTGAGAATGTAAATTGTAAATGTGATTTATAATTATAAATAGAATTCCAGAGAAGTTTTGGAAATGTTTTTGAAAGAATTTGGAAATTTAGTAATTAAATTCCTTTTTGATTTGAAAACGAATTTCAAAGGTTTTTGGAAAATTGTTTTGAAGGAATGAAAAGCTCTAAAATCTTTTGGTCGTTGGAAAATAATTCTGATGGTGATCGCGACATCATCGGTGTTCATTTTCGGGTTTCCAAAAAGAGGAATTGCTGCCAAATTGTTTTAAATGGAAGTTGTTTGGAAAATTAGGGGTTTGGTTTTGAAATTAAAAGAATAATTTGAATTGTTTTCAACAATGGTTTTGAAAGGTTAAAAAGACTCTGGAATGCTATATAAAAATATTTATGGAATATTATTAAGTTGAAAATAAATTTGGAGTAATTAAAATGAATTGGAATTGAATTTGATTTAAGCAAAGCGAAGTATTGAAATGAAAATTAGTAAGCTAAACTAATTGAAGGAATGAAAGTAAATATGATTTGTAAATGTATTGAATTAAATGAAAATGGAAATGAAATTGAAGATTGTTTACAAGGAAATGAACTTGAGTTTGAAGTGAACCAGCTTAAGTAAATTCGAGATGAATATGAATATGGAATGTAAACAAAATTGAATGGAAAATATGAAATGCAAATTGAACTGAAGTAGAATTAGAATAAATTGAATTGGTATCAATTTGAATTAGTATAAACTAGAATGAATATGAATTCGTTTTGCTTAGAAATGAATAGAATGAAGAAAATGAATTGTAAACTACTGAATTAAATGGAAAATGGCATATGAATTAGTCGTAAGCAACTAAAGATGAATTGAAACTTTAGGAATTGCAAATGAAATTGAAATGCAAAATTAAATGGAAATGAATATATAACTTCAATAGTAAAACTAAAGATGGTATAAGAAGCATATATTGAATATTTTGAAATGAAAGGTGCAAAATGATATTTGAATATTGGAATTGGATACTACTACTAGCAGGTTATACAGGTTATAAAGGAATTGGGATTTTGATTTCAAAGATAAAATTGAATTGCTCGACAAAAATGTAAGTATTTCAATTTTAGTATGAGATTTGATGATTTTCTTCTCCAGCCACTTGCTTTCTCTTTTCTTTTTGATTCTGAGAGGCCGTGGTGCCATTTTGTAGTTGTACCGATCGAGCCGCGCAAAGGAGACGCTGGCGAAATTTTTTGAAAATTTAGGGTGTTAGAAAATTTTTGAGAAATTTTGAAAATTTAAAATTTGAATTTGAATTTAAATTTGAATTGTGAGGTAAACAATGTTCTTTGAAATTTATAATTGAAGTTTGAAAGCTAATTGAAATGATAATGAATCTTTAATAAAAAGATTTGTGTTAGAAAGTTGATTAAACTATTTGAATTGTGAAAAATAATAAACGGTTTAGGATCATTCTCCTTAACTTGCAATTTCGGGACGAAATTCTTTTAAGGGGGGAAGATTGTAACGACCCAGAATTTTTGATAATTTAAAAATTGGATATTTAATTGAATTTAAATATTAATAAATGAAATTCTTAAGTCGAATAATTTTATTTTGAATTTCTGGATTGAATTGGACAATTAAATCGATAATTTAATAAGTTAAATTCCAGAAATAATTAAAAAAATCAAGTTAATATGATTGAAAATGATTTGGAAAATTTTGTTATATCATATTGGGGTTATAGAAATGTTACAGAACTTTTAAAATTGAATTTGGAGTTAATCTGTGAAAATTGAATATTTTAATATTTAATTATCGACTGAAAAATATCCCATTTTTGAACAGTCTCAGAATTTAACGAAACCAGTTCCATTGGATCCGTAATAGTTAGTTATTATTGGATTTCAATTTTCGTAGCAATCGGAGTTGTCGTTTGACCGTGGCAGCTTGAAACGCATCGAAATCGTTTTAATATTAATTTAGCGAGTTAAAATAACCATTTTTCAAAAAGTCTCGGATTTCGAAGAAACTAGTTTCATCGGATCCGTAATGCGATATTATTGTAAGGTTTCAAATTTCAAGTCGATTGGATTTGCCGTTTGTCCGGTGCAAGCCAAAACGCCTAGAAATCGTTTAAATCGGTTTAATTTTAAATCGATCGTTTAATTTCATAACTCGCACAGATGATGGAATTAGCTTCTGAAACCTGTTCCATTGTGTCCGGAACGCGGGATAAACCTTAGAAACGTCAGTTTCGGCGCGTAAATCGGATTCCGGAAAACCCGGATGAATAGTGTTCGAAAATTCCCTATAAATAGCCACATTCACAAGAGAAAATAAGAAAAAAAAAATTAGCTAGGGTTTTTGGCCGGCCGCCACTCCCATTTTTCAAAGGCCAGAAACGTTCAAATTCCTCCCCTCAACCTCTCCCAATCCACAAGCTTTCGTTAAAAACTTTCTGAAGCAAAATCGAAGAGCTTTGCAAGACCTTCACATCCATACGGTTAAGATGGTGTTTTGTCAACAATGGAAGACAATTTTTGGCCGCGTACAGGGGTATGTCGCACGCGTTTCTAGGCAGCTAGGGGCGACCGAGCTCTGAGATTTTTGGGCCGATCATTAGGTTGGAGTGGAGCTTCGAAATGGCGCAATCTGATCGTGGTGGAAGTCGATGTGGAGGTGGCGGTAGTTAGGGTTTCGCGTGTGATATATGGGTTCGGTTGCGTATTTCTTGAGGGAAGAAGGTGCTGCGCGCGTGAGAGATGGGATGGACGGCCTGACTTTGAAGTTTGAAATTCACGGCTGAGATGGAAAGGTTATAAAAAATATAGAGAAATTGTAAATAAAAAAAATATATTTAAAATCATACAAATATTTGAAGTGTTGTATCTTTGTCATGCGAGGTCAGAATCGGACGAAACCTTTTGCGTTGCATTCATATCGTCGAGCTCTTCGCGATGGAGCTGGATTGGAAATTTTTGGAGCTAGCGAAAATTTCAGGTAAAATTAAACGCCCGTTTAATTTTATTCGAAATAAAACGCTACGGATTGCTATCGGAAAATCAAGGTGAGAACTCCTCACTCAATCGAACAGATCGAATTAAATTTTAAATAGTTAGATTTAAAATTTTTGAACGATGATTTCAATTATTGATTGCTGTTTGATTGTGATAGTAGATATAGTAGGATATGTCTATATATATAGCAATATATATATATATTGGCATATGTATATATTGCAATTGATTGATTTCCCGCATTATATAGCGGATGAGACCCTATTGCGTCGCCTATTAAGCGGATATATATTTTATAAATCCCATATACCGCGATATTCCACCTTGAAGTGGAATTGGTATTGTGCTAACGTCTGTGGATGCAGGGAAACAGGTTGGAGGGATCCAACTGGATTCCTCACAAATATTTATTTGATTATAGATATTGTGATGATTGTGATTATCATATGATATATGATATCTGTGCAGTGATTGACCATTTGATGCTGTGGCATCATTAGATCCATTTTTAAAGTTCAAAGTAGCAATTTTTTATTTTAAAAGGATTTTAAAGTGATTTCTCAAAGTATATGTTTTATTAAATTTTCGGATCTGACTCACTTTAAATAAATTAAGATTTTAATTTTAAAGTTATAGAATTTAAGATTTTTACAAAAATGTTGTTTTTGAGATAAGTGGTTAATAATTTATGAAATGGATTAAATTTGGATTTTGAATAACTATTATAAACGGTTTATATATGAGATTTTAAAATTTATATTTATAAATTAAAAATATTGGAATTATAAAACAAGTTGATGAAGTGTTAAGTTGATGTATAAAAATGAATTTCATTGAAGTTTATAAATTTATAAACTGTGAAAGTTATAAAAAAGAATAGATATCGAAAATAAAGGATTTATAAGAAATTAACTTATAAAAATGGGATTTGGGCATTTAAATGGGATATTTATAGGAATTGTAAATAAAGGAGATTTTATAAGTTGAAATTGTTATAAAATATAAAGGAATCTTATAAGTAATAAGATTTAAAATTTGTGAAGTTTAAAAGAACGATTTGGTAAATAAATAATATTATAAGTATTCAACTTATAAGATTTTGGTTTATAATTGGGTTATATAAATTGAATTGGATTTAATAAAAGAGATTAGTAAATTGAAGTTTATAAACAGAGATGGAATTTATAAACATTGTTATAAATTCGGAATAAATGGAATTTGATAAATTGAATATAAAAGTTTATTAAAGGAGTTATATTCACGTTTTTGAACAGTGAATATATCGTTAAATAAATGGATATATTTTGGGTAAGGAATGTTTTAAATGGAATTTAAAACGATTTAAAGGTGCTTTAAAATGCATTAAGTATCGAATACCTAGATTTCAACATTCATTGTTGAAATAGACGTTTTCGAGAAATAAAAGGGAATGGAAACATAGATTTCAACATTTATTGTTGAAATAGACGTTTTCGAGAAAATAAGGAAATAATGGACTATAACACTGTTGTTATAGTAAATGGTTTCCGAAAGGAAATATTTTTGTATAGTATTGGGATTTATATATCTATTTAATTTCGAATCCCTATACTAGTGATTTTGGGTTGTCGTAACGATGTTTTACGCAACATTCGTTTTGACCCAAGTAAATGTGAATAAAAGAACGTTTTTCCTTAAACAAATGAAATATATACTTAACTATGGTTTAAGTATATTGAATATTTTCAAATTGTTGAAAATAAATGAGATTTATGAATTACTTATTTTTAAATAAGTATGGAAATGCCTTTCCAATATGAAATGGAATGTTTTTAGGAATTTATCCTTTTGAAGATAAATTGGAATTGAATATTTGAAATGTATTAAAAACTGTAGATCAATAGATAATTTGAAATATAAATTCACTATGGAATTTATAAATGGAAAGGGAAATTGGTTTTCAAAATAAACGTTGTTTATTTTTGAAGTATGGAAAATTATATATCTTGTAAAGATATTTTTGGAAAAATAAATAATTTGAGAAATTATTTGGAATCTGGTGATGTTGCGCATCTTTATTGATAGTTAAATAACCGACTATCAATATTTACCTTTAAATAGGTATTTGTTGTGATTGTTTGAATTGAATGCCACACTTATTTTAAATAAGCGCTCACTATTCGGGTTAACCGGGAAAGGACCATGGGGTCGTATAACCCACTCCGAATAGTGATACGTCGTTATGAATTGCATTTGAAGACCGGTGTTGAAGACCGGATATTTGTGAAAACGGATGGATTACCGTCGAGTTACTCTGCATCGGCTGATCTCCGATACAGAGGTTTATCACCCTTAGTGACGGGATGTCCGGACGTGATTAGTGAATATCCGGATTTGCAAGGGCTTCTTTGGAAGTGCCTTCGGTTCCGTTCGATCCCGGAATGGACTTGTATGGATTGTATGTCTGACGTTACAATTTGAGATGTAAAGATGGTTTCTATCAAATATATTTCTGTTGGTGGCGGAGAATTTATTCTCTTAGCTTAACACCCTTCTCTTAGACGTACGAGCTCAGAGGTTATATAGTTGATGGTTACTAGTGATACATTCCCGAATTGGTAATGTGGCATACTGAGTGATGCTGTGAAATGATCATTGGTTGATCGTTTGTGATAGGATCATTTGTTTGATCGTCTATCTTGATGATCATTGCTTTGATCATTTGTTGACCCAAAGCACTGCTTTTGTAAAGCGTGGCTTTGTGGACGAGACTTCGTCGGACCTCACACCCCGGAAATGGTCAAAACAGGAAGAATGCGGCAAGGTTATTAGGGGGTAGCACCCCTTTAGTGTATGTCATTCCTTCTGGATAGAGGTGGTATCATGGTATGGAGCCCAGATACTTAACCTATGTGGTTACTGCAAATTTATTACTTTGTGGTTGTTGGAAATCGGGGATCCTCGGATATAGATCGGTTACGATCGGGGAATGACATATTCGTGTCAGTAGTTACCCAGTTAGGGGTAACCCGGCCTTGTGTTGGCAGAGATCCGGTTAGGTTCTCGGGACGTCATTCCAGAGGCGTTTCCATGTTGCAATGGGAAGTTCCTTGGCCTGACCATTTGTTGGAAATCCAAAGAAACAATACGAGCCTTGTACGATTTTAGTTGTATTACCTGCTATGGAATGTGGCGGTAACCTGCTATTGAACATAGTAGCTATAGTAGGCATACGATAATGGTCGTATGTTGGCTAAGATTTATATTCTTCTTTCGAAATGATTTTTCTACACTATGCACTAGCAATAATATCAAATGCTTCTTTTTAATGCGTATCAAGCATCTTTGACTATCATAAGGAGAAATCTCCTCCGATTCTGCGTTTGCATTGTGTGTGTGTGCGGGAGGCCTTATGGTAGTCTCATTTTCTAAAAAGCATTGCGAATTTTCTTTTAAAAATTATCCTATTCTTTGTTTTAAAGATAAATAATTGTTTTAGTTCTCACACCAGTCACATGACTGACCTGGAGTTTATTGTTCTCTTCCTAAACTCTGGGTGCCCACCAATTTCCACACGGGCAGTCTAGAGTTAGGTTATTAGGTCATTCTGGATTCAGGAGTTGCTACAGATATCTGGAGGCGAGCTGCATATCGAGACGTACCACTTGTATATGATATTATACTATTTATTATTCCGCTGTGTATTCTGTATGAGGACAAGTTTATATAACTGTCCATTGATGTATTGACTTTGTTGTCTATTGTTGTTGTAAACTCTGATAATGTAATGTGATGTAATGTAATAACTGATATATTTCTTTGTTTTAAAGATTATTCATTTATCTATTATATGTTGTTCCGCTGCGACTGTGAGATTCTGATATTGTTTATGTTGCCGTTCTGTTTTCTTCTTCTCTCTTCCTTCTCTTTTCTTCTATCTCTTTCTTTTTCTTTAACCATAAAGATTCGGAAGTTTGTTCCCCTTTGGCTGGATTGTTGTGGAATGTTGCCAACTCAAAGGAGTACGGATTTTCGGACCTTTACAGTTAACGACCTAACATTATTTGGAATTGATGTGGTTTTCGGATATCCAAATATGGAAACCCGATCCCGGTCTCATCGAAAACCAAAGCGTGTCTTTTGAGGTCCAAGTTGTTTTAAAGTTTAAAACAATTCAATTCATTATCTAAATATAAACAGATAGATAATTCAAAACACAATAGGTAATCAACCTTATCATTATCAACAGATAATTCATATTATCATCCAAAAGCAACCAATGCATCCATATCACATACACTACTCATCTCATATCTGAGATTACAAACCATACCAAGCAATCAATACCAATCATCAAACATAAGCAACTATCTAATGATCTCACCATTTATAATTAATGAATTAAATTAATTACTAAATCTCTAATTAATTTAAAATAAATTAAATTAATTACTTCATCATTAAAATTCCTTTTTATCTTAATATTTAATTGATTACAAATCAATTTATAAATCATCATCTCATATTTATTTCACTTAATCATTACTGATTAACCATCTCTAATTACAATAAGTAATTCGTATTAATATTAATTATACCTTAATTAATCAATTCCAAATTACATCATTAATTAACTAATTAATGATTTCTGATTAATATAAATTAATTACATAAGTAATTAATCTTCAATTTAAACCTTATATATTAATCACCCTTGACTAATAACCATTCAGTAATTAACTACTTTAATTACCATCCCATAAAATTAATTATTCTCAATTAATTATCCTCATTAATCACTTGATTAATTTTCAAAGTAATTTAAATTCAAATTACTTCTATAATAAATATTTTTTTAATTACATCCTGTAATTATTAATTAATTACCTCCTTAAGTAATTACAAATTCATAAATTACATAAGTAATTATCAATAATCCACAAATGTTTAAATTAATTAAACTTAATTAATCTAAACTAATTACATTAATAAAATTAATTACACCAAGTAATTAATTCATTAATTACTTTCATTAAGTAATTAAACTTAAATAATTGATTATTATTAATTAATTAATCTAATTAATTATCAAAATTAATCACATTAATTAATTGTTAAAATAATCTTAAGTTAATGACCTTCATTAACATTTCTTAATTACTAAATTAAGAAATTAACTTATATTTAATCATTATTAACTAACAACTAATTAATACTTAATTATAATTTAATTAAACTTTAATTATTAATTAATTAAGTGTTAACTGAAATCTTAATTATCTCTAATTATTTGATTAAATAAATCTTAATCATTAATCAAGGTTAATTAATCATCTGTAACGACCCAACTTCCTATCTCCAGGAAATCGCATCGCTAATAAGAAAAGAAAGGGATAGAAAAGAGAAAGAAAGAGAAGAAGAAGAAACAATACATCAGAATCTAAACAGCGGAACGAATAAATTATATTAATAACATAAAATATTTACACAGTTTACAATCACTATCAGAGTACACAGATAATACAACACATACTAGTCAGTTATAACACCTGTCTAGTATTTACAACATAATGCAAATCTCAGAGAAAACACACAGCGGAAAACTAATATCTAACGCAGAAGCCTCCTGCTCCATTGCTCCTCCAATATTCGTCAAAGCAAATCCGAATCCTAACCTGAATCCTTTGGCTACTCGTAAAAATTTGAGTACCCAAGGAGACTAACACATGTATTAAGAAATTTACACATGTATATTAAGTATTTAAATTTTAATTTAAATTGTTTACCTTATTTTATTCCATATGTATATATAAATGAATTTTATTTCTTCTTTTCTAATTAAAAGAAATGAAACAAAACAAATATAAATACAAGCTTATTCATATATTTAAGTGTTTATTCTTTTAAAACATTAAATTCAAACTTTAAATTAATTTATCAAATCAAATTTTAATAATCAAGTTACATATATAAATGCATATATAACTCTATTAAAATTAAAAACAACAAATCCTATTATGACAAATGGTAAGAATAGAGACAAGTGTCTCATTTAAATTTCTTTTTCTTTTATTTTTAATTAAATCAAGAATTTTGTTTATATAAACATATCTTCTTAACCTCATTTTTTTCTTTTCCCTACTAATCCAAACTCAAGAGAGTCCACTCACACGAGTGAAATCCAGCTTACAATCCAAAAATATACTCCGAATCTTAAAAAGATTTCCTTCAGATATTGGTGAAATCCTTCACACCAAACTGCAAAACTATTCAAGATGCCCAAACTGCTCTAGCAGATCACTTCCTTCGAGTCCAATACCCCTCAGCATCAACTTTAATAACAGTTTTGTGTTGTTGTTTTGAGTTCTCTGTACTTCCTCAAAACCAAATATAGACACCACTTGTAAATTAACATCTTAACAACAGTTGTAAATTTATATTTGAGTATTTTTTTATACTTGAGCATTTCCTCAAAAGCTTTTAATTAAATCCAAATATGGAAACCTGTTACTCACACCACTTGTAAATCGCTGTGTGTTCTCTGTATTTCCTATCAAATATTTGGAATCAAATATAAACCCGATCCAAATAACGTTTTGTGTTGTTGTTTTGAGGGGTACAGGCCTCATGTTTAAGGTTTGGATTTAATTAACCGAATATAAACACAATACCCCTCAGCATCAACTTTAATAACTGTTAAATTTATACTTGAGTTCTCTGATGTTGTTTGATGAAACATGAGGCCTGCTCATGTTTTAAACATGTTTTGTGTTGTTGTTTTGAGTTGTAAATACTAGACAGGTGTTTATAACTGTCTAGTATATGTGATGTGTATGCTGTGTATCTCTAGTTGGTATTGTATATTATGTAAATACTTATGTTATTAACATAATTTATTCGTTCCGCTGTTGAGATTCTTGTGTTATTTCTTCTTTCTCTTCTTCCTTCTCTTCTTCTATCCCTTTCTTTCTTAATTCATGATGCGATTTTCTGGGAGTAGAAAGTCGGGTCGTGACAGTTTGGTATCAGAGCTAATTTCTCAGACTTACCCAAACTTATAGCTCACTTGATCGGAGAAAACTTATCCAAAATTAAATCTCCGACTCCAGAGTCCAAATTCCTCCGACTCTTATACACAAAATCTCTTCAGACAATCCAGGATTAAAGTATAGTTATTAATTTAATTAGATTGTTTATATAAAACATTATAAACAAAAGGCTACTCCCAGACTTTCCACTCCCGGAAATTGTTTTCAAAATATAAGATTAATAGGTTCTGATACCACTGTCACGACCCAACTTATTATATTATAAATCCTGCATGTCTCAAGTTCATTTTGTTTATAATTGTTTGAATTCAAAGTTTAAAACAAATTACATAGGTATACAAACAAAACCGTAGGGTCTCGTAGGGAAAATGGGTTTCCATCAATGGCAGGGCTACTGGGGTACCGCCCGTGTAACGACCCGCTATTTTGGACTATTCGCATCCGCACATGTCGGACTTGAATAATTCAAAATACCGAATTGTTAATTTAAATTTGGCAAAACTGAGATATACAGTAAATAAATAGTCACAGAATCACAGACACAGAGTAATAATATGCAGCGGAAATAAAAGAAATAGTAGTTCATGAAGCTACTATATAAATATATAAGATACATCAGAGTTTACAACAGAATAGTAAGTCGATACATCAAGTACAAATCAGAATACATCACTGGAATCATCGAATACTGAAAGCAGAATAGATGGCTGGATCTTCAAGCAAAGCTCCAACTCCAAAGGTGAGTCTCGAATACTGGTACACTCAGTCTGACCCGAGCGTAAAGCAAAACACAAAACACTCGAGTCAGGATTAATATTCTCATATCAATAAATCCAACTCAAGTGAAATAGCAATCGAAATACAAGTAACTCAAAGGATGTTGAAATCACCATCCTCTAAGGATCCGTTAAACTATCTACTATGTAGTAGTGTACGCTAAATAGATAATGTCTATCAGTAATATAAAATATCAAAATAGTGTTAAGGCGTTACCATTATCCCCCTTAACACATTTTATATAAATGTCATAGTCTATACAGCACTGTAAACTCCATCGTAAACTAGTGGGATATCAGGGAGTACTCCATAGGTATAACACAAAACAAATTCGTAGTGGTCGCGTATATAGGGATACAAGTATGACAAGGCACATGAGGCAATACCCAAGGTAGTGAAACTACCGTTCGCCTGATCCGGACTGGTGAGAACGCATCGCCGCAGCGATCGCAACACCGTGAAACAACACTCCTGAAAGTACGAGGGTGCACCAATCAATAACAAGTAATGAATAGTAGTTACGAAGAAGTGTGTTCGCTCGAGGTGGCTAACCCCATTTGGCCCGGCACGGCTCCTGATTTTAGTCATTTCCAATTTGACACAAGTGTCAAGGCTATCCATTATCGTTCTCTTTCTTCGGTCATCACGTACATCATTCCAACCACTTCATTCTGGATCATCACTCCGCGTATAGTTATTAAAGTGGTTTTCGGTTTAGATAGAGAGTATATCCATAACCGATTCCGGTTTCTTTAATAACTTTCGTAATTATTACACCGATTGGTCGTTTAATAAATTTCAAAAACAAAATCAATTCAATTTCAATTTCAATTCGTAAATCAACATTTCGTTTGTCATTCTAAATCAATTTCCAAAATTTACGTTTCAAAACTTCCAAATTACCATTTCAAAATCTTATAATTCGATTTCAACTTTTATTTAAACAATTTAAATATTGATTCAAGTTCGTATATAAGTTTCATTCCGAAATCATTTAAAATGGTTTAATTTTTCATTCAAATCAATTTAAATTCATTTATCGATTTCATTCAATATACGCTGAGTAAATTTATCCTTCAAACAACTTCTATTTAAATCCCAATTCATTTAAATCAATTACTTACGTTCAACTTCATTATATCAAACATCAAATTGAAATAATTAAATTCCCCAAATCAATTCTTTAAATTACAAGTCTGACGTTAATTTCAATAAATCACGTTTTATTTCAATAAATCACATTTTATTTCTTGTTAAAGAAATTCAATTTTTTGAATGAAAAATCAATTAATAAAGAACTAAACTTCCCATAATCGAGACGTTTCAATTTCACTAATTTACTTACTTAAATAATTTTTCCAAAACTTTAATAAATAAAGAAACTCAATTTCATTTAGTAACAAAGTTCTAATTCACTCATTCAAAAGTTCAATGTCTCTTATCAAAGAATTCAATTTTTATTCAATTATCAAATAATTAAATCTCATTCAATTATTAAATAATTTCAAACATAATTATTAAATAATTTAAAAACTTAATAGTTACAAACTTGATTATAAATCCAAACTTAATTATTGAATCATTTTTACTTAATTATGAATTCAAACTTAATTATCAAATCATTTCAACTTAATTATAAATTCAACTTATAATTTCAAACTTAATTATAATTCCAAACTTAATTATAATTCCAAACTTAATTATAATTTCAAACTTAATTATTAAATGATTTCAAACTTAATAATTTCAAAACTCCATTACTACTAATTCCAAATTATTTATTAATAATTCCAAATTTAATTATTAAATAATTAAATTCCAAACAATGTTCTTTCATCAATTACTACGTTAATATTTGTTTCAGATTTCAATCTTTACATTTTCCTTTCATATTCCAACTTTATTTCAAAACTTATTCTTTGCTCGAATAAAATCATTATTTCAAATTATTGACCAATCGGATTTAATTTAATTCTCTATCCTAGGTCAGATTCATTTGGGTATATATCATTTCAACCCGATTCCAATTTCAATTCAAGATCAAACATAATAAAGGGAACTTGCAGTGTGATAACTGGGATGGTGTCAAAGTAAATAAACAAGCAATAACAACAATCAATAAAAATCCAATAATTAATTCAAATAATCCCGAAATAATCGTATTAATTCGCATTGTTGTTTGTGCGAATTAATATAATTATCTCTAGAATCTACACTATCATTTCATGTAGACTAAAAATTATTACATTTCGGTTTTTCCACTTGTCGTTCCATTCCAATTTCAAATTTATTACTACAACAATTAATCCAATATACGTTCAAAGGTTCAAAGTATAATTTGTCAAATACTACGTGTCAATTAACTTAACAATTAAAAAAGGTCATATTATTCAAGTTAAGTAATCAAATTCAACACATATGCTGATTCACAATTTTAAACTATCCTACGTCAAATTCAATTGCATAATATTTATCACTTTATACATTACAATTTACATCCAATATTAACAAAAATCAATCAATCAATTATCAACCCAACTGTATTATCATCGCATACATAATTAACAGATAATGGTGTCAGATGTCAAAAGTGAACTGATACATAAATAACAGTGCAATAAATAACAGTAGCATATTTCAATTGTCGTATCAATTGAAATCGAATTTAATAAATAAAAGAATATTAATCGCGAGTGATTGCTCACCTTCCAGGGCTAGAGAGATTTTGACAATAGAGCAAGCTATAAATTCCAAAGCAAAATGAGATAGTACGGATTTGGTGGAGAAAGCAGGCGCGACGCATCAAAAGCTGATAGATAGGAGTTGGCAAAACCAAGTTAGAACGGGATCGATGAAGATAATTAGTATGAGTGACTTATATATATATAAATATATATTACTATATATTTCAAGTTATATTCTAAAATCAATACTATTATTTTATATCATTAAATAGGAACTTGCGCATCTTATATACATTACCATATATATATTTGAAACTCCAACTTTAAGTACACTCTAAAATACAATATACTGAAGTACATTCTATTCTTTACAAATAAGATAATATAACGCTTAAAAACTTTACAAACTTATACCCATATAAACAAATAAAACTAGTTGCTTCAGACTATTTGAAAAAAAACATACAAATATAGCGTTTATATAATACTACCTATACAACCGAATATAAGCTCATATATGCATATATTTTTGAAATCGACAGTATATGAATAACATATGCCTGTAAAACACTATATACATAAGCTAAGGTAAACAATATATATTAAAAGTTGTTTCAAAACACACGTAACTTTAAAAAAATAAAACCTGACATATTATACAACTAATAAGCTTTCGCTCTCCAACCATTATACAAACCACTGACATCATATGCCTGGCTAATAGGTATTTACAACATATATTAACACTAAACTACGTACAATACTATATCTATATATTCAAATGACATATGAACAAATCTACTATAAAAACGTAAGCAACCTTTTATATATTTTACAACAAAACACTGTAAGTATAACTTATAACAGATACTATAGGTATAAATAACACTATAAGTATATATTCCCAGCAAAGTGAAACTGACACTAACAATATAAATAACATAGCTTGAACAATTTTTTTTTTTTATAAACAAAACTTATATACGTATATTTTAAAATATAAGATACATGTACATACCCCTTCCAACCACAGAAGGCTACAGATCTTAAAAATATATATAGGACCAGGACCAGCAAAGAAAACGTTCATATGCAACAAATAAATAAAATACATACCATTTAAACATATTTTATATAAAGCTTACTTATATTTGAAATCTGATATTTATAAACTAATATGAACTGATAGATAGACCAATACAACATTTATAAAACAGTACATACAATATAAAAAAATATTACGCAGATAATACTAATATCAGTTTAACTAACGAAACAAAATGTGCACCTCTGACTTATCAAAACATACCTTGAACAAGAGTATATTACAAAAAAAAATCTGAGTTGATAAAGTTGAGGTTAAAATGTAAAATATAAATCAGGTACAATATTACTAAAACCACTGCTTATAAAAATTAGATCAAACAGTTTTTAAATATATGAACACTGTAACTTGTGTATATATACATCATATTTTATAACCAATATTCTATCCTTAAAACCCATATATTTGAAATCAACGTGTATATATATATATATATATATATATATATACACACACACACACTTTAAATTTTAAACCCAATACAAAAATCAATAGATAAAAATAGAAACTCATACTTTAGAATCTATACTACATATTTCTAAACATTCGTATATGTTATTATTTATAAATATGAAGTAAAAGTTTCAGATAACTGGAAACAAACATATGATACACATAATTTTTAGCATATTATATATTCTAACCTATATTATATACCTTTATATAATAGAGGGAGTGAAGGTTGCAAGCTATAGGTGGAATGCATGGCTGGTAGATAAGGCGGAGCTTCGGTGGAGGTGCGGCCATTGGTGGAGGGTTGTCGCCGTGGTGGGTTGGTGGTCAGCTGCTGGTTGCGCGGATGAGGCCGATGGGAGAGGCAGTGGAAGTTTCAGTCGGTGCTTGGTCGTGGAGGAAGGAGGCTCGGCCTCAGGTGATGGTGGTTGCGCGGGCGGTGGAGGAAGCATGGTCGGCTGAGTTTGCCGTGGTTGGAGGCAATGCCGGTGGTGGGTCCGGGCATGGGTGTTTGGCGAGGTAAGAGGAGGGTAGGTTGAGTTCTTGGCTACAGGCGAAATAAGGGAGGTTGATAAATAATGTTGGCTACCAGATGAAATTGAGAAGGCAACAGGAACAAATGTGAATGGGAGAGGAATGTGAATGGGAGGACGTGCTGGATTTGGACAAAAATATACAGGCCATATAAACTTTTCTCTATTTTAAACTCTGTTTGTTTCAACGCAAGAGAAAAAGAAGTAGCGAATGAAAATGAATGGCCGATCGAAATTCAAGGTGGACGTTGGAATAGCAATAGCCAGTGGTTGAATTCTGTGTATCATTGATTGTTCGTTGCTGACAGCTTTATCTCTACGAACAACGAAGGGACGTAGGAAAACAAAAGGGTTAAAACGAGTACCGACACGGCTAACCGTCTTGCAGATTTCACTGTGTATCGGACTTCAGAATGCAGAAATAAATATACTGTAGGGATCGGCACGACGAGACGATTAAAATGGCATAGGGATATCAGTGGTATGATTTGAATTATAAAATTCGAATTTTTATACCAGTGAAAAATGCATAAAAATCGCAGAAAAATAAGATCGACGGAGCCAAAGATGTCCGAATTTGAAAAAACGAAAAACTGACAACTTGCTCAAAAGATGTTTTAGAATTTTTCTATGTAAAAATATTTTGGTTTTGAAAATGTTTTATTTTCATCGCTTTTTAACCGATTAGATTGAAGTAAATTTACGCGCGAAATAAACTTTCATATTTTCGGACGAAAATTTACTTGTTGCTATGTTTAACTAGACGCATTCCAATTATCAAATTTATATTTCAAAATTTAATCGTTAAAATTTCACACATTTCAATTAGTAACGTTATTAAAACCGGTTAAATTTACGGGTCGTTACAGCCCGTCACAGTACGTGGCCTAGATCACCGTACCGAGAAGCCACCCTAACTCCCCTGCAACACAAGGCCGGGACCATTCCTTACTGAACAGTCCTGAACAAGACAACCCCGGCAGTTGTCCGGATCAACCGCCCCACACAGCCGAATAAAAAGGGACTTCTAGACAGGAGTAAATCTTGCTCTCAGTGGGAGCTACCCACGAAGCCTTGCTGCACCTCCCCTGTTTTATCCATTCCCGGTTGATGAGGCTTGAGGCTGCGATTACCTTTATAGAACACATTTATCTTAGAATGCTCATCGTACGCCTGACGATGTGCTGAAAGCATTCAATCCATACAAGTTCGTTCCGGGTTTGAACGAAACCGAAGGCACTATCTCATTGCACTCAATTTGGGATCACCCTCAGAGTCAACGACCATAGCCCTTGCACTCTAATCTCCATCTCGAATCTATAAGTACTATTCCGTCAAACTCATTACGGAATCACCCACAGAGTTATACTGACGTATAGCCCTTACACCTCGAGTCTTCACTTGCTCCACTTGGATTAACGACCTAACGTTTAATTGGAATCGATGTGGTTTTCGGATTCCAAATATGGAAACCCGATCCCGGTCTCATCGAAACCAAACGCCATTTTAATGTCCAAGTTGTACTTAAGGGATTTAAACAGTTTAACTTATTCAGGATGATATAAACAGATAGATGAATAACATTATCACAATAGATAATTCATATCAACATTCATCTCACAAAGCAGCATATCACAAATATCATAGACATCCAAATCATCCAGTATCAACCAATCACCCAATATCAATCATCCAGTATCATTCAACATCCAATATCAATCACTTAATATCAACCATTCAATATTAATCAATCACCCATAGCTGAATTGATTAACTCTTAATTAATTTAATTAACCTTTAATTAAATTAATTACTATCCTTTAATCATTTGGATTATTGATTTATTACAAATCAAATTCATTATCATCTCTTAATGATCTTCTTTAATTAATCTTCCTAGATTAATTATCTTTAATTACATTCAAGTAATTATCCTTAACTATATTCAGTAATTAATCTCTAATTACTATCATTAATTACAAAATTAATGATCCTTGATTAATTAATTAACTATAATTAATTACATTAATCCTTAATTAATTACAATTAATTAATCATATTTAAATTAATTACTTAAATTAATTACTTCATTAATTATATTAATTAATAATTCTTATTAATTAATAATCCTATAATTAAACATTTAAATTGTAATTAATTATTAAAGTAATTAATTAAGGATTAATTATTGATTAATAATTACTTAATGAAGTAATTAAGATTAATTAATTGGATTAATTAATCAAGGATTAATATAATTAATTTGGAAATAATTGATTAAGAAGTTAATTAATTAAGATAAGTAATTACAAATTGATAATTACTGTTTATGATTAACGAGGTGATTAATTACAAGTTAATTAACTGTAGTGACCCGACTTCCCACTCCCGGAAAATCGCATCACTAATTAAGAAAGAAAGGGATAGAAGAAGAAAAGAAAGAGAAGAAAAAGAAACAACACATCAGAATCTCACAGCGGAACGATTTAAATATAATATTGAACATATACATAGTATCATATACATCAGAGTACACAACTAAACATCTCAAATTTAGACAGTTATAACATTTCTGTCTAATACAATACAAGGTCATCATATAGAATATCAACACAGCGGAAACTCTAGCCATATATCTACACGCTGAAGCCTCCTGCTCCATAGCTCCTCCAGATTCGTCAAGAGATAACCTGAATCACTTGACTACTCATATATAATATGAGTACCCAAGAGTTTAATAAAACAGAAAATAAACACTCGGGTCAGACAGGGGTCTGGTGTGAGTAAACGGTTTAAGATTGCTTAACTTTAGAAAATCCTTTAAAAACAAAAGGTATCACGTAAGACTTCCCACACATAAACATGGAAAAGTTTTTACCTTACGCTAACCAAAACATTTGATAGGAAATCCAGTGATATTATAATAGTGTCTAGGGTTTTCAAGTAAATATGAAATAGCCGAAATTGTTACATTTATTAAATTCCAGCTACATAGGTATACAAACAAAACCGTAGGGTCTCGTAGGGAAAACGGGTTTCCATCAATGGCAGGGCTACTGGGGTACCGCCCGTCACAGTACGTGGCCTAGATCACCGTACCGAGGAGCCACCCTAACTCCCCTGCAACACAAGGCCAGGACCATTCCTTACTGAACAGTCCCGAACAAGACCACCCCGCAGTTGGCTGCAATTCCAACCGCCCACTAAGCCGAAATAAAAGGGACATCTAGACAGGGATGTATCTCGCTCTCCAGTGGGAGCGACCCACGAAGCCTTGCTGCACCTCCCCTATTTTAGCCATTCCCGGTTGATGAGGCTTGAGGCTGCGATTACCTTTATAGGACCAATTATCTTAGAATGCTCATCGTCCGTCTGACGATGTGCTGAAAGCATTCAATCCATACAAGTTCGTTCCCGGTTCGAACGAAATCGAAGGCACTATCTCGTTGCACTCATTTTGGAATCACCCTCAGAGTCAACGACCATAGCCCTTGCACTCTGATTCACCATCTCGAATCTATAAGCACTATTCCGTCAAACTCATTACGGAATCACCCCACAGAGTTATACTGACGTATAGCCCTTACATCTCGAGTCTTCACTTGCTCCACTTGGATTAACGACCTAACGTTTAATTGGAATCGATGTGGTTTTCGGATATCCAAATATGGAAACCCGATCCCGGTCTCATCGAAACCAAACGCCATTTTTAATGTCCAAGTTATTCTTAAGGGATTTAAATAATAGATATTTAGAAATATCACTTAACATAAATGGATGTATCATATTACACAGATAGATAAGAATCTATTATCACACGCATCCATACATATCACATAGCAGCATATAAATCACATCTCAGATATAACATATTCACATCATCACCCATCAATCAATGTCATCCAACAACAACCAATATCATTAACTCATCCAATGATATATATCATCCAATCATTAATCATTCAAAATCAAGTTTGATTCAAACCTGATTAATTTAATTAATCCTTAAATTAAATTAATCCTTAATTAATCACTTAATTAATTACTCTTAATCCCTTTTATTAATTAATCATTAATCAAATAATTTTAAATCTTTAATTAATTAATACTTTAATTAATAGCTAAAGTGATTAACTCTTAATCACTTTTACTTAATTACTTTTAATAAAACAATTATACTTTATTTAATTACCTTTAGTAATTAACCACTTAATTACTTCACCAAGGAATTATACTTAATCAACTCCAAAGTGATTATCTTTAATTAATCACAAGTTAATTATTTAATTAACTATTTAACTTAATCATTTAAAATTAATTAAATGATTCTTAACTTCTTATATTATAAAGATTCTTAATTAAGAAAACATTGTCTTAATGAAATTATTCATATTAATCTATAACACTTAATTATGAATAATAATTGAATTATCACAATTATTTATCTTTAGATAAATAAAATTCTAATTTACATAATATAAATCCTCATTATAATTGATTATAAAATCCTTAGACATTATACTTTATTTAAAGTAAAATATAATCTTTAGAAATCAATTTATAAACAAACACATTTAAATTAAGTTTTTAAAATCTTTAAACCTTTCCAAATTTATTTATTAAAGTTTAATACAAATTTTATTTTAAAACTTCCAATATTTTATTACCTTTCTTAATTGTTTGATGCTCTGACAGTTGGTATCAGAGCTGACCCTACGGTTTTGTTTTATACTTTGAACATTATAAACAAAACGCTAGGCTCTGATACCACTGTAACGACCCAACTTCCAAACTCCAGGAAGTCGCATCGCTAATAAGAAAGAAAGGGATAGAGAATAGAAAGAAAGAGAAGAAGAAGAAAACAACACATCAGAATCTAAACAGCGAAACGAATAAATTATATTCAAAACATAAAATATTTACATAGTTTACAACCACTATCAGAGTACACAGATATTCAACATATACTAGACAGTTATAAACACATGTCTAGTATTTACAACATAATACAATCTCAGAGACAACACAGAACACACAGCGGAATACTAATATCCTATGCAGAAGCCTCCTGCTCCATTGCTCCTCTAATACTCGTCAAAGCTAACCCGAATCCTAACCTGAATCCCTTGGCTACTCGTAAAAATTTGAGTACCCAAGAGTTTATGAAAAACAAAAATAAACTCCGGGTCAGACATGGGTCTGGTGTGAGTAACAGGTTAAAGTTGCTTAACTTTCAAAAACCTTTGAAAAGAAAGGTATCACGTAAGACTTCCCACACATAAACATGGAAAAGTTTTTACCTTACGCTAACCAAAACATTTGATAGGAAATCCGATGATATTATAATAGTGTCTAGGGTTTTCAAATAAATATGAAATAGCCGAAATTGTTACATTTATTAAATTCCAGCTACTAGCTACAAAAGTGGGTAATACAATCAAAACCGTTGGAACTTATTGGATTTTGGATTCCATACAATGGCAGGGCTACTGGGCTACCGTCCGTCACAGTACGTGGCCTAGATCACCGTACCGAGGAGTACTCCTACTCCCCTGCAACACAAGGCCGGACCCGTTCCTTACTGAACAGTTCCGAACAAGACAACCCCGGCAGTTGTCGCGAACCACTGCCCCACACAGCCGAATATAAAGGGACTTCTTGACAGGGATCAATCTTGCTTTCCAGTGGGAGCTACCCACGAAGCCTTGCTGCACCTCCCCTGTTTTAGCCATTCCCGGTTGATGAGGCTTGAGGTTACGATTACCTTTATAGGACATCAAATCTTAGAATGCTCATCGTCCGCCGGACGATGTGTTGAAAGCATTCAATCCATACAAGTTCGTTCCGGGTTCGAACGAAACCGAAGGCACTATCTCGTTGCACTCATTATTGGAATCACCCTCAGAGTCTACGACCATAGCCCTTGCACTCTGATTCACCATCTCGAATCTATAAGCACTATTCCGTCAAACTCATTACGGAATCACCCACAGAGTTATACTGACGTATAGCCCTTACACCTCAAGTCTTCACTTGCTCCACTTAGATTCACGACCTAACTTTTAATTGGAATCGATGTGGTTTTCGGATTCCAAATATGGAAACCCGATCCCGGTCTCATCGAAATCGAAAGCGTGTCTTTTAGGTCCAAGTTGTTTTAAGTTTAAAACAATTCAATTTAAACTATCTATATACACACAGATAGATACTTCACATCATCATAATAGATAATCAACAATATTATCATAAACAAGTAATCATCACAAATTTATAATCTATATTACCATCATCCATAGATAACTCATACCATCACAATGCAACCAAAGCATCCATAACACACAATACTATTTATCTCTTGTCTGAGATTCAAACCATTCTAGTCAAACCATATCATTCATTCATGAGCAAAGATCTATAATCACACCATCTATAATTAATTTAAAATGAATTAAATTAATTACTTCTATCTCTAATTAATTTAAAGTGAATTAAATTAATTACTTATCTTTAATTAATTTTAAATGAATTAAATTAATTACTTCCTTATTTAATACTTGCTTACTTAACTCTTAATTGATTTCCAATCAATCAAATAATTATCCTCAAATTAATCACCTTAATTAATCACCCTTGATTAATTATCCCTTAATTACATTCAAGTAATTATCTTAATTAATTTTACAAATTAATTATCCTTAACCAATATCAGTAATTAACCTTTAATTACTTCATTAATTATCACATTAATTAATTACTTCCTTAATCACTTATCATTGATTAATTAATCCTAATTAATTAATCCTTAATTACATCATTAATCATATTAATTAATGATCCTTAATTAAATTTAAATTAATTACTTATTTAAATTAATTCCATTAAGTAATTAATCTTAATTAAACCACAATTATTAATCATTTTTGATTAATTACATTTAGTAATTAAACACCCTTAATTACTTCTTTAATTACTTCTAAATTAATTACAATTAATAATTAATTAATTTATTAATTATCCCTGATTAAATTCATTAGTAATTAATTACTCTTAATTAATTAAATCACTTAATTATTTCAAACAACTCAATTAATAAATGCTTGAATTAATTTCATTAAGCAATTAATTATTAATCACTTCACAAAGTAATTAATCCCAAATATCATACTTTAATTAATTACTTCCAGTAATTTATTTATCTTAATTACTTCTCTAAGTAATTATTTCTCAATGATTTCTTATCATCTCATTTAATGATTATTCTAAATTAATTAAAGTTAATTAATTAATTTAAACTAATCCAATTAATAAATTAATTACAAAGAGTAATTAATATCTTTAATTATTCCATAAAATAATCAGACTTAATTAAGTTTCATAATTGATTATCTTGATTAACTAATCCAATTAATTATCAAAATTAATTACATTAATTAATTAATAAATAATCACAAGTTAATGACCCTCATTAACTTATTAACAAATTCTTAATTACCTTTCTTAAGTAATTAACTTAAATTAATTACAAATTTAATTAACCTTAATTAATTTCAAATCTTTAATTAATTAAACAAATTAATTAATTAAATTATTTAAATTACCTTACAAATTTAATGAAACAAAGATCATTAAATCTTAAATTTACTTTTAAAACTAAAACATTTCTTATTCATGATTACTTTATTATTAATAAAGTAATTTAAATCAATTTAACTTAAAATTGTTTTCAAGTTACATTTTTAAATTTTAAATTTAAAAAGAAATCAAACTTAACTTAAACAAAGTTTTAAAAACATTTTAAAATCCTTTAAAGCTTTATTCTTATTTTATAAAAGAAGTTATAAGAAATTTAAACTCCAAATTCATTTAAAAATACAAATCATATTTAAATATGTTTGAACCACCAATTTGTTTAAACATTTAAATTCCTTTTTAAACTTCCTTAATTTTCAAACATTGTTTCAAAATTGAAGTTTGATTCTAGATTTAAACTTATGTTTAAATCCTTACTTAAATTTAAAGCTTATCCTAAATTAAAATATTTAAACCCTTGAAGTTGTTTAAACATTTTGTTTTAAAATTTAAATTTAAATTTCAAACCTGGATTCAAAACTCATTTGAAATTTAAATTTTAAATTTGGCTTAAATTCTGTTTCAAACCCTGCATTAAATTTTAAAACAAATCTGAATTGGAAATATATACAGGTTTCAGTGAAACCTGTAATAACAGGGGATACCCGAGACCCCTTTTATTTTCTTCGAGCAGAACCCACAAAAACTTCGAGCGAAACTTGAGTTGACTCGAGTATCGACCCGAGTCAAAACAAACACAGCAAACCCAAACCTTTCCCCTGACACTCCTTCTTCACCGTGCATATGCACGGTGGCTGTAGCCACCTCCGGCCACCACCAAATCTTCCAGCAAGTCAAAGTCCATCCCTGGAACCCATTACGACCATCACAAACTCACCTCCCCTTCGAAATCGAAATCGAGTTCCTCCTTCCAAATACAAACCTGGCAACAGTGATGGAAACATCACCACCAACCTGGAAAAAATTCCCCAACCTCTCTCCTCCGGCCATCGGAGGCTCTGGGACTCCGGCCATCTCCTCTTCAATACCTAAGCTAACTTCACCTCAAAAATTGTAGCTCTCGATCACCTATAACATCTATGCCGACCAAAAGTTTCTGCACTACCCAAACTAGGTTTAGGAACTTCAATCCTTCACCGCAGCTATCACAATTAATTATTCGGCTATCTGACAATTTTGCCGAAACCCCTGATCACTCAACTCCCTTCAGAAAGAATCACGAACTTCCAAACCAACCAGATCACCAAAGACATTCCAAAACATCATTTCTGGTTAAACCAAAAATGCCTATTTTATTCTTTACTAAAAATTATGATTTTAGTTTTAAAAATCATGTTACTGGTTAATGATTCAGTTTACACTCTTGAACTGATAAATTAGGATGTTAAAATTTTGCTCAAACTAACACTTGCCTGTTCTATTTGGTCTTCCAGAGACATGCAAGTTTATTTAACTTGTTTTAAAAAAATTTAAGCTTACTCTATGATCTAACAGACATATTTATTTAATACTTAAATCCAAATATAGATTGGATCAAGGGGTAGTAATTTTTGAATAAGTCTTTAACTTAAGAATTTGGTAATCAAAGATGTTACAGGCTATACATATACACAGCACATTTATTTACATACAGAAAGTTATCAAACACAACCATATGTTCACACAAAAACAAAATTTTCATAGAAATAATCATGCAACAAAAACATATACTTAAATCTTTAAAATTTGTGATGTTACTCACCTGTCTTAAGCATGCAGAACAGAGTAGAGATGGAACAGAGCTCTATTTTTTTTTCTGAAAAGCCTTTTGTTTTGAATTTCAAAAACCAGTGTGCTTTGCTTTAAAACTGTAATTTGCATGCTAATAAACTTAAACTTGCTGATCCAAGCTTGCAGTTGCATGCTTATGGAATTTTGAAAACTGAGTTGCAGGCTATGTACAGGAATTGTAATGCTTTGAAAATGTGTAGATTTGATTTGCAATGATATGCTGTGATGGTTTGAATTCCCAGGTTGAAGAAGAAGGAAATGCAGGCAATTTCATTTTGCTTTTAAAAGAAATTACAGGTTTATGGAAACTGTGTAATCCTGATTTAGTAATAGGCTACTGATTTGATTTTTGAAGAAGAACAAATTTGATTATGGATTTGATTCTCAGATTTAAAAGTTTTTTGAAACAAATTGTTTCAGCCGAGATCTTTCTTTTCTTAAAAAAAAAATGAACATTAGAAGAAAAATGAGGATGAAGAAAAAAACATGTTTTATACAAGATAAAAATGATATATTTAAAAATTAAAAGAAAAACAAAATAAAAAGTACACTTGTATAAAGAGATTACACTTGTCAAATAAGAAGATTAATTGTTTACACTTGTCATTACACCTTTCAAAATAATAACATGTATTTTATAAATGAAATTTTATTTCTTTTTATTTTATTTTAAAAGTAAATAAAACTCTTTCATTTTATTTGTATTTATATATGAGTAAGTTATTTTCATAAGTAAATGTATATACATTCCTTTTTTTAAAGAAAATGAAGTGAAACAATTTATATAAAAATGAAAACTTATTTACAAGATTCATATAGGTTTATTCATTTGAATTTCAAAATTAAATCAAATTCAAATGCTATCTATACATTAAAAATTCCACTTAAAACAAATTTATCAACATATTTAAATTTTAAAATAATAACATTGTCTTTTAAAAATCTTATCTATATTTATACTTTTATTATTTGAAAATAACCCATTTATCAATTTTAAATTATTTATAAGAAATTATAAATTTCTTATCTTATTTATCTTAATTACATATATTAATGTTTAATGTTTAAATGGTATTTTAAATTTACTTATATAGTTCCAAATTATAATTATTAAGCTATACTCAAAAAGAAATAAAATAAACTTTTGTTTATCTTATAAAATTTAAACTATATTTAAAATACAATTATACAATTTAAAACAATTACTTTAAGTATTTTAAACAATTAGTTATTTATTAAATAAAATAATAATTTCCAAATCATTTAAAATGAATATTTAAAAATAAGATTTTACTTGTTCATTTAACTTCAAATTAAACTTATCTATTCACAATATATATATAAATATACATGCATACATTATAAATAGGAAAACAATTTATTGGTTTTTTTTCTAAAAGATAAAGTTTATTAATTACAAATTTATTTAATTGGATTATTAAATCAAGTTAATTTTTATTAAAATTTTATCAAATCAATTTAATTTTAAATATATCATTTTTATCTTGTATAAAACATGTTTTTTTTCTTCATCCTCATTTAAATCATTGCTTATGGATGCTATTGATTGAATGGTTGTGGTCTCAGTAATGAGATTAGTCGTATCTGTATGATATGGATGATTGGCTTAAGTATGATGGTTTGTGATGGATTATTTGGTTGTGATGATTATCTGTTTATGGATGATACAGATTATCTGTTTATGATATGAATGTAATTATCTATTGTGAGATGTAGTTTATCTATCTATGTGAAATAGATAACAATGAATAAGTTAATTATTTAAACCCTTAAGTACAACTTGGACATTAAAATGGCGTTTGGTTTCGATGAGACCGGGATCGGGTTTCCATATTTGGATATCCGAAAACCTCATCGATTCCAATTAAACGTTAGGTCGTTAATCTAAGTGGAGCAAGTGAAGACTCGAGGTGTAAGGGCTATACGTCAGTATAACTCTGTGGGTGATTCCGTAATGAGTTTGACGGAATAGTACTTATAGATTCGAGATGGAGATTTAGAGTGCAAGGGTTATCGTCGTTAACTATGAGGGTGATTCCAATACGAGTGTAACAAGATAATGCCTTCGGTTTCGTTCGAACCCGGAACGGACTTGTATGGATTGAATGCTTTCAGAACATCGTCAGGTGGACAATGAGCATTCTAAGATCGATATGTTCTATAAAGGTAATCGTAACATCAAGCCTCATCAACCGGGAATGGCTAAAACAGGGGAGGTGCAGCAAAGCTTCGTGGGTAGCCCCCACTTGAGAGCAAGATTTATCCCTGTCTAGAGGTCCCTTTATATTCGGCTGTGTGGCAGATGGTGACGACCAATCTGCGGGGTAGTCTTGTTCGAAACTGTACAGTAAGGAACGGGTCCGGCTTTGCGTTGCAGGGGAGTGGGAGTACTCCTCGGTACGGTGATCTAGGCCACGTACTGTGACGGGCGGTACCCCAGTAGCCCTGCCATTGATGGAAACCCAATTTTCCCTACGAGACCCTACGGTTTTGTTTGTATACCTATGTAGCTGGAATTTAACAAATGTAAAGTTTTATGTGATATATTATAATTTATTCGATTCCGCTGTGAGATTATGATGTTGTCTGTTCTTTCTTTCCTTTCTTTTCTCTTTTCTATCCCTTTCTTTCTTCTTAGCGATGCGACTTCCTGGAGTGTGGAAGTTGGGTCGTTACAACGTGGTTTAATTCACTTTAAATTAATTAGAGATAGAAGTAATTAATTTAATTCATTTTAAATTAATTATAGATGGTGTGATTATAGATCTTTGCTCATGAATGAATGATATGGCTTGACTTGAATGGTTTGAATCTCAGACATGAGATAAATAGTATTGTCTTATGAATGCATTGGTTGCATTGTGATGGTATGAGTTATCTATGGATGATGGTAATATAGATTATAAATTTGTGATGATTACTTATTTATGATAATATTGTTGATTATCTATTATGATGATGTGAAGTATCTATCTGTGTGTATATAGATAGTTTAAATTGAATTGTTTTAAACTTAAAACAACTTGGACCTAAAAGACACGCTTTGGATTTCGATGAGACCGGGATTGGGTTTCCATATTTGGATATCCGAAAACCACATCGATTCCAATTAAACGTTAGGTCGTGAATCTAAGTGGAGCAAGTGAAGACTTGAGGTGTAAGGGCTATACGTCAGTATAACTCTGTGGGTGATTCCGTAATGAGTTTGACGGAATAGTGCTTATAGATTCGAGATGGTGAATCAAAGTGCAAGGGCTATGGTCGTTAACTCTAAGGGTGATTCCAATAATGAGTGCAACGAGATAGTGCCTTCGGTTTCGTTCGAACCCCGAACGAACTTGTATGGATTGAATGCTTTCAGCACATCGTCAGGCGGACGATGAGCATTCTAAGATTTGATGTCCTATAAAGGTAATCGTAGTCTCAAGCCTCATCAACCGGGAATGGCTAAAACAGGGGAGGTGCAGCAAGGCTTCGTGGGTAGCTCCCACTGGAGAGCAAGATTGATCCCTGTCTAGAAGTCCCTTTATATTCGGTTGTGTGGGGTAGTGGTTCGCAACAACTGCCGGGGTTGTCTTGTTCGGAACTGTTCAGTAAGGAACGGGTCCGGCCTTGTGTTGCAAGGGAGTGGGAGTACTCCTCGGTACGGTGATCTAGGCCACGTACTGTGACGAGCAGTACCCCAGTAGCCCTGCCATTGTATGGAATCCAAAATCCAATAAGTGCCAACGATTTTGATTGTATACCTATGTAGCTGGAATTTAATAAATGTAACAATTTCGGCTATTTCATATTTATTTGAAAACCCTAGACACTATTATAATATCATCAGATTTCCTATCAAATGTTTTGGTTAGCGTAAGGTAAATTTTTTTCCATGTTTATGTGTGGGAAGTCTTACGTGATACCTTTCTTTTCAAAAGTTTTTCAAAAGTTAAGCAACTTTAACCTGTTACTCACACCAGACCCATGTCTGACCAGGAGTTTATTTTGCTTTTCATAAACTCTTGGGTGCTCAAATTTTTACGAGTAGCCAAGGGATTCAGGTTAGGATTCGGGTTAGCTTTGACGTGTATTGGAGAGCAATGGAGCAGGAGGCTTCTGCGTAGGATATTAGTATTCCGCTGTGTGTTCTGTGTTGGTTCTGAGATTGTATTATGTTGTAAATACTAGACAGGTGTTTATAACTGTCTAGTATGTGTTGTATTATCTGTGTACTCTGGTAGTGATTGTAAACTATGTAAATATTTTATGTTATTAATATAATTTATTCGTTCCGCAGTTTAGATTCTGATGTGTTGTTCTTCTTTCTTCTCTTTCTTTCTTTCTATTCTCTATCCCTTTCTTTCTTATTAGCGATGCGATTTCCTGGAGATAGGAAGTTGGGTCGTTACAGGATGAAATTCAGGTTTTAAAAATCTGTTTTTAAAAAAAAAATCTTTTACTCATCTTTGAAAAACAGAAGACAGAGACCGCACTTCTTTCTCACTTCATTGATTAATTATCTTATAATTAATCACATTTATTAATAAATTAATTAAACAATTAATTATTCATTAATTTCATTAATGAACTCTAATTAATTTATTAATAAATGTGATTAATTATAAGATAATTAATCAATGAAGTGAGAAAGAAGTGCAGTCTCTGTCTTCTGTTTTTCAAAGGTGAGTAAAAGATTTTTTTTAAAAACAGATTTTTAAAACCTGAATTTCATCAAGTTACTCATTCCCAAGAACATGATGAAATTCACTTCGATTTCTAATCTAAAAATCAAGGTACATATTGCAACACAAAGCCGGACCCGTTCCTTACTGAATAGTTCCGAACAAGACCACCCCACAGATTGGTCGTCACCAACTGCCACACAGCCGAAATATAAAGGGACCTCTAGACAGGGATAAATCTTGCTCTCAAGTGGGTGCGACCCATGAAGCTTTGCCGCACCTCCCCTGTTTTAGCCATTCCCGGTTGATGAGGCTTGAGGCTACGATTACCTTTATAGGACATATCAATCTTAGAATGCTCATCGTCCACCTGACGATGTTCTGGAAGCATTCAATCCATACAAGTTCGTTCCGGGTTCGAACTAAACCGAAGGCATTATCTCGTTACACTTGTATTGGAATCACCCTCAGAGTTAACGACGATAACCCTTGCACTCTAAATCTCCATATCGAATCTATAAGTACTATTCTGTCAACTCATTACGGAATCACCCACAGAGTTATACTGACGTATAGCCCTTACACCTCGAGTCTTCACTTGCTCCACTTGGATTAACGACCTAACGTTTAATTGGAATCGATGTGGTTTTCGGATATCCAAATATGGAAACCCGATCCCGGTCTCACCAAAACCAAACGCCAATTTAATGTCCAAGTTGTACTTAAGGGTTTAAATAATTAACTTATTCATTGTTATCTATTTCTCATAGATAGATAAACTACATCTAGCAATAGATAATCACATTCATATCATAATCGGATAATCTATATCATTATCACAAATAGATAATCATCACAACCAAATAATCCATCACAAACCATCATACTTAAATCAATCATCCATATCATACAAATACAACTAATCTCATCACTGAGATCACAACCATTAAATCAATAACATCCATAAGCAATGATTTAATCATCAATTATAATTAATTTAAAATGAATTAAATTAATTTCAACCATCTCTAATTAATTTAAATTCTGCTTAACATCCATTAATTAATTAACCTAGTTAATTAATTATCCACTAAGTATTTAACTTGATTAAACAACTTTGATTAATCATTCACTAATTACAATAAGTAATTAGTCTTTAATTAAATTCATAAATTAATTAACCTTAATCATAAGTAATTAACCTTTAATTACTCATTTATTAATTAGTTATAATTAATTATATTTATCCTTAATTAATTACAATTAATTAATCACTTAATTAATTAATTATTACTTAATTAAACAATCCTTAATTACATCATTAATTAAAATAATTAATGATCTCTAATATTTAAATAAATTACTTAATTAAAATTAATTGCATTTAGTAATTAATCCAATTATTAATCACCTTGATTAATATCAAATTAAATAATTACTATCTTTAATTACTTATTTATAAATTAATTAACCAATAATTAATCATTAATTAATTCCTTAATTAATTACAAAAGTAATTATCCAAATTACTAATTACATTCCAGTAATTATAAAGTAGTCCTGCTATTGATGGAAACCCAATTTTCCCTACGAGACCCTACGGTTTTGTTTGTATACCTATGTAGCTGGAATTTAATAAATGTAACAATTTCGGCTATTTTTGTATTTTATTTTGAAAACCCTAGACACTATTATAATATCACTGGATTTCCTATCAAACGTTTTGGTTAGCGTAAGGTAAAAACTTTTCCATGTTTATGTGTGGGAAGTCTTACGTGATACCTTTTGTTTCAAAGGATTTTCTAAAGTTAAGCAACTTTTATCCCCGTTTACTCACACCAGACCCCTGTCTGACCTGAGTGTTTATTTTCTGTTTTATTAAACTCTTGGGTACTTATATTACGTATGAGTAGTCAAGTGTTTCAGGATTGCTTTGACGAGTTCTGGAGGAGATAATGGAGCAGAAGGGTTCGGCGTGTAGATATATTTGGTAGTTCCGCTGTGTTTGAGTTGTATCTGTTTCTCTGATGTACTTGAATTGTAATAGCTAGACAGATGTTTATAACTGTCTAGTTTTGTGTTGTATTAGCTTTATTACTCTGATGTATAGGATACTATGTAAAGTATTATGTGATATATTATAATTTATTCGATTCCGCCGTGAGATTATGATGTTGTCTGTTCTTTCTTTCCTTTCTTTTCTCTTTTCTATCCCTTTCTTTCTTCTTAACGATGCAACTTTCTGGAGTGTGGAAGTTGGGTCGTTACAACGTGGTAAAATCTGTAGTTAGAGGCTTTAGTCTCGAAGTAGGAATTTAGTTTCTCGGGTTACTCTGTAACATGTAAGTTTCAGGTTACAGACCTGTTTTCTTTTAATCTGGATTTTAAATATTTAAAATCTAAAGTTTATGTTTAAAGGAAAATTTAAGTTTAAAATCAAATACAAGTTGTAATTTTTGATTTAAATTCAAGTTTGTATTTTTTTGATTTAAATTCAAATTCCAGGTTTTTAAACCTGTTTTCTGTTTTTTTTCAAAATCTGAGTTTGAACTGTTTAAATCTGCAGTTTTATGTTTTGATTAAAATTTAAGAGTAAATTCAAATGCAGGTTTGAATTTCAGATTCAAATTTAAATTCCAGTTTTTAAAATAAAATAAAAGTTTCTGAAATTAAATTTAGATAACTATTTGTTTTGGTAAAATAGTTTAAACTTTTTAATAATAAGAATTTAGAAATGTGAGTAGATTTAAAGTTATTTAAAATCTGGAAATTCAAAAGTTAAATTTGAATTTCAGTTTTAAATTTTAAAGAAGGTTTAAAATTTGAAGTTTAAATTAAAAGTAAATTTAAGTTATCAAAAGTTTTGAAATGAATTTAACTTTAAAATTTTTATATAACATTTGTTAGATTTGCAATTTAAATAAGTTTAAATTTATTTAAAACTTTGATAAGTTTAAAATTATTCTATTTTAAACTTGAATTTAAATTGAAATTTAAAGGTAATTTCAAAAGTACTTAGTTTTGAATTAAATTGTTTTAAACATAATTAAGTTATGTTTTATTTTGGAAATTTGATTAAGAATTAATTAATAAGGTAATTAAGATTTATCAATTAATTTAATAAATTAATTAAATTAATTATTAATAATTGATTAATGATTAATCAATTTGGAATTAGGATCATTAATTAAGTTATTAGTTAATGATAAATGAATATTAATTATGTAATTAAGTTTAAATTAAGGTTAATTAATTTAATAATTAACTTTAATTAATGAATGATTAAAGATAATTTAATTTGTAATTAATTTAAGTTAATTACTTTATAAAATAATTTGAGGATGGTTAATGAAGGTCATTAACCATGATTATTTAACAATTAATTAATTTGGTTAATTTTTATAATTAATTAGATTAATTAATTTAATAATAATCATTTATAAATGGTTAGAGAGTAATTACTTGATAAAGTAATTAAGAAATTAATTACTTAATGTAATTAATTTAGTTTAATATGATTGTTTAATTTAGAGTAATTAATTTAAGGATTAATTAAGGATCATTAATTATTTTAATTAATGATGTAATTAAAGTTGATTAATTATGATTAATTAATCAATAATAGGTAATTAAAGGTAATTAATTAATTTAATTAATTAAGGATTAAGATAATTAATTATGATTAATTAATTAGTTGAAGTAATTAAAGGTTAATTACTGTTTAGTTGGGAATAATTAATTTGTGAAATTAATTAAGGATAATTAGTGATTAATTAAAGTAATTTATGATTGATTAATTGATTGTAATCAATTAAATGATTGAGTAAGCAAGATTTGTATTAATGAAGTAATTAATTTAATTTAAATTAATTAAAGAAGAAGTAATTAATTTAATTCATTTTAAATTAATTAGTAATAGAGATAGTTAATTTAATTCATTTTAAATTAATTATAGGATGATGAGTAAATCATTACTTATGGATGAATGGTTGAACTTGATTGTCTTGGATGCTTTAAGATCTCAATAATGAGATAAATAATATTGTGTGGTATGGATGTTTGATTGTATTGTGATGATAACTTAGGTTATCTATTGTGATTATGATATATGGATATCTATTTGATATTGATAATGTAGGTTACCTGTATTTGATAATGGTAGATTATCAGTTATGATTTATAAGTTATCTATCTGTGTGTATATAGATACTGTAATTGTTTTAAAACCTTTAAACAACTTGGACCTTAAAAGACACGCTTTGGTTTTTGATGAGACCGGGATTGGGTTTCCATATTTGGATATTTGAAAACCACATCGATTCCAAATAACGTTAGGTCGTGAATCAAATTGGAGCTTAGTGAAGACTCGAGGTGTAAGGACTATGAGTCATTATAACTCTGTGGCACTACAAGAAAACATGTCTTTAGTTGCATTTATTGGTAGCGTTTATGGTGTGAATGCAACCAATATTATTTTAAACCTTTTTTCCCCTTATTTTTGTTTTACTGTAACGTGAACAAAATTTACCGCCTATACCCGCGAATAGCCAAACCCTTGTCACGTTTATTCACCTTTTCCCTCTTTCCCCAAATTTTCCCTCCACTTCAAATTTTTTCCCCTCCATTACTTTCGTCTCCTACGTATTCAACTAAATTCACAAATTATTTTTTCTCCCGCATTTTGGCTTTCGTCTCCTCCCAATGTATTCAACCTAATTCGTCCCGTTCTCTGCCCTCGTTTCCTAAGCTACCGTTTCCTTTTTGGGTTGTTTCCGTCGCGCTTTAGATCGAGGTATCGGGTTCGATTCCATCACGTTTTTGGGTTAGTGGAATGGTCGACGTTGAGCAATTGATTCAGATTTACATACGTAGTTAAGGTACGTAAATTAATTTTTGATTTTGACGCATTGAATCGTTCGTTCTTTAGCTTTACTGATATAATACCAATACTGTATTTTCACTTTACTGATATAATGATTTTTCCACATCAAAGCACGAACAAATCGATTTCACTAATACATTAAGCTATTAAGTGGACGACTGATGTTGGCGTAGTTTGTCAAGGAAGTTTGTTTGTGCTTGACTGGAGATGGAGCGCAGGGGTAAATGGAGGGGGTGACTGATTAGAACAGTTTTGACTAACATATTTTTCACATTTTTTGATTACGACTATTACATTCTTTTCTTATTTACATTCAGTACACTTTTTCTTTCCTTTCACCAGAATAATGATGCATTTTATTTCTCCAAAATGCTGTTTACTTTGGTGTATTAGAATGTCAAAAAGCATATCTATAATGTGTAGATATATGATGAGCTTTCATATTGATAATGGCATGTGGATGTCATAATTAAAAATGTTAACAACAGTTACGGTTATTTTAAGGGTTTTTTTAGCTGGAGATAGTTGATGAGGAAATTAATTAAACGTGGCAAAATCAGTTCTCACTTAAAGTTGATGCATGTCACTACAAGCAACTGGATAGTGCTTTATTCACATTTCTATTCAATTGTTGTATTCTTCTTCTAAATATGTACAAAGAAATGAAAGATATATATTCATGAGATCCAAGTTTGTGTACTTAATTTGTTCTTTCTAAATTCAGATCTTAGATTTGGATTTCCAGTATTAGGGTTAAAAATAGTTTCACTGAACCTTGCCTGCAACTCATGAAAATGTTTAGTGTTACCAGGCTAAACTGGTAAAATGCTTACAATCTAAATTCAATGACTTAAGAGGAGAATATGCAAGAAAATAGGGACAGCATGTGGCACATATCAAATCAAACCAGAATTAATTAAAAAGCATAGGCCCTTCAACAATTAAAAAAAAAACGAGATTCCATCCATGTCTTTATGAGGAAGCTTTCAAAAGGAATAGTTGGAATGTGAGAAATTTCATAGATGGTACAGTATTGACCTTGAAAAATAAGTTCAACCTTCAAAGTATGAAACAATAATAGAGGAAGAAAGAATTGATTGTGAAAGTAGCCATCAAAGGGTACAGTTGCTAGAAGAGTACAGGTTGGGATATCCAACTCCCACCTGCTACAATTCCAAGTGTTGCTTGCTTCCGTGATTGTCTGTCTGTCTGTCTGTTTGTTAGGCCTACGTTTTTATGTTTTCTTTTGCAACAAGTAGATTGATAGATTCCAACTTACATTAAGAACGGATGATGCCGTGTGTAGTGGTAAAAGTAGAGTAGAATTGTAGCAAGGCTATCGTATCCTGACTTTATGGAATACCATAAATATAAAGCTATATATGATGTATTGTATCAGAGATTCTTTGTGATACTTGACTTTAACAGGTACATGGTATAGCCGATGGAAAAGGATTGGGTGTATTTAAACAGGTGGCTATATAAACTTGACTTAAAGTGTATTTTTAGAATCAACACATACATGTCAATATTAAAACTCAATTTTTTTATGTGTTTAATTTTTGTCATAGGACTAGTACATAGTACCGACAAGGAGCTTTGAATTTTGTGCATGTGGCAAGGAGAAATTTGAGAAATGTGGAGAAAATTTTGTGCCCATGCACAAGTTGTCAACATCTTAGTCGTCAGGATGACCACATCATCGTTGAGAATTTAATTATAAAAGGAATGGATCCCATATATAAGAGAAGTACATGGTATAGCCACGGCGAGCAAATAAATGTGGATAAAAAAACAAAGTCTTTTGACGCATATGACTTATTCAAGATGATTCATTATGAAGATGAAGATTTTATGAATCATGATTTTTTTGCTGATGATAAGGATAATGTTGATTCCCAAGGAAGAGAAGAAGAGTTACTTAAGAATTTCGAAGATGCGGAAACTCCACTGTATCCTGGTTGTACAACTCATACAAAATTGTCTGCCATCACCGTCTTGTATAATCTTAAATGTGAGACTGGTTTGTCTGATACTGGGTTTGACAAGCTTCTAAATGTGCAACAATTGTTTTTGCCGAAAGATAACGTACTTCCTAAAACTTTATATGAAGTAAAGAAATTTCTTAAAGTTTTTGATATGGGTTTTGAAAAATACATGCTTGTGAGAATGACTGTTGCCTTTTCAAAAAAGAATACAAAGATTTAAATACTTGTCCAAAATGTGGTTCTTCAAGATGGAAGATAAATCAAGATACCAAGGAGATTATACAAGGTGTTCCAGTTAAAGTGTTGAGATATTTTCCAATAATTCCAAGATTTAGAAGGATGTTTAGATCTCAGAAGATGGCTGAAGATTTAAGATGGCATTTCAATAATAGAAGCAATGATGGAAAGATGCGTCATCCTGTGGATTCTATGGCATGGAATATGGTGGACGAACGATGGAAATCTTTTTCAGCCGATCCACGCAATCTTAGACTTGGTCTTGTTACAGATGGATTCAATCCATTTTCTATGTTGAGTTCAAAATATAGTTGTTGGCCGGTGATGCTTGTGACATACAATCTCTCACCCATGTTGTGTATGAGGAAGGAAAATATTTTGTTGACATTGCTTATTCCAGGTCCAAAACAGTCCGGGAACGATATTGATGTATATTTGGTGCCTTTGATTGAAGATTTGCATTATTTGTGGAGTAATGGAGTTGATGCTTATGATGCATTTAGTAAAACGTTGTTTAAAATGAAAGCAATCTCGCTATGGACAATAAATGATTTTCCAGCTTATGGAAATCTTGCCGGGTGTTGTGTGAAGGGAGAAAAAGCTTGTCCATTGTGCGGTGTTAATACTCATCATCGTTGGTTGAATTATAGTCGAAAGAATGTCTACATGGGTCATAGAAGGTATTTGCCTATGTCAGACTCACGGAGGAAACAAAAGGCTTGGTTTGATAACACCGTGGAGAACGGTAATGCTCCTAGAATTTTAACTGGAAGAAATATTTCTGCATTGTTAAAAGATTTTCCAAATGATTTTGGGAAACAGAAGGAAAAGATTAAAAAGAAGAAGAAAAATAATAAGAAAAAGACAATTAAGATAAAATCCATTAACATGAAAAAAAGGAAGAGGTGGAGCGCCCATGACATGGAAGACGAACACAATGAAGATAACGATCCTAAAATATTGGAGCTATCAAGGTGGAAAAAGAGATCAATTTTTTTTGATTTGCCATATTGGGAGGTTAGTGGTTATTTTTTTAATTTTTTTAACAATTAAAAATAATATAATCTGTAACAACCCGATATTTTCGTCAATTTTCAAAATTGAAGTTTTTAAATTTTAAATTACAAATGGTTATAAAGTTTGAGGGGCTTTGATTTCTAAATAGTGGTTCATTTGATTTTGGGCCGTGAAAAATTAAAAAAAAAAAAAAAACCCAATCTCCCATTCTTCTTTTATTCGTTTGCGACCCGATCCCCCTTTCATTTTTCATTCGCGTGCCCTAATCGATCGAGAGAAAAATTAATGGCGGCCCCTTTTCTTCTTTTATTGTTCGTCCCTCTCCTTCATCCCTCTGCCAAAGCTAGGGCTTCAGCAATCGACTTCTTCAAATCGATCGGGTTCGACTTCGATGGTCTCCTCCTTGCTTCGGCCGCTTCTTCCTTGTCGAGTGCGTCCCCGCTTCAATCATGGTGAGTAATTTACTTACTCACATCTTATTCAAACTGTTCGATTACGTTTCATTGTTTCGGCCTTGATTTGAAATTGTTAATTGAATTTGGTTACTTGGTTATCAAGATTTGAACTTCTCCTGGTTTTGTTTTTAAATTACGTTGTGCAGTAACCTGAGCATTTAGCTTGTTGTAGTGGTTATTTTCACTTTGGCACTACACATCTTTGCATATCATTACATTGTCACTTGTAATGTTCATTTGAAACTGTAGCTTTTATACTCGAGTCATGGTTCATATATTCATTGAGACGCCTACTGCTCGACTTTATGGTTGTGTTCATTTTCATTTGAACTATTCTCTGAAACTCGTAGTTGTGTCTGTTTCATTCACTGGTCCTTGTACCAATGCTCGGCCATTTGGGTGGTAGCTGCTGTTATTGGTTTCACTTGATTTTGTAATTGGTATATTCATGGGTTCATGCCTGAGTACTGTTCGAACTGTTGTTGCACACTGTTTTTATACGTGTGTACTTCATATCCCCCTGTGAATTGGGTGCTTCCCTGACCTGTGCATGACTTGATGTCTGTACACATTTGCCTTGGCTCTGGCCATCCTTGTTCAATTTCCTCCTTGACCCTTTTATGTTTGAGCATATTGCATATGTGAAACATATCTAGCTTGGTTGTCTCAACCATATTTGTTTTGTTCTACCTGAACTTGCCTTAGAGACGATCTGCAGTTGTTTTTAAGATGTAATATCTTCTTATTACATTATACGGTTTTCACTTTTGAACTACATGTGTAGTTGATATTGGTGCCATGTATCTACTGCCTTCATGTTCGTGTGCAGTGGTACCACTTCCTGTTCTCATGCATGTGTGCGGTGCTGTGCATACGTACAGTTATAACCTTGTTGTATTCACCTTTGTGCTTATACATGCTATGGTGCCACTTTTGTTTTGCATATTTTGTATGCTGATACTTGGTCATTTTGTTGTTTCATTACAACTTTTGTCGGCATATTCAATATGCAGACACTTGAGCATTTTTGTTGTTCACTTTTTCTGAACAGTTCTGGTTGCATACCCATTCCATGTTTGTAGTCCTCACTGTCACTGTCCATTTGATCGCCCTGATGCAGTTTTCATGTTGAATTCATCCTCTGGTTACTTGGTACATTTCTATAGCACCACTGCACTTTATAGTTGGTGATCATTTTCATTCATGAATGGTTGTATATCCAAATGACATATGGACTTTGAGTGAATGCTTTATTCATTACTGAGTTGCCATTTCATATGCATTGAGCTTTGGTCCATTGTTGTGTTATCATCATATTGAACTGGTTTTCTTGTTGTTGCATGCTTGTATCACAGCATACTGCATGTTTTATCTTTGAAGCTTGGCATTTGAATAAAGTTTTTCTTTCTTTTAAATTTGCAGTAGTTTGCTAATTATTTCTTTCGAAAATGTTTGCTGGTTATCACCATGTATATACATACATATATGTATATATATGTGTGTGTGAATGGCATAACTACAGCTCCAATGTGTTCATTGCTGTGTTGTTTTCTTGCCTTCATTTTGTTTGCATATTTAATATGCAGTAACCTGTATTCTTGACTTTGAGTATTTATGTGTACGGCACTTGTATCTGGCACATGTGTTATGTGCATTTCAGTTGTACTTCTTTTATTGCCTGGTTTGGATTTGTGTTCTGGATCTTGTTTAAGCACTGTTCACTTTGTGTTAGCATTACACTTGTGTTGAACTCGGTTTTCGAGTTTGACCTTGTGCTCGTGTGTGAATTTTTATTGTGTACAACAGCACTATAGTGGCAAGGCAGTGCACGCAAGCGTGAACAGCAGCCACACAGTACGGCGTGTATGATATTCTATTTGTTTTGACTTATGGATCCTTTTGCGTATTCCTTATGCAGTAGTGGCGAGGCAGTGCACGCGTGCGTGTACTGCAGCCTTACTTGAATTAATATTTTAATTGATATTTCAATGGTTTGAACTGTTTGTTCATTTCTATTCAATATTCTGAATTGCATTCTGATTTGGTTTAATTACTGTCGTCTATTCAGTAATTAATTATTATTGCTTCTGTGCACTAATAACTGAGTTTGAATTAGACTGACCCGAGTATTATTTTCTTTTGAATCTAATACTCCGGTCAGACCGAGTATTTCAGGTTGTAGATATTCAGCTTTGGGTTGCTGCTAGAGCTATGAAGTTCTTTCATATCTTTTGGAGTAGTCGTCGTCATTTGTAGTAGCCTGTATTATTGTTTAGGAAGATATGTATTCATGTATATTATGTACGTTAATGTACTTGTATATGTAACTTCCTGAATCGACTGTTGTTGTTGTATCACATGTACCGTGTCAAATGTATTGTAACTGACATCAGTTATTATATATATGAGATTTTCTGTTTTATCTGTGTTCCGCATTTATATTTATCTGTGTTATTAGTTTATATTTTGTCCTAGACTATTATAGCCACTGTGTAGTAGCTTTGAGTTTGCATCGGCGTGTTGGATTCTCTCCTGAATTTAAAAGCATGTTTTTACTATCTGACATATCGGTGCTCGCACAAAGCAATTACACGGATGGTCGCTCCTCAACAGCCTTATTCTCCGTGCTAGTTGACAGCACTACACCGTAGTGTTCTTGGCTAGCGTGGGTATAGAGGTGGGGCGTCACAGCTTGGTATCAGAGCCTGGGGTTTAGAAAAAATATAAAACGTAACTTAAATAGTACATGTGTTACAACTATTTGTCGACGTTTTATCTCTCATATTTGCATATGATTGTCTTTGAATTGTTAGGTATGAATTCCTAATGCTTATTCAGATGCATTTGATTTTGAATTCTTGTGTTTTCGGCTTTGATCTGATTTAGCCGATGATTGATTTTGTTCGAATCTCAGCGATTCTGAACTTGATATTTTATGTTTTCCTCGGCTTGATTTCCATTCGACTTCGGTCACTTTGTTTTTGAGAAATTTCTAATTTCTTGATTTCCAAGACTCTGACTTTTGTTTGCCGTTTAATTCTTTGTTGATGATGTTGAATCGTTTTGTACTCTATTATGGCCATTAATTGTTGACTTCGGCATTGACTTGATTTTTATTTTTGTTGAAGTCATTTATGCATTTATGCTCGTTTTGTTTCATTATTCCATTTGTCAATCGATTCTTCTTTTCCGATTAGTTGTTGTCATCTTTGTCGACTTTGAAAACTTCTATTTCTGGAATTTTTGGATATTCCTACTTTGATGGATTTAGAATCGAATTATTTGGATTTTATTCACGTCTTCGTATGTGAACTTTAGTGAATTGATTTGGTTTCCAAATTTAATTGATTCTTGTTAATTCCCCGATTTGTTGCTATCATTTATTAGCAACTTCGATAACATTTTCTTCGGGATTTATGTGAACATTCCTTTTGATGGATACAGTATCGATTTCTTTGGATTCTATTCACATCTTTGTATGTGAATTCTTGTGCTTGATTGTTCCTACAATCATTTTTGTGATTTGTCACTTTAAAAATATAAAGGTTTTCTATACTAGTAGTAAATATCAAAACCCTTTTCTTCAAACGATTTCAAAACTATTTTACTACAAAACTCTTTTTCTAAACCGTTTTCCAATCTATTAGTATATACTAACCTTTACCTCACTCGTATGAGAAATCTAATTAAACGACTTAGTAAAACGAGTGGTATATAACGCTTGCATTTACTTCGTCGGTTAATTTTTGGACTTGTTCGATTGAACCACTTGTGACATTTTTCTAGTGGAGATCTACAATTTGTTCGTAAATATTTAAGTTAAGCTAGTGGTTATGGGACATGAAGCTAAACTTTTATATTCACTAGCTTAGTGTAATTGACACTTCTCGTTGATCTTGATGATCACTTCATGAATTAGACTAGCAATTGCGCGATGTCTCTTTCATTGCAAGGTTAGATTAGACACCACTTGTGTGATTCCACTCACGCATACCTTTTTGCTTTTTGGTTAGTCTTGACCTCAATCTGTGCGATTCCATTCACACATGCTTAGTGTAATTGACACTCCTCGTTGATCATGATGATCGTTCTGATGGTCAGACTAGACACCACTTGTGTGATTCCATTCACACATACCTTTCTGCTTTTTGGTTAGTCTGGACCTCAATCTGTGTGATTCCATTCACACATGTGGGGTAGCTCCCCTTGGTCTTCGGACCGTCATGTGATAGGCCTCTTTCCCTTTTTCTGTGATTTCTAGATTCCTTATGTTGATTTCTGAAAATTTTATGCTTCACCTATTTTTGTGCATTGGTGAATTCATATGTTATTGATTTGTCATGAGTACAAATTTGGGGTATGATACCTCTTTGGATCTTTGAGAAGATTCTTGTGATATTGATTATCTCTTATCGGTTGATCTCCTGTTGATCATTATTTGCATACTTATAGTTGTATGTCAGTATGGGTATTTTATATTTATGCCATACCTCTTATCGGTTGATCTCCTGTTGATCATTATTTACATACTTATAGTAGTATGTCATTATGGATATTTTATGTTATGCCATATCTTTTATTCTATGTCATATTCCCATTCGAGTTTTCATACTCCGTTTGAGTTTTCATACTCTGTTCGAGTTTTCATACTCTGTTCGAGTTTTCATACTCCGTTCGAGTTTTCATACTCCCGTTCGAGTTTTCATACTCCGGTTCGAGTTTTCATACTCTCATCTTGTGATTTCTGGATTTCTTGTGTAGATTCCTAGAATTTGTGCTTCACCAATTTTCATGATCTCTATTGATAAGTTTTATCAATTTTTGTGCATTGGAGAATTCGTGTGATATTGACTTGTTATGAATACGAGTTTAGGGTATGATACCCCTTTCTATCTTTGAGAAGATTCTTGTGACACTTTTGATGAATGAAAATCCACTTATCGAAGTTGCTACTGATGTCGTTGTTTTAATCACGTGTTTTAAAAATGGTTTCAAAATATAAATCCAAATTGTTTTCAAAATTTTTACGATTTGCGCTTTCAAAAGAATAAGGAAGCGAATTAAACGTTTCAGTAAAATCGAGGACTATGACCCCTTTCTTTTGCTGATTCGCTTAATTCCGGACTTGTTCGTTTGAGAATGTAAATTGTAATTTTATAAATAAAATGGTTTTCAAAATTTTTACAGTTTACGCTTTCTAAAGAATGAGGAAGCGATTTAAACGTTTCAGAAAAATCGAGGACTATGACCCCTTTCTTTTACTGATTCGCTTAATTCCGGACTTGTCCGTTTGAGAATGTAAAATGTTATTTATTTAAAATACACAATTTTGCACTTTCAAGGAAACGATGAAGCGAATTAAACGATTTAGTAAAACTCGTGGTTATGGGTCATGTGCGTTTGCTATTTCGGTTAATTTCGGACTCGTTAATTGAAAATTTGTGATTTCTGATTATCGTTTGTGATAATCAGATATTTGCTGTTTCTGATTATCGCTTGTGATAATCAGATATTTGAGATTTAATTATCGTTTGTGATAATTAAACATTTGCGATTTGAGATTTGATTATCAATTGTGATAATTAAATATTTATGATTTGAAATTTGATTACCGTTGTGGTAATTTCTGATTATCGTTTTGATAATCGGATGTTTGTGATTTCTGATTTATCGTTTTTGATAATCAGATATTTATTGTTCCTGATTATCGCTTGTGATAATTAGATATTTGAGATTTAATTATCGTTTGTGATAATTAAATATTTGTGATTCAAGATTTGATTATCGTTTTGATGATTGAATATTTGCTGATTTGGAATTTGATTACCGTTGAGGTAATTCCTGATTATCGTTTTTGATAGTTAGATATTTGTGTTTTCTAATTATCTTTGTTGATAATTAGATTTGCTGATTTTGCTGTTTTAAGATTTCTTTATTCTAATTATCTATTTGATAATCAAACTTTGTTGAGAATTTGGGAATTTCTTTTATGAAATTAAAAGCTTACCTTCTCATGCTCTTATGGTTGTTACCTTTTGTCCATTTGTTCCTTAGGATTGCGTGGACGCAATTTCTTTAAGGAGGGGAGTCTGTAACAACCCGATATTTTCGTCAATTTTCAAAATTGAAGTTTTTAAATTTTAAATTACAAATGGTTATAAAGTTTGAGGGGCTTTGATTTCTAAATAGTGGTTCATTTGATTTTGGGCCGTGAAAAAAAAAAAAAAAACCCAATCTCCCATTCTTCTTTTATTCGTTTGCGACCCGATCCCCCTTTCATTTTTCATTCGCGTGCCCTAATCGATCGAGAGAAAAATTAATGGCGGCCCCTTTTATTCTTTTATTGTTCGTCCCTCTCCTTCATCCCTCTGCCAAAGCTAGGGCTTCAGCAATCGACTTCTTCAAATCGATCGGGTTCGACTTCGATGGTCTCCTCCTTGTTTCGGCCGCTTCTTCCTTGTCGAGTGCATCCCCGCTTCAATCATGGTGAGTAATTTACTTACTCACATCTTATTCAAACTGTTCGATTACGTTTCATTGTTTCGGCCTTGATTTGAAATTGTTAATTGAATTTGGTTACTTGGTTATCAAGATTTGAACTTCTCCTGGTTTTGTTTTTAAATTACGTTGTGCAGTAACCTGAGCATTTAGCTTGTTGTAGTGGTTATTTTCACTTTGGCACTACACATCTTTGCATATCATTACATTGTCACTTGTAATGTTCATTTGAAACTGTAGCTTTTATACTCGAGTCATGGTTCATATATTCATTGAGACGCCTACTGCTCGACTTTATGGTTGTGTTCATTTTCATTTGAACTATTCTCTGAAACTCGTAGTTGTGTCTGTTTCATTCACTGGTCCTTGTACCAATGCTCGGCCATTTGGGTGGTAGCTGCTGTTATTGGTTTCACTTGATTTTGTAATTGGTATATTCATGGGTTCATGCCTGAGTACTGTTCGAACTGTTGTTGCACACTGTTTTTATACGTGTGTACTTCATATCCCCCTGTGAATTGGGTGCTTCCCTGACCTGTGCATGACTTGATGTCTGTACACATTTGCCTTGGCTCTGGCCATCCTTGTTCAATTTCCTCCTTGACCCTTTTATGTTTGAGCATATTGCATATGTGAAACATATCTAGCTTGGTTGTCTCAACCATATTTGTTTTGTTCTACCTGAACTTGCCTTAGAGACGATCTGCAGTTGTTTTTAAGATGTAATATCTTCTTATTACATTATACGGTTTTCACTTTTGAACTACATGTGTAGTTGATATTGGTGCCATGTATCTACTGCCTTCATGTTCGTGTGCAGTGGTACCACTTCCTGTTCTCATGCATGTGTGCGGTGCTGTGCATACGTACAGTCATAACCTTGTTGTATTCACCTTTGTGCTTATACATGCTATGGTGCCACTTTTGTTTTGCATATTTTGTATGCTGATACTTGGTCATTTTGTTGTTTCATTACAACTTTTGTCGGCATATTCAATATGCAGACACTTGAGCATTTTTGTTGTTCACTTTTTCTGAACAGTTCTGGTTGCATACCCATTCCATGTTTGTAGTCCTCACTGTCACTGTCCATTTGATCGCCCTGATGCAGTTTTCATGTTGAATTCATCCTCTGGTTACTTGGTACATTTCTGTAGCACCACTGCACTTTATAGTTGCTGATCATTTTCATTCATGAATGGTTGTATATCCAAATGACATATGGACTTTGAGTGAATGCTTTATTCATTACTGAGTTGCCATTTCATATGCATTGAGCTTTGGTCCATTGCTGTGTTATCATCATATTGAACTGGTTTTCTTGTTGTTGCATGCTTGTATCACAGCATACTGCATGTTTTATCTTTGAAGCTTGGCATTTGAATAAAGTTTTTCTTTCTTTTAAATTTGCAGTAGTTTGCTAATTATTTCTTTCGGAAATGTTTGCTGGTTATCACCATGTATATACATACATATATGTATATATATGTGTGTGTGAATGGCATAACTACAGCTCCAATGTGTTCATTGCTGTGTTGTTTTCTTGCCTTCATTTTGTTTGCATATTTAATATGCAGTAACCTGTATTCTTGACTTTGAGTATTTATGTGTACGAGCACTTGTATCTGGCACATGTGTTATGTGCATTTCAGTTGTACTTCTTTTACTGCCTGGTTTGGATTTGTGTTCTGGATCTTGTTTAAGCACTGTTCACTTTGTGTTAGCATTACACTTGTGTTGAACTCGGTTTTCGAGTTTGACCTTGTGCTCGTGTGTGAATTTTTATTGTGTACAACAGCACTATAGTGGCAAGGCAGTGCACGCAAGCGTGAACTGCAGCCACACAGTACGGCGTGTATGATATTCTATTTGTTTTGACTTATGGATCCTTTTGCGTATTCCTTATGCAGTAGTGGCGAGGCAGTGCACGCGTGCGTGTACTGCAGCCCTACTTGAATTAATATTTTAATTGATATTTCAATGGTTTGAACTGTTTGTTCATTTCTATTCAATATTCTGAATTGCATTCTGATTTGGTTTAATTACTGTCGTCTATTCAGTAATTAATTATTATTGCTTCTGTGCACTAATAACTGAGTTTGAATTAGACTGACCCGAGTATTATTTTCTTTTGAATCTAATACTCCGGTCAGACCGAGTATTTCAGGTTGTAGATATTCAGCTTTGGGTTGCTGCTAGAGCTATGAAGTTCTTTCATATCTTTTGGAGTAGTCGTCGTCATTTGTAGTAGCCTGTATTATTGTTTAGGAAGATATGTATTCATGTATATTATGTACGTTAATGTACTTGTATATGTAACTTCCTGAATCGACTGTTGTTGTTGTATCACATGTACCGTGTCAAATGTATTGTAACTGACATCAGTTATTATATATATGAGATTTTCTGTTTTATCTGTGTTCCGCATTTATATTTATCTGTGTTATTAGTTTATATTTTGTCCTAGACTATTATAGCCACTGTGTAGTAGCTTTGAGTTTGCATCGGCGTGTTGGATTCTCTCCTGAATTTAAAAGCATGTTTTTACTATCTGACATATCGGTGCTCGCACAAAGCAATTACACGGATGGTCGCTCCTCAACAGCCTTATTCTCCGTGCTAGTTGACAGCACTACACCGTAGTGTTCTTGGCTAGCGTGGGTATAGAGGTGGGGCGTCACATAATCATACGTTACAATATTGATTTTTATAGGAACTTCCGTTACGTCATAATTTGGATGTAATGCATGTGGAGAAAAACATCGGTGAAAGCATGTTGGGGACAATGTTGCATGATAATAAATCAAAAGATAGAACCAACTCAAGAAAGGACCTAGAGGATTGGGGAATTCGGCATGAACTTTATGCACAACCTCGTGGGAAGAAAACATATCTTCCGCCGGCTCCTTATACATTGTCAAATTCCGAGAAAGCAATATTTTGCAAAAGATTATACGATTTCAAAGGACCCGATGGTTATTGTTCAAATTTGAAAAATCGTATATCATTGGAGGGTTGTAAAATTAGTGGTTTAAAATCACATGATTACCATGTTTTAATGGAACATTTATTGCCTGTAGCAATAAGAGGATTATTGTCAAAGAAGGCAAGAAAAGCAATAATTCGTTTATGTTCATTTTTCAACAAATTATGTCAACGTGTCCTTGATAGAGAGAAGTTGCAACAAATCAATGTTGAGATTATTGATATTTTGTGCGAGCTTGAAAAATATTTTCCGCCATCATTTTTTGACATAATGGTACATTTGTCAATTCATCTCGGTAGAGAAGCACTAATATGTGGACCAGTTCAATTTCGTTGGATGTATCCCTTTGAAAGATATATGAAGACACTTAAAGATTATGTAAGAAACTATTCACGACCCGAGGGATGTATTGCAGAATGTTATCTTGCAGATGAATGCATGAGATTTTTTAGCGAATTTTTAAAAAAATCAGGACACATTGAAGAGACAGAGGCTCGAAATGAAGATTATGAAAGCCTAGTAATACCCGAAGGACGTCCAATTTCAATGCCTAAGACAGTTACATTATCCTCCAATGAGAAAGAAAGTGCTCATTTAACCGTGTTAATGAATATGACCATAGTGGAACAATTTTTAGAGTAAGTATTGTTACATTATATTTCAATTATTTTAATATATATATATATGTTTCTATTGGTAAATATATGCCTTGTTTTATACTAGTTTGCATTTGGAGGAATTACAAAATTCAAGCAAGCGCATGGAAAGAAATTCAACCTTACTTTGGGAAACACATACAAAATATTTTGCTGATTGGATTAAAAAAAAGGTTAAATGATTTTTTTTAATTATACCTTCATTTTCTTAAAAATATCATTTAAAAATATTTGTTGTAAATTAAACTTTTTACAGATATCTATGAACTCCAATGATCACAATGAAATGCTAAAGTGGATTGCATATGGTCCAAAGAATGATGCTTTGTCTTACAAAGGATATATCATCAATGGACAATGATTTCACATAAAAGATGTTGGGAGAGAAACTCAAAATAGTGGAGTAATTTATGATGCGACCACTATGTGTAGAGCAAGTGCGAAAGATATTTCTCAAGTAGTTGATGTGGTCACTTATTATGGAATATTGACTGATATAATTTTATTAGATTATCATGTGTTTTACATTCCCGTTTTTAAGTGTCGTTGGGCACATATTGGAAATGGAGTAAAAGTTGATGAAGATGGTTTCACTCTTGTCAATTTGCATCAAAATCAAGCATCATTTTTAAAAGATCCATATATCCTTGCATCTCAAGCTAAACAAGTATTTTATTCAAGAGAAAATGATTTTTCGAATTGGTATGTTGTAATGAAAGCACCACCAAGAGGTTTTCATGATTTAGAGACAGATGATTATGTAGAAGATGCTACTAATGTTGTGGAAGATTGTGACGTAACCAATATGGATGTTGAAGATGTTAGCTATGTTAGGGAAGACTGTGAAGGCATTCTTGAGTAGTTTAAGTATTGTGGATTATGGATTTTTTTTGAGTACATGGATATGTCAATTTTGTTTGTTTTTCCGTTGTTTGCTAATAAGATCAATGATTGTTTTGTAAGAGATGATGTTGCAATTAAGGTAAATGTAATTATTATTTGTGTCTAAATTAGTCAAATATAATTAATATGTTTGATAACCAATTAATATTTCATGTATACAGGTATTGAGTTATTGACTATCGTAGAGATCTACATACTTGAAGACGTACCGAGTCTTCATCATGAAGGGCTGCACTTCTGTTAAAAATAAAGGGGTAAGTAGTTTATTCCATTTAATATATCACATGACAACAAAATATATGATCACTTTTTCTCGACCATTGATGTAAATCATTCATAACATGTTGATGTAAATCTAAAAAAGTGATAATAGTACCAAGTTCATTGTATGAAAACTCCATACTTTACAAATTTTGCTCGAATTTCACATTAAATTGAATTTAGAATGAACTGTAATCCTTTTATTTCACATTAAATTTTGCTCCAATTTCACATTAAATTTCGTACTTGTATTACTTCTAGCTAGGAATACTTTCTTGGAACTTGAAAAAACAACTTTATCTAAAAAATCCAGTATGCAATTTAGGATAGTTAAGTATATCCAAATCAATGAAGTAACATTCCATATAGTACTACCATCAATATTCAGCTAAACCATGAGTAGCATCCAGCAAAACTAGAAACAGAAGGGTCTCAAGTGCCTAAATGTAGTTTCAATGGCAAGTTTTAGACGGCTCTAAGTGAATAGTAAAATTTAAAAATGTTCCTGTAAATAGGTTAGAATTTAGTAAATGTAGCTATGGTAGTGGATATAAACCATATGCAAGTATTGTTGTTTTATAAAGTTTAAGTAGTTAAACGCCATACTTGTATTACTTCTAGCTGGGAACATGTTACCTGGCCACTGCAGTTACTGCAGATACAGTTACATCAACTGGCCGCTGCAGTTACATCAACTGAACTAAACATGATTTTGGTCGGATTGAAAGCCACTACAGTTACATCAACTGGCCACTACAGTTACCTGGACACAAGTTTGCTTGACCACTGCAGTTACCTGGCCACTGCAGTTACCTGGCCACTGCAGTTACTCTGTGCACATGCAAACACTCCACTTCCCTTACATCATCACATTTACCATTCCATAATCATAATTGAACCATAATGTGCATGTTTGTTGTGTTGTCACAGAAAAAGGTTATGTATACAAGCTGTGTACGTACTCGTCATCAATTGAAGAATGAGAAATCGCGGAAGTATAAGCCAAAGATCAAATATAGTGAGCCAACCGGTGAAGCTTGTAATGTAGACAAGGAACAAGAATTAGGGCCCAAGACAATACAAATGCCTTGTGAAGTAAATGAAATGCACGAAGAAATTGAAATGTCCCGTGAAGAAAATGAATTGCATGTAGAAGATGAAACAGCTTGTGAAAAAAACGTTGATGCCGAGACGAAAATCGGAAGACCACGTGAAGTTGAAACCGCAAATATAAATGCAGAAAAACGTGGTAGAGGTCCAACAAAAGTGAAAAGACTCCCGTTAAGTATTGAGAATCGAATTGAAGTTGAATTCAATGAGGCCGTCATACCAATAGGAGAAGGCTCAGTACACTTATCTTCTTATCTTGGACCGCTTGTACGGGAGCATGTTCCGGTTATGCTTGACGATTGGAGGCTTCTAAGTGATGAATTAAAAAGTGTCTTGTGGGGATCAATTGAGGTATGGAAAAATTACTATTTTTGTGATATAACAATCAATTTGTGTACAAAAATAATCTACCGAACAAATTGTCTTTTTAAAACCATTTTAATATGAAATGACAATTTTTATTTATTTATAGGCTAGATTTAAAGTGAAGGAATGGCAAAAAAAATCCATATTTCAACAAATGGGAACTATTTGGAGAGCATCAAAAAGCAAATTGGTTCGAAAAATATTAAATGCAACAACCGAAGAGGAAAGACTTGGTTTGAAACCGTACAACGTAAAAGACGTGAAAGAGTGGAAAAAGTTTGTAAAAGCGAAAACAAGTTTGGAGTTTAAGGTAACTTCCATTATTTGATAGTTTTCCTTCAAAAGCATGTTCAAGTACATCTTCCATCCGCTTTGCAAACAGTATTTGTGACATTTAACATGTATTCTATTTTTGACTTGGCTTACCAAATTTTGAAATAATTAAATAAATTGAAAGAAATTGGTACATTCTATACACATTCCACTAAAAAAATCTAATATCCCTGAAGCAATAAAGGGGCATTGTACTGAGCTATACCATTTTATTGCTTATTTATCCTCACTTGAAATCTAGGAAATAGTGCTGTGTGTTCTCCAAAGTTAACAGAAAAATGGGTAGAGGTAGGTAATTGTTCATGATTGGTTGTTTCATTTGCATATTGAGCTTTACAGAATAATGCTATTATATACTATTTTATAGAAACTGTAAGGCCAGAAACTGATATAAATCCATATCATACAGCCACCGGCCACCTTAATTTACTTAAAAATCTGGACAAGTTGATAACTTAATCCTTTTATGTCCAAATGATTGTACCCACAGACCTATAAATGATTATTTATGTCTGGGGTTACATAGTTTAATTAACTATTTGCTTACACCTAGCAATGTACTTGTTTGTTAAAAATGTGTTGGCATGCTAATGAAAAGATCTTCTCAAGTCATTTATATGCTAATCCAATCGACATTTATATGTTGTTGAAGTCGTACATCATATGTTTCCTCACCTACATTTGACAGTAAAGCCATTTAGTGTGCTTACTATATGGAAGTTAACCACCCAATATAGTAAATGAAGGCTTATCTAATTCGATATTGTGTAAGAGTTTTTCGAAGGTGTATTATCATGGTACATTGGAGGTCTATTATCGCGTGGATTCTGGGAAGCTTATACTTTCCTTTTTGGCGATGCAGTTCTTATTTATATTTTTGTCTGTTTTTTTTACCAAGCTGCGTCTCATCCTTAAAGCAGCATAGTTCATTATGTTATTCGTGTCGATGTTCAGCATAATATTTCATACAAACACGGGGTATGAGTTCACTTCAGGGCTATGCTATCTGTTGGCTATAGTGCTGTAATTATTTTAAATGCTTTGGATATACACGGGCATTTCATGGTATGACTTACTTGCTTTTTTGGGGAGACTACTGTGTTATGGGTTTGGCCGATCTTTTAATTATGTTAACTTCACTTTACTAGATTTTGTGCATAGTATAGTACACATGTCGATTGATGAGGAAACGGTTTGTTGTTTTATTTAAAATGAATACTTTACTCATGTAGTTATTTATTTTCTTTCAGGCACGAAGTGAGAAATTTAGAACCATTAGGAAAAAACAATTACCGCATGCGACTGGACGTAGGGGAATGGCTAGATTGATCGACGATGTGGTTAGTTAATTAACTGTAACATTATTTACCTATCTAGTTAATTAACTATTGATTATTTTTTTACTGTCTTTCTAAATGTAGAAAAAACAGAGTCAAGATTCATCATCCATATCTAGAACTGATATTTGGATCAAATCTCGCACTAAAAAAAATGGTGAACCGGTGAACATGGAAGTTGCAACTGTTATTGTAAGAATATTTGATTTTGTTAGTAATTAAACACTGAAATTTTTACCGTCGTGCATTACCTACATTTATATTAATTTATGTAGGCGGAGATTAAAAAAAAAATAATGATAAACATTCCAGCTCGATAAGTAATGTCAAAGAAGATGCAATTGTACAAGTATTGGGACAAGATAAACCAGGACGATTAAGAGCACTAGGAAGGGATACACCGAAACTAAGTTAACTTTGGCACATTCTAGAGATAATCAAATAACTAATTGTCAAAAAAGAATTTCGGAATTGGAGAGTATGGTGCACATGCTAATGAATAAGCAGGTAAACTTCATGCTAATTACATTTATTTCACATGCTAATAAGTGAAGATGATAGTCTTTCTATATGATTTAACTGGAATTGCAAAAGCAAAGATATGTATTAAACCTCTTCATTTTTGGTTGATTTATTAGTTACCTTTATATGAGTGAGTTTTGTTCCTGTTGTCATCACTTGTATTAATGTCAGTCTACATCATTCATAGATATCCAAAATTAAAGTTAAAAATTCAAGTATCATCCAATTCAACTATTTTTGACATTTAACTACTACTGCTATTTTTGCTTTGGTAGGGTAAAGAATGTTCGAAAGTGGGGAGCACGTCTGAAATGGTAGAAACACTTGTATTATTCTCTATTTATATAACATCGTTTGGAGTTTAGTTTTTAATCCCAAGATAATTTTTGGTTGAATAATTGTAGAACAAGGACAACATGTGTGAGTTGTTGAATTGGGTTGGCATGGATGAAATTGTTGCCGAAGGGAGAGTTGTGTCCACCGATCCAAATGAGGTTGTCGACGGCATTCGTATTTGACCAAATGCTATGAAAATCGCTATAGATCATGTAAAGAAAGAAGATGCTTATTTATGGAGGCCTTCACCTAGTTTGTCACTATTAGGAGAAGCCGAGAATAAGTTAGTAGCATGGCCTGCTAATTGTGTTGTTGCGCTACGAGGATACATGGAGGAAGACATTGTGGTAAAGTTTACAATTTATGGTAACTATTTGTAGTTCTCTACGTATTTTTTAACATTAAATATATTGTTCTTTTTAGAGTAAAGCTAGTAGCACAAACAACAAGTGCAAGATTTATGATTGGAACGAGGGTGAAGTTTTGGTCGCCGAAGGAAGATTATGCTCCAGCGATTCAAAATTGATCATGAATGGTATTCCACTTGGTCCGTTAGCCGTTGTGGTTTCAGTAGACTATGCCAAAAAAGGAGATGCTTTTTTGTGGCGACCCACTGTTGATATGTCATGCATTGAAGATGCCATCGGTAGGAAAATAGCGTGGCCGAAATCAAAAGTTGTAGCTGAAAAAACAAGTGTTTCGACTTATTCTTGCAAGGCTAGAGCAAACATTTCGACTTCTCCTTGCAAGGCTAAAGTAACTCCTCAGGTAACTATTTGTTTGTTTTAGCCTGACATGAAAGCACTCTAAACGTACACTCCACTATGCAGTAAAGGTGGCATTGCCCCTGCACTATGGAGCAGCCATGTGCTGCTGCTATTGTATACAACAGCACTTGTAAAGAAATGTATATATAAATCAACACATTCTCTTGCGGTTGCATATTAGTTAGTTTGTGGTGGTGATTGTTATGAGTGCTTTGATGGATAAGGATAGCGGTCGACAAGGTGGAATGATTGCAGTAGAAACATATGGCGGAAGATGAATGTTGAAGTGAGGAGGGTAGTTCAGGTATGTATGTAAGTGATATGGATGTTGTAGGCACGTTTAATATTTGCAGCGGGGGTTGTTATGGTTGCAGAAGGCTGTTGAAGGTGGAGATGTATAGCTGCAACTTGAATGGTTGGTTGTGTGTAATGTTTGCTTGCTGCTGTTGAAGTTTTCAGGCAGAGGATTGAAGTAATGTGATGAGTAGTTGTGATGTGGTTATTGGTGGAATATGCAGTTGGTTATGATGGTTAAGTATGGATGGAGAATTTCTGTAACGGTGTTGTTTGAAGTTTTGATGGTGAAGATGAAGTATAGCAGACACAATGGTTGTGGTTGAGATGTGGTTGTAGTTGTATCAGGAGTTTGACTGGGTTGTAGGATGACGATTAAGGAATGTAATGGCAATGCTGTTGATGGTTAGGTGGAAGTTTTGATGAGAAGGAAGGTGGTTTGGCTACTAGTTATGAAGCAGTGAAGACAGGTATGAAGCAGTTTAGACCAGTGATGTAATGGAGTTGTAATGAATGGGTTGATGAACAGTGAAGTATAGTGAAAATGGTGATTTGTATATTGGAAAAAGGGTTGTCAGGCAGTGGGTTTAGTGGTAGTTTGTACTGTTTCAGTGTTGTAGATGGTTTCAGGTGGATGAATGTTGATAGTACTGTGTGGTGTTTGTGTGATGTGGCAGAGGAAGGAAGTAGACAGCGACACAGGAATTTTGAACACAGTCAAATGCAGGAAATAGAGGAGGGGCAGAATTGATATGTATGAATGGTTGTGTTCAGTGGGGATGTAATGTTAAAGATGGCAGGCAGAATTGTGGTGGTTTTGTGATAGTGGTGTATATGTGATAAGGCAGTGTGGAGGGGGTAGGAGTTTTGGTTTGTATGTGTGACAGTGTGGAGGGTGATTTGTGATGGGGATGGTTGTATGTGTTATATGGTAAAAGGGTGAGGCAGTTTTGAACTGTAAGGGTAGTGGCAATGACAATGTATGTTTGTAGTGGAGAATAAATATGGCAGTGATGTTGTATTAGGTTGGTTGTTAAATGTAGAGGTGGCAAGTTATGGATATGCAGAAGTTGATGCAAACAGTGAAATGCAGTAAGTTTAAACGGAGACAGTGAAATGTAAACAGTGAAATAGTGATTGGAGTTTGGTGAAGTGATTGAGCAGAAAGAAAGGGGATGGCAGTAAATTGTGAAGTATGGTGAAGTGTGTTGAGAGATGTGACAGTTGTTTGGCAAGCAAGTGGACCGATGGCTGAAAAAGCGGTGCTAAAGTTATGCGGTAGAGGTGGTTCAATTGTGGGGTTCTGTGATTTGGGATGTAGTAAAGCACTGGTGGAAGTTAGATGTTCGAGTGGTGGTTTTGGGTATGAGGTGGTTGAATTGGAGTGATTTTTTACAGGCGATTGGCGATGGAGGTTATAGGTTGCGGTTCTGCTCTAGTAGTCAGTGGAGTGGTGGTTTGAGGGCGCTGTCGATGGTCAACGATTGAGTGTTGTGTGTGTGGTTTTGTGGTTGCTGTTGGAAGGTGTGCAGAGGATTCGAGGAATAGAGTTGAGTTTTGTGTTGCGATAGTAGTAATGCGACGGTTGTTGCTGTAGTAGTAGTGCAGAGATATGGTTCAGTGCACAGTGCCAGATGAACTGTTGTGGATAAACTGTTGTGTAGGTTGGTAGTTTGGTGGCAGCAATGCAGTGGGAAGTGGCAGTAGGGAATTGGAGGAGGGCACTGCCATTTTGATAAAAGTGGAGTAACTGGTTGATGGAGTGTTAAGTGATGATGCAGGATTTTGATGTAAGGATGTTAGGTATGTGGAAGAACAAATGTTGTGAATGTGGTCAGGCTGCAATCAAGTGGTTAGGTGTGTTTGGTTAGGTAAATTGAGGATATGATGGAAGTGCAAGTTGTTGAGAAGCTGTTGTGTTGTATTGGCAGAAGTGGTGAAGGCCAGAGGAGATTTGGTTGAAACTACAGAGGTGATCAGTGGGAACGTGCACTGTTATGATATTTGATGGAGGACGGTGAAGTTGGTATGGTATTTGATGTGTGAAGTGTAGTGGTAGATGATGGATAGCAAGTGGTAATTGTACAGGGGTGATGAAGCAACTGGAAAATGGCAAATGCTAAGAATGTAGACGAATGAAGTTGATGAAGTTTGTGAATGGTTGTAAGAAGTGTGTTGTAAGAAGAAGTGGTTTGTTGAATGATGGATGGGTTGTCATAGGAAGGATGGGTATTGTTGCAGTGATGTGGAGATAAAAGGTTATGTGATCTGGAGATAACAGTCGGTTTGATTATTACAACTGCATAATCAATTTCTTGCAGTCCTATGCTAATTAAGTTATTATTGCGCCATTGAAATCATCTGCATTGTTAGCAATTATTGTGGCCCAATTCTATCAGAATTATAGAGGAAATTCTATCAGAATTATTGTGGATATAATTCAAATCACCTGAGATCATCTATGGCATATTTATATTTTGATTCATCTTTTGGATATGCTCCCATAATTTAGGTTTTTGGTTCTGGGTGTGAAGGCCAAAAATGAAAACGAGAAAAAACTAACACTCTAGTGTTTATAAGACTGGAGATGTATTAGTAGTCGTTTTCTAGTACGCACATATTCCATACAGTAAGGTCCCACATTAACAGTATTCTACTTTTATTTTCCCCACATTCATTGGCCGAATGCATCCAGGTGTTGCTTAAGCTTTTAGTAAACAGGAAAACTTGATCTGCACTTAGTTTATGTTTATTTAGCACGGCTATTGAGGATTTTGTTTTATAGATATGTTCAGATACATCCTTCTTTCCAGCCGGGCAGTTCAGCCCCCTAACGTTCCAAATGAGGAACTGCATTAATGATCAGGAGAGATGTTTCCCTAGTTTTAGAGTTACTTG